>JAQPPZ010013513.1:5695000-6295000 GCA_028583015.1 Wollemia nobilis
TATTTGCAAATCACCAAGTAGGAGATATAAGGTTGTAAACCTTGGTAAATTAAATATCAATTTGCAAATACTATTATTTTCTAATATTTCCAAAAATTAGGGAATTATAAGTCATACTACACCAAACTGTAGATAATTGGAAATTAGAAAATCAAAATTATTGAATAGAGAAGAAAATCTATTACTTGCATATAGAGTTGGAATTAATTGGTAACACTTATCTCATACTCATACTAAGGAGACAAAAATAAATCCAACTCTAAAAAATTCATTAGAGCATACTTCATTCGGAGAGATAAGGGAAAATTGAAAGTTTATTATTATTCTTAAAATATTACAAAATCAACTCAAAGGTGAACTAATTTTTGAAGAACATGTGCTTATACTAAGAGGGGGGTGAATAGTATACAATAAAACTTTTTGTCTTTTAATCCAAATAATATCATTGACAATTATAAAGCAGTAAATATCACATAAATCATCACACACATGAGAGACATGATTTTACGTGGTTCACCCTATGCGAGCTACTCCACGAAGAAAAATATTCTTTATAATTTTTTCTCAAATAAATTCTCTTAGGAATCCTTTACCTACAATGTTTATGGACCTTTGTCCAAAGGAGATGTTGATCCCCTAAATCAAGTTTGTGGATCTCTATCCATAGGAGAACTTCTTCTCCTCTGCTTTGGTTGATGATCCTCTAGAATACTACTGCCTCCACCGCACTAGCTTGTGGATATCTCTCCACTGAAGACTCTTGTCCCCACTCAAAATACCTATCCTCACTACCCTGGTTGATGGATCTCTATCCACTGGAAACTATTGTCATCTCTGCTCTATCACCTCCAAATCTCTATCTCAAATCTACTCAACAGGTCCACTCAAAACCTACTCAAGTCTACTCAATAGGTCCACTCATAACCTGCTCAAATTTGCTCAATAGGTCCACTCAAAACCTGCTCAAATATTCTCAATAGGTCCACTCAGAACCTGCTCAACTCTGCTCAATAGGTCCACTAAAAACCTGTCTAAATCTGCTCAACAAGTCCACACAGAACTTGTCCCCTGCTCAACAAGTCCACACAAAACTTGTCTAAATCTGCTCAATAAGCTCACACAGAACTTATCCAATCTCATAGAAACATAAAGTGAATTTTTAGAGACCCAATATGTTTCAACTCAATGCTCAAACACTTTCTCAACTCAAATCATAATATAGGATAGTTTTTTTTATGGAACTTGAAAAATCACTTCATACAACCACTTGACTAGGCTCAACCAAATATACTCAACCAATCACTCAAGATACAACCCTTGCTCACAAACCCTAGTCCAAGAATATAACCACAAACTCAATGTGTTTTCAACAATGCTCAATAATAAATCTCACATAACAATGATACTCATGTTCTTTTCAAACCCTAGTTCAATTTCTTTTCACAACAACTTACTTCAACAACAATGCTCATAAAACAATATTCACATAACAATGATACTCAACAACAATGCTTATCAAACAAGGTTTTAATCACAACACTTAATTCCAAAAAACCTTGAAGCATTGACTCAAACACTTTTGAAAAGGAAACCCTAATCAAATCCTTTTCACTCCAAACTTTATTTTCTAGAAAGCCAATCAATCAACTCAACCAAGGAAGAATTTGCCCATACCTTTTTGCTTGACAAAGAGTTGATATCACAAATATGTCACACTCACACTCACTTCTTTTCCAATATCAATAAGGGTTAGAAGATAATAATTTACTCAAAAAAACACAATACAAAATGATAACAAAATTACACCTTATCACTCCAACTTAAAATAATATTCAACACCTTCACAATAATATTCTTTAACACAAAAACTCCTTAAAATTAAAACAATACTCAAAAGTCTTAATCCTCCAATATGCCAATATAGTAATTTAAGAATTTATTAAAAGTTAAAACCAAATGCCTCCTTATTACTCCAAGTGATAATTTTCAACTACCACCACTATCCGATAAGCAACCTTTCTAAACAATTCCACTAACAACCCTTATACCTCCCAACTTAGGCAAATAATAGAAATTTAATGCAAAATATCTACCTCACATTTAGAGAGATTCAAACCATCAACAATGCCTACGATGAATGCCTTAGTCACATCTTCAACTACCATATGAGCTATGCGCTCATTTGAGACTAACGAAGCACCATGTGCTTCATGTAATGCCTCCCTTCTTTCCCTTTGCAAAAATATGCATCTTTGGTGCCTTCAACCAACACGACTGGAAAGCACACTTTCATATTTTGAACGCTGGATCTCTTGCCAAAAATGCTTTCACACCTGCCCACTTGCAAATAGGTCAAGCTTCCTAGTTGACCTTCGAACAATCTATGCTTATTGTTTTGAACTATTCACCACACACAAAATTCATAAAATTCTCACGAGATCTTCTTTCACTTCGCATCAAAATAATAATCAATCGAGCAAGGATAAAGTTCAATGCCCTATAAGCATAGGTATATATATTAATTTCCTCCATGCTTGTAAAATGTCAGCACTTTGAATGCTTTCATCACCATGTAACTTCAGAGAAGGTTAAGACTTTGATAAAGGCACTTTGAATATTTTTAACTCCAAACCCATATTTGGGTATTGTAAAATATTATAATGAATATTATAAATATTTTACTTTGGGATTTTAACCATATTACTTAATATTATAATAACACATATTATAATATTATATCCTTTTTAGTTTATTACTTCATTCTCATTGCATACCATGGTGTAAATAATATTTATTTATAAAATTTAAATTCTCATTGAATTTAAATAATTTATAAAATAAATATTATATCTTCTTTTTAACTTTGTGTTGATTCTCTTGACCTTTGGCCTTGACGAAGTCCTTGACATTAATACTGACTTCATTTCTTGACATCAATGACAACTTTAACTTTTAGGACTCAAAATATCCAACAATCTCCCCCTTTGTCATTGATGGCAACCCAAAAATGTTTTACCAAAAACTTGACTTCTTCTTCTGCACTGCTCCCCCTGGGTCAATGCTCTCTCAAATATAAAATCTCTCCCCAATACTCAAATATCTCTCCCCATTTGACATCAATGACATAGGGTCACCTTTGGGGCTCGGGGCTAAGAATGAGCCTCTTAGCTTAGCCCCTTGAAATGGTTAGAAAACAATATTTGATAATTTAACACAAAGCACAATGATGCATTAAACAAAGAGATTGTGATTCCATTGATATTAATAGGCTTTAAAAGTATGACTTTAGGCTTTAAAAGTATGACTTTATGATTCCCGTGGGGGCCTCAATTGAGTGAAAATAGGCTTTAAAATTATATTCCAGTGCATGGGATATGATTTTGAAGGCTTATGAGGGTTTAGGACCTGAAAGCCGATGGAGTGGTATATGGAAGTCTACATATTGCTATGGCGAACTATGGCAATATATGAATTACTACGCATTACTATGCATGACTACGCCTAACTACGCATGACTATGATAGACTACAATATCCTAGGGATTTTTGGAATCACCTATGGATATGCAGAAGTAGCGATGTGTTACTTTTGGGTGTCTACATTTGACCCTTTTTGTACTATACTGTGTAGAACACAGTTTAATACAAAAATGTGAAGGGTTTGTGCAGAAGTAAAAGGGATAGAAGGGTAATGGAATCCAATCAAAGAGTATGTAGCCACTCGAAGCCTAAAAATACAAATTAATGAGATATCCAAGGAAAATAAGAGAAGAAGAAAATAAGGAGAAGAGGAAAGAAATAAAAACAATGCTGAAAAAAGAAATGGATGAATGTGGATGCAATGATGTTATTTTGTTGAGTCCGTATGACATTTACGATGCCATACTAGTTGCTTGAGAATGATAAATTTTTACTTCTTTGCTTTTACGACCAGATCAGTGTGGTCCAAAAGTATGATTAGGACAAAAGCCTAACTAAATCTTTGTTGTTGATTGATTGATGAGAACATGGTGACAAGTGTCAAACCATTTGAGTTAGTTAACATTTGAATTATTCAAATCATGTCATTCATTGTGATCCATGAATGCCTGAGTGAATTCCTTCAAATGTTACACTGGATTAGTTTCCCATGTCATTCATTGTGCTCCATGAATGCCAAGGTGACATTTCCATTGTCACGCATAACTCTCGTGATATAACCCATGTCTGGTTGTAATTGAGATTATTCCGTATGATAATATTTAGCAAAAAATTTCATAGACAAATATGCTAATCGCACTTTTGGATTTTTGATGATGTGGTTGAATGCAAAGCTAACATTTTATATGAATACCCCCTCAAATGAGGAATCACCAATGAGGCGAATGGAATGCGATGAGTTGATGATGCAATGATTGATAAAATACCAATGCATGATGAAAATGATAAAGAAAAACAAAGTAGAAGCAAGTTTTGTGGGGTTCCTAGGGTTTTGTAAAAAGTTTGCCTACTTTCCTAGGGTTTTGGGGGTAACTTGGTTGATTTTGGAGTGTTTTGAGTGAATTCGCCACCCGGGGGCGATTTTGACCTAAATCGCCACCCGAGGGTGAATTAGGGTTTTGGACTGTTTGACACATGTGTAGTGTTTTGGTATTTTGGGGGACCAAATAATGTCAAAATTGGAAAATCCTTATACCATTGGAAATATCTTTCTAATACTGATATAATGGTGAAATTTTTGGAAAATTTGGAGATGATTTTATGGGTGAAAAGTTAGAACAAATATGACCCTACTTTTAGAAGAAATGAATGAACAATTTCAAGCCTTGTGAAGGGTGCACATGGAAGCAAAATCTTTGTGAGGACAAAGAGGTAAAAAATTATTGCACTATGCTAGGTAATGCTAGGCTATGCTATGCTAGGCTATGCTAGGCTATGCTATTTGCTAAGGTTTTGGGACAAACCTATCCAAAGTTTTACAAAGGTTTTTGGGGGAACCTATCCAAATTTTTACTAAGGTTTTTGGGGAAACCTATCCAAAGTTTTACTGATATTTTTGGGAAAACCTAGTGTGATAATTCTAAAAATAATGTTCCATAATTTTTTGTTGAGGATTTTGGGAAAACCTAGTGTTTAAAAAAAATATTTGTGATAAATGTAAGGCAAAGGGTGGAACCTTTTGGACCTAGTGATTGATTTGATTTGATGAAGGTGAGGTAAAGGATGCGACCTTTTGAACCTGGTGATTTGATTTGATTTTATGAAGGTGAGATAAAGGATGTGATATTTTGAACCTGGTGATTTGATGAGGGCAAGGTGAAGTTACCCCAATTTTGAATGATGGATGACACATATACATACCTTTTGGTTTTGGTTGTTACATATACATGTGTTATTTTGATGGTTTGAAATGTGTTCTTTTTTATGTTTGCTTAGATAGTGTAACATAGTTTGTAGGTATGTATGATAAATAGATATACATGTGTGACATGGTTTAGATCTATTATCGTTCTGTGGTATGAATGGACTTGTAGAATAGTATGCATGATTGTGTTTCGAATGTGGTGTGATGTGATATCGAATGTACTATTGTAATGAATGTACATAGAATAAATGCAATGTTATAATTTGATTTTGGAATGTATGTAGCATGAATGCATAATGTAATTTGATTTTGTGAATGTATGTAATACAAATGCATAACTATAAGGTGTAGCAAATGTATATGACATAGATGCATGGGTGCATGTATGGACTTACTGAAATGCACCAAGGAAGCACTTGTATCATGGCATTGACCTGTATGGATGTGATCCATTCCATGATTTTAGGGATGGTGGATAATGTAAGGCATGTGTAATGGCTTTGACTAACATAGTTATGACAATCAAATCTCAAACCCTTAGCTATACAATTTTTGTGGTAACTTATAACATAAACGAGCTGGTTCAAAGTCTCTCTTGGACCTATGTATGTAAATGTGTAAGGTTCATGTATCCATTTTGAGGGAGGTAGGATTAACCCATTGTAGATGCTATTGGACTAGCTAGCTCATCTATCCACAATAGTGATCTATACAAAAGTGATATGCTAATGTGAGAGATGTGTTGTCACTCGTGAGACTATTCCACTAGTAGGCAGGCTCTTGGACCCTATTGCTAGCAATAGGAATCATCCCATGGTGTTATGTTGAACCTAAGTACCAAAGGCGATAAGCATAACATGGGTGGTATCAAGAGGTATTTCCTTTTGTTTTCTACCCCTGTTCTAATGTTGACCTATCTTATTGTGGTAGTGCTCTTTTCTTTTTTTTTTTTTTTTGTATTCTCGTGGTGCTCTTTTTGTATGGGCAATGAAGTTTGTTTTCTACCCAATTATTTAATTTTGCTTATTTTTGATCCCTTTGTTTATCTCCGGTGTCGTATTTTGACAATGCGAGAGATAGGACGAGTAGGGGATACCATTCTCTAGATGGTGATATCTACTCAAGATGTCCTCTTTCCTAGGCTCAAAATTTTTAATGTGTAACCTATTGTGAGCGATCCATGAGAGAATTTGAACCAGCCTAAAAGACCATAAGAAGAATGTACAAGACTTAGTAGCTATGGGTGACACTTGTATTGCCTAAACTACAGAGTAGTAAAAATTAAACACGACACCTATGTATACCCTTTATCCTAAAAAGGGGGAATAGAAATCTAGGTGGTGATGCTAAAAAGTACATGTATTACTCCTATTGAGGTGCATTTTTGGGGAGAATGTACAAACATGAATTGAAAGTTTAAATATAAAGCATGTGAATATGTACAATGGATGTAAATGTAAATAATGCAAGTGGGGGAATGCAATATTTACAAGAGGAAAGTTACGCTGTGTAGAAGGAGAATTTTAGAAGAACCTATTTATAAATGAGTAAAGTGTGTAATGATGACAAAAATCGAGATGCTATGATCATGGTTTCCCCAGCATGTGGGGTGTGTGTGTGTAGGAGGTGTATAAGATGTGAGTTGACCAGATGTATGTAATAGTTGTCTAAAGAAGAAAGATGTAAGGATGGAATATGCAAATGGAAGAAATGAGAAGAAATAGGCTTTGGTAACAAATCAAGGCAAGGGAATTACCAAAAGCTATTGAATATAGGAGAGAAGAAATGCATCAGTGTAAGAAGAAAATAGAAGAAATAAGATAGAATAAGGGAAGTAATTTTGAACTACTGTCGGGCGAAGTGGCGTAGATCTGGGCAGGAGTGGGATGGTGAAGTGATGATGTGACTAGGATTATGGTTGGGGCCATAGTTGGAAATGTTATGAATGTAGCAGGTGGGAATTTTCAGGGTGCTACGAGGTGGTAAGGTCCTAGAGTAGTGCGACATGGATGACTGACAAGTTAGCTAAACGAGAGGGAACACTCTGGTGATGGGGTATGCTCATTATGCAACATGTTGTGCACCAAGGTTTCAAATGATCTGCACTCTTCAATAATATGACCTGGTTTGCGATGGTAAATGCAAAATTGATTCTTGTTGTAGTTGTACGATTTGGGATGCGATGGATCAATGGGTCAAATCTCGAGTAGGTCGATAAGGCTCTAATGCGTGAGATGGTAAAACATTTTGGATAGCAGTGTGTGTGGAACAAGCATAGGATAAGTGTATAGGTCTACTGGAGATGAGCGAGGCTTGGGTGAAGGATGATCTGGTAATGGAGGTATGGGTTAATTTTAGGGTCATAGGAGGGGTCTATGTGGTAGTGAGGATGGGCGAGTCATGGGAGACTACCATGGGTGAACGTGGCAACGGTAGTGGCTCATCTACAACTCCAAAGCTTTGATACGGGAGATGAGATGTTGTATCTCATGGTGTGGCAATGATGGTATTGGGGAATGGGGTGATCAAGATTCCAAGGTGAATGGAATGGCTCGATGCATGGTAGAAAATGGGTGTGGTTGTGATGACAAAGCAGTGGAGTGTAATGATTGTGGTGATCGTAAGCATTGTTGGGATGGTATGCCTCGCATTGATGAAGATGGTGTATTGAGGACCAGTGGCATAGGCGATGGCTCTAAGTGATGACACGAATGTTAAGGGGGCATGTTTGCATGACCAGCTTGAGTAACTTGGGCTGCATACAGGCTTGCAAAGCCTAGGTGTAGGTAGACTCACCATTGGGAAGCGGAGTGGGTAGGAATGCAGGGTGAGGTGGATGAGGTGTATACTCCCTATTAGGTGGGTTGTAGGATCCTATGGGATGATGGGGGTGATTTATTGGTGAATAGTGACATCTAAGATCATCAAACAGATGGGAAGATGACCCCCATTCTTGGGGTTGGGCTAATTCCTTCTTTTCATCAAAAGAGGACATGGTGACATGGTTGTCACTAGAGTGTGGAAAATAGGATGAACCTTACTGGCAATGGTAATGGTGTCGAGGTGAGGTATGATGACCTGAATAAAATAAATGTGAGGAGTGCCTGGTGTGAAGGATGGTTGGTGGTCAGGCGAGATCGGCAGATGTAATGGATTTTTGTTGTGGCTACGGATGGTCCTGCATGGTGGTAGGTGAGGCCGCTATAGAGCTCTCCTACTGATGGTGTGAGTCCTGCAAAAGGAAAAACAAATACCCCAAGAATAAAAATTATAGAAAGGTCAAACGTACATGTATAGAGAAATAATAAAGCAGAAATAACATATTCACACGGTGATGTGCTTGGTGATTTACTTCTAATACTATGTGACACTCATGATGGTGAATGTGTTTGTGCATCATGCATTGAATGCACAAAGGTGCAAGATGTTGATGGGTTCAAGATCATTAAGGCCTTCAATATTGGCCAGATGATATGCTCCCAAACCATATTTATGTGTGATAATAAATGGGCCCAACCAGTTTGGGGTGAATTTGTCACACTGCTGGCAAGGCTAACTTGTGATGTGCTGGTTCTCTTTGAGAACCAAGTCGCCAATATTAAACTCATGTTGATGTACCTTACTATTGTATGCATGGTAAAGGTGATCTTGATATACTCATGTGTGCTCGATTGCATGAATGCAACGTTCATCCAAAAGCGTTAGTTGATCTAGACGAGCTTGGAAAGCAGTGTCGTCGTTAGTGAAATTCTTCATAGATATCTGTAAGGAGGGTATCTCAAGCTCAAGGGGTATGATAGCTTCTACCCCATAGACAAGTGAAAAAGGTGTTGCCCTAGTAGGAGTACGGATGCTCATACGATATGCCCATAAGGCTAGGGGTATTTTATTATGCCAGTCCTGGTGAGACTCTACTACAGTTTTATGGAGAATAGAGCAGATGGTTTTGTTGGTGGCCTCTGCCTAGCCATTTCCTTGAGGGTAATATGGGGTTGAAAAGCTATGGAGTATGTGAAATCTGTCACACAGGGCTCAAATAGTCTTATTTTTAAAGGATTTCCCATTATCATAAATTATTTGGGAGGGAATTTCAAAACGGCATATGATATGCTCCATGATGAATGTTGTAATTTTGGCTCCTGTAGTTTGGACCAGTGGGATGGCTTCGACCCACTTGGTAAAATGTTCTATTGCCTTGATGATAAATTTTTGATTACTAGAGGAGGTAGGTGTAATTTGTCCAATTAGATCAATACCCCATTGGGAGAAGGGCCACATGGACTATATTGGTTGCGCTCTGGGAGGTAAATGTGTTCCGACATGTATTTGTAGCACCCTAAAATTGGTGCGATAAAACCTTAAATAATTACAATTACTCTAGTAAATATTCAAATTCAAATTTTAACCCCCAAAACCGCTCCCAAACCGCCGTTTAACCCGTTTCCTCCTTTCCCATGCCATTTTTAGAGTTTGTTTTGACCGTTTGACGATATCGTCGTCGATCAGACGATATCGCCTCAGATCGGACGATTTCGTCTGGACTAGGACGTCCAGACGATCTTGTCCCAAAACTAATTTTTCTCAATTAGCCTCTGTTCCAACGACGTCTCTAATCCGGGCAGAAGCGTGTCTACGCCGTTAGAGACCCTCCCCATTGGAGATCTCCCAAATTGGGATGATCTCCAACCTCCTAACCTCCCTCCTAAGCCTATTTAAACTTAGGCCCTCCCCTTAACCTACCCCTGGCTGATATTTCCTGTAACTTGACTTTATACGCACTAAGACATCCTAAATTACTATTTGCACTAGTCCTATCCAAATTTTGTTGCAGGAACCTTAGTATTTTTCAGCCGGAGCAAGCTCAGTTCGTCTTGGACGATCCTGTTCGATTCGAGATGATTTCGTACCAATGCGAGACGATTTCGACTGCAGTCAACATTGAGGCAATCAGTGCCCAGAGTTTGCATTTCTTCATCCTTTTATTTCTATTCATTATTCTGCATTTAGTTAAATCTAAGTTTATTTCTTATTACTTTGCATTTTGGAGTTCACCCATGTAGCTTTAAATGCATAATAAAGTCACCAATTGTCATCAAATCATTGTAGTGCACTCGTATTTTGCTTATTATCATCATTTTAATGTTATTGTTGTTATTCTACATCATTGCCCTCTGTTAGAATAGTTGCATTTTTTGCATTTTGTGTCTACTTCTCTGATTGCAGGTCTCTGATGAATTCGTCAAATCTCAGATGATCTTGTCTGATAGCAGATGATCCTGTCAAATCAGAGGCGATCTTGACTGCTTCAAGAATCAGAATCTTCATCAGACATCCGGATCAGGTATGGCTTTTTAATCTTGCTTACTTTCTCTATTTTTTGTTCTAATTTGTTTTTCTGTATTCATTTAATCTGCATTTTCATAATAGAGCAACTTAGATTCATTTGGCCAAACCTAGGACTCGAATGTTTAAAGATAAAACTGAACACATTAAACACATTCCCAACCTAGGCATGGAAACTGCCATTCAAACGTTTCCTGGTGAACCCCACCATCCGTCAAAAAATCACCATAATACACCTCCCCCGAGAGGCGGGACCTTCGCAAGGCCTCTCAGTCCGAGGTACCACGCCATCCTTTTCCCATCCTCCTTTCGGGCATGGATCCTATAGCCTGAAGGTAAGGATGCAAAAAATTTGGAGCGATACATTTTGGTGAACCCGACGTGAATGCATTTAAAACCTTTTGAAAACAAAACAAAAATAAAAATAAAAAACACAAAAAACATAGATGCATTTAAAATCATTTAAAACTAATAAGTTGCATATCATGTTTAGATGGTAGCTCCTAAGAAAATATTAGCAGTTACTATAAATGTTGAAAACCAATTAGCAGCCATAGAAATCAATTATGTGCTTAGTGTGCTTGAAACAGATAGAAATCAACTTTTGTGGGACGAACTTGATAGAAGACTAGGTGTCATTTCATCTAGGTCAACAAAACTTAAACAAATCAAAAGGCTTGTCCTAGATAGAATCCTGGATCCTCATCAACTCGTCTTTTATCATGAACTTCAGAGAGCCTGCCATAGATGGTTAGCTTATAGGAGAGCTCTTGTGTCTTCAAAATTTTTCACCTTCGAGGAATACCTCGAGAACGCAGCCATTATACACCAGTTCCTAGGTCGTGTAGAAGACCAAGAGGTCATTCTTACGGATAGGGAAATATGGAATAGAGTTCCTCGAGCTATGTTATATCGAGAGTATTGCCATGAGCTTTACTTCTATCAACCAGAATCTGAGACAGATAATATCACTATAGCCCTTTTCATTAAATTCTTGAAAGAAAATTTTCAATTTGAAGAAGAACACTTCATGACTCCTGAAGAACTTGAGCCCATTAATGATATTTATAAATTATTTATAGAAAACTAGATCATTGCTTTCAGTATTATTTCTTGCATTTATTGTGTTGTTTGTTATCTTTACAATATTATTACAAAAACAAGAAAAACTAAAAAAAACATAACAAAAACCAAAACATTTCATTTTAAATATTGTAGTAGGTATATAATTAATATATACCTCTTAAGCTTATAGCATATATATATATATATATATATATATATTTGCTGAAATCTAAATTAAGCACAATGCCTAAACTTAGGAATGGTAAACAAACTGAAGGAGAAGAAGAAGATTGGTTAGAAGATAAAACTAGAAACCCAAATGTCCTTCCTGAGGATCCAATTCCGGAAGGAGAAACTCTAGATCAACAAGAAGATGACCTAGGTGAAGACAATGAACAAGAAGAAAATGTTAAAGAGGATGGATCCTCATCCCCTAGAGTAGCTCCAGATGGAACTATTGCTTTTGATAACTTAGATCATTTCTGGAAATTTTTCAATAATAACATTGGCGCTCTTAATATGGCAGTTCGTATTGATAAAGGGCAAATTAGTGACACTCAAGCAGCCATGGAACATATGTTTGATGTGCACACTAATCCCTTGTCTTTTATTGATCAAGAAAGTGATAAGGCTGGACCATCCAATAGAGATATGGTCACTATGATTCAAAACATGCCAAAACAACAGGTTACCCAACCTCCTAAGGAACCTGTTATTGAGCCTAAAATCATTCCCACACAAAAGAAAACTTCCTTCACTGCTTTACTTCGCCAAACTATTGATCAATATGCTTCAAGTAAACAAAAACCTAAAATGAAGCCAAACACCAATTTTCAACAATCTGGGATACAACATAATACAACTTCAAAATTCCTTCATAACACCTTTCCTACCAACAATTTACACAATAGCAACATAGCATCTAATATTCATGTCCCTCCATCATATGTTCACAAATCCCATATTAATGCCCTACCGAACCAATATGGTGGGCAAACTAGTAATCTGGAAGCCATGGTGAAACAGTTAGCTTCGCGTATGGACCAGATAGATCCCTACCGTCCCTCGTACAATTATCGAGAGATATGTAGTCAACCTTTGGATCCCATAGTTGTAGCACAACCGTACCCTAAGCATTTTCCCATGCCCATCCTGCCTATATATAAAGGAACCGAAGATCCCATAGAGCATCTTCGCATGTTTAGGATAGCATGTCATGATATATCACATGATGACTTGCTATTACTAAAAATGTTCCCGAAAAGTTTAGGTGGAATGGCATTAGAGTGGTACTATCAATTGCCCACTCATTCTTTGAGAAACTTTGAAGAAACAACTGAATCTTTTGTCCATCAATTTAGTGCCTACATCGAGAGGCATGTCACCATTAAAGATTTATACAACTTAAAACAAGACAAAGATGAATGTTTTGCTGATTTCTTAGCTAGATGGAGGCAGTTGATAGGAAAACTGCACTTTGTGCTACCTTATAGGGAAATGTTGGACATTTTTATCAATAATTTGCAAGAACAAATATCTTATGAGTTATCAATCTGCTACTTTAACTACCTTCGATCAAGCTATAGATTTAGCTCGAAGAGTAGAAGATGCCCTCATTAGGAGAGGCCAACTTAGGAAGAAGGATGATGAGAAAACATCCAGAAATCAATATAAAAACAAACAAGTCGTAGGTGACGGAGTCATCGACAACAAAAATGTTGCTAATATCAATGCAACGAAGACAACAAAAAAATTTATATTGAAACCTCCTGATAAACCTCCTCGAGAATTTACTAGATTGAATCAACCATTATCAACTATTTTACCTCAATTACTCGAAAGAGGTTTGATTCAATTACCAGCTATCCGAGAACCTGATCCAACTATACCCGGATACAGAGCTGACTTACACTGTGATTTCCATAGAGGACCTGGACACTCTACCAACGCTTGTAAAAGGTTGAAACATAAAATACAAGATCTGATTGATAATAATGAAATGGAGGTGCAAGCCTTCCAACCTAAACAAAATGCTCCTAATAATGCTCAAAAGACCATTCCCCAAAATCAAAATCAAAATGCTAATCAATCATTAGACATATTTCAACATCCTTTACCAAGACATGGTAAAGAGGTGGCCAATCAAATTGAGCATCATAATGTTCCCCCTCCTACCCGATATGTAGGAACTATTAGCGGACAATTACCTGTTCAGGATCCTCAAACATTTGACACAACCTTATCCCTGGTCACGACCAGGCCCCTACATAATTTTCAAACTCCGGATCCTAGTGATGTAGAATCAGATACTGAAAGTGAAATAGACATCACCTCAAACCAATCGAATAGTTCTAAAAATGAATCAGATCCTATTCAACCCATCACAGATGCTATGGTTCCAGAAGAACCATTTCCTAGAAGAGTTACTACTCGACCCTCTTCTAATCAATTCCTCCCTAATGAACAAGCCATAAACGCTCAACCGAGACCAGTTCAACGTCTTCAATATAACATTGTAGGTACCATTGGAGTCGTTACCCGACAACAGGCTCAAAATTCTCAACAAGAACCAAACCAGAATGATGGATCAGCTCCATTTGTTTTGAAAAATCCCAATAAAGGGAATCATGCTTCCAATGTTCAACCTAAACCCCCTTACAATATTAATGAGCAATTATCCAATACTACAACCAGAATTTCCCTTTTGGATTTATTAAGATCTTCTCCTACCCATAGGGATGAGTTGATGCTTACATTAAGCCAAATGATGGTACCTCAAAATATTCAACCTGAAGCCATGGCCAATACTATCATCACTAGAGAAGTCGATTGTATTGACTTTCGGGATAAAGATATCCCACAACACAGTTTACATAAGGATAATCCCTTATATATTACTGCTCTAATTGGAGATGTAGTTGTTAAAAGAGTCCTGATTGATAATGGTTCATCTCTAAACATTTGCACTTTTGACTTCTACCAACGATTTGGCTTTAGAAGTGATGAAATGAAGAAAACTGACATGATCATAAAAGCTTTCAATGACGAAACACAAGAAACGTGTGGAGTTATTACCATCCCATTGCAAGTTGGTCCTAGAACCTTAGATACGACCGTGTTTATTGTACATTGCCCCGCATCGTACAATATACTCTTGGGTCATCCTTGGATCAATGCAATGCGGGCTGTCCCATCAACTTTACACCAATGTGTTAAATTCGAATTTAAAAATCAGTTGGTCACTATCCATGGTGATCCTAGACCCTTTGATATGTGTGCTTTGGCAGAACCTGTTGGAGTGCAATTTTGCCCTGCTCTGTCATCCACACATCCTAATTCTTATTTTTCATCTAAAACTGTGAAACACACACCCATAGCTTCACCTATTTCTCCTCCATTCATTTCACCCTCATATATAGATCAACAATCTTCTAAACAAACCACTCTAGAACCTCAAAAAGATCTTCAATCCACAACCAATCCTTCATGTTCTATCCCTATAATTTCAAAACCTATAGACCCATTCATTAACACTTCCACATTATCAACATCTATCATACCTTCCACATCTAAAGATATAGGGAATGATCCTTCTACATCTTATGCTCTTTTTGATGAACTTTTACCAGATTTATCCACAATCTTAATATCAGAAAAAACAAATGCTTTCATGCAAGATTCAATTCTTTTAAATAACTTGCCGCCATCTCCTCGTACTTTGGGCCTCCCACAACCTATGGGAAGTACTTACCAAGTCGGGAGTTGTGCCTTCATTTATAAAGGATATGACTGGGGAAGAATACCTCGAAATATTAAAACTCATCATGATGGATATGCTCGGTGTTATTTTACTAATGAGTATATTAAAGCTAAACCTATAATGCTTAAAATGGGATATAAAGGGAAAGGCTTGGGACCTTTCCAAAATGGCATGAAAGAACCTTTCGAGGTAGAACCGTGGCCTGCCTGCTGTGGTGTGGGCCTATTTCCTAGTAAGGGTCAACCCTTTCCTTTTGAAGATGATGATCAACTCATATGTTATCAAGATTATTTAGATAGGCATGATGATTTGCCTCTAAAAAATCAGCCATTTACATGTAACATGCTATCCATAGCTTACCCTGAAATGATTGCTGACTCCGATGATGAGTTGGAAGGAGATATCTTCCACGATGTCTCCGTTGAAGAGATGTTACACAATGGATTTTATTTTGATGGTTCTATACCAACTATAGCCCAGCTTGAGGCCACTAATCCTCAAGATGAATTATCCAACTTAACCTTAAAATAATTACAAGAATTGGGCGTCTCACCCGCCCCACCTAATTTTGAAAGAGATCTACACATGGAAGTCGAAAACGTCATTAAAGTTAACATTGGAACTGAGGATAATCCTCACATAATCAATATTGGGTCAGAATTAAGTCAAGAAAAACAAGAGCAATACATTGCATTCCTTAAAGAATATGAAGATGTCTTCGCTTGGACATACGAAGATATGCCAGGTCTGGACCCTTCCGTAGTCATGCATCATCTAGTAGTCCATCCGGATGCTAAACCTGTTAAACAAAAACTTAGAAAAATGCATCCCAAAGTGGCCCTGCTAGTCAAAGGGGAGTTAGAAAAACTCCTGAATGTTGTTTTTATACAAGCTATTGATTATGCTTGAATGGATCTCAAATGTAGTTCCAGTCACCAAGAAAGAAGCCACCAAAGTTAGGGTTTGCATAGATTTTAGAGATATTAACGTTGCATGCCCTAAAGATGATTTTCCTCTTCCAAACATGGATCAAATCATTGAATTTACTGTCGGGAGTGGGATGATGTCCTTAATGGATGGATTCTCCGGTTATAATCAGATCAGGATAGCTCCTGAAGATCAGGCTAAAACAACCTTTATTACCCCTTGGGGTACCTTTTGTTGGAAAGTGATGCCATTCGGCTTAAAGAACGTAGGTGCAACCTATCAACGAGCTATGACTTATATTTTTCATGATATGATGCATGATATCCTACATGATTATGTAGATGATATTATAGCTCGCTCTATTAATGAAGATAATCATTTAGATGATTTGAGAAAAGTTTTTAATCGATTAAGAGAATATCTTATTCGATTAAATCCAGCCAAATGCATATTTGGAGTTAAGTCCGGTAAACTATTAGGGGTTTTAGTTTCTTTACGTGGTATCGAAATTGACCCTCTCAAGATTGCGGCTATCACTGATATGCCCGCACCTACCAATATATCTGAGTTACGAAGTTTACAAGGTAAGCTTCAAGCTATCCGTCGCTTCATCGATAAGTTGGCGGACAAAACCGGTCCCTTTCTTAAGCTCCTTAAGAAGGATGTCCCTTTTAATTGGGATGACGAATGTAAAGAAGCTTTTGAACTTCTCAAACAATACCTCCTTAACCCACCTGTGCTTTCACCACCTAGACCTGATCGCCCATTTCTCCTGTATATTTCAGCTTCAGATTCTGCCTTAGGAGCTATGTTAGCTCAGCTTGATGATGAGAAGAGAGAACGTGCTAATTATTATATTAGCCGAACCTTCATCAGTTATGAAACCCGCTACACAGCATTAGAAAAACTATGTCTAGCAGTCATATTTTCTACGCAAAAATTATGCCATTATATGCTTAGTCAAAAAACTTATGTCATTGCTAAATATGATCCCTTGAGGTATCTCATGAGTCGACCTTATTTATCGGGTCGTACAACCAAGTGGGTTCTTGCTCTAAGCGAGTTTGACCTCACATTCATAGGACAGAAGTCTGTTAAGGGTCAAATCATAGCAGATCAATTAGCTGCTGCACCCTTAGAGTCTACCCATCCCCTCATCATTGAGTTTCCTGATGAATGCCTTCAATTAGAGGCAGACCATATTGAACAATGGTCCTTATACTTTGATGGAGCCCGATGCATGAGTGGGGCTGGTGCGGGTATTATTTTAATATCCCCACAAAAACATCTTATTCCTCTGTCCTTCAAATTAACATTTGCTTGCACCAATAATACTTGCTGAATATGAAGCTCTAATCCTTGGATTACGAGCTGCCTTGGCGCTAAAAATTAAACATCTGTTAGTTTTTGGTGATTCTCAACTTGTCATAAACCAAATTAATGAAGTTTATCAGACCAGAGATGATAAATTGTGCCCATATAAAGCCTATGTTTTACAATTAATGTCTCTATTTGATCAAGTTACCTTGGAAGCTATTCCTCGAACTAGCAACCGTGCAGTCGATGCTATGGCCGCAGCTGCATCTCTCCTGCCCTTGGAGTTAGATGACGAATATGCCACTATCATTATTCGTCGACTCCAGGAACCCGCTTCAAATAAGTCATGCTTAGAACCTTTGGATGTGTTTCTAATCAATGAAACTACTCCTGATCCTTGGTATACAGATATATTTGATTTTCTCCAAAATGGGACTTTCCCTGCCAATTCTAATAGAAACCAGCATCGGTTATTACGTAGACGAGCAAGTCGATTTGTAATAATTGGCAATACTTTGTATAGGAGATCTTTTGAAGGTATCCTATTAAGATGTTTGAATTTAGAAGAATCCAAATCAGCCTTGAGTGAAGCCCACGATGGATCTTGTGGAGGACACTTCAGTGGTAGTGTCATTGCTAAAAAGCTCCTTAGGATAGGATACTTTTGGCCTACCATGGAGAATGATGCACATGAGTATGTGCGCCATTGCGACAAGTGCCAGAAACATGCTGACCTTGTCCATGCCCCTGCACAAGAGCTGCAGGCTATTTCATCTCCTTGGCCCTTTTCAAAATGGGGCTTAGACATTATTGGCAAAATCAATCCTGTGTCATCTGATGGACACAAATTCATCATAACCGCCACCGAGTATTTCACGAAGTGGGTTGAAGCTATGCCTTTAGCTTCCTGCACTGGCACACAAGTCTCTAAATTTATTTTTAATCAAATCATTTGTAGGTTTGGAATTCCTGCAAATCTCATCTCTGATAATGGAACTTGTTTCAAAAATAAAGATGTCAAGAAATTATGCCAAAAATATAAGATTCAACATCGCTGGTCCACTCCCTATTATCCTCAGGGTAATGGTCAAGCAGAAGCATCTAACAAAACCTTAATCAAAATTCTCAAAATATTGGTCAATAAATCTGGTCGCGATTGGCACATTCAATTATATCCAGCCTTGTGGGCCTATCGAACTAGTGTTCGAACTCCCACTGGAACTTCACCTTTTGTTTTGGTTTATGGTGTTGAAGCCATTTTTCCCTTTGAATTAGAAGTTCCTTCTTTGGCTCTACTACTTCAAGATACCGAAGTAGGAGATGAATATCGAGCTGGCAGACTCAGTCAGCTGGAACTCCTAGATGAAAAATGCATCAATGCTTTGGAGCATCTCCGTGCCTACCAAAACAAGCTTAAAAGATCATATGCTAAAAAAGTTCGTCATCGATCCTTTGAGATCGGCGACCTTGTTTTAAAAGAAAATCAAAAAAATACTAATGCAACTAAAGACCTTAAAGGTAAATTTGAGCCCAACTGGCTTGGACCATACATTATCACTGCTAAATTTGAATCGGGAGCATACAAATTATCTACCTTAGATGGTAAAGAACTTAAAGAACCCATGAACATTTTGCATCTTAAACGTTACTATGCGTAACAAAAATTAGTCATTTCATCATTTGTACATATTTTGCATGTTGTCTTATTTTAAAAATATATCAAATTGTTTACACAAAAACAAAAACAAACAAAAATAATAAAAATAAAAACAGCAATATTCTTGACTCTTTCGAAACCAAAACAAAATAAAGAAGAAAGAGAGAGTCAACATTCTCAAACTTCTCAAAAAAGTATTTGTATATATTTCTTCTTACAAATGTTGCAGTTATATATTTCAAATTATTTTGGATAAATTAGCATTTATTTGGAATCCCTCACTTTCACAAACACAAAAATAAATATCTTGATTTTTATCTGGCATGATTACTAATCTCTCTTATATCAAAGTCCACAAAATTCAATTAAATAAAGTTTGAGCACAGAGAATTGATCTTGTTATTTACTTAAACCAAGCACATCCTTTCACAATAAAATGATTATATTTGTAATATCCATGCTATGCTACATAGTAGAAGTGGTTTCTTGAGCGAAAAGTTTCCCCTGCTATCCTATCATGCACATGGTCTAGAATCTTTGAGAATTGGCAAAAGGACAAGCTCACCCCTACCCGGAATAAAAATCCCTTGCTCTACAGACTAATCCGAGCAAGTATCCCTAGCATAGGAAGAAAAGCAAAGTTCAAGAAAAAGAAAAAAGAAAAATGTTATTTTATATCATTACAACAATGTTTCAAGCATTATCTCAAAAATCAAGCAAAAATACAAAAGAAAAGCAAAAGAAAGCAAAAGCAAAAGCAATAAAATCCCTCTCCCTACCCTTTGAAAAGAAAAGAAGGGTTGATGAGCTTGAATCCCTGGAATTCTCAATTATTCGAAAACTGTGAGGTAAGCCCCATAACAAGTGGTTTGTGCCCAACCTGCTTGGCCTTGGGTAACTCCTAGCGTGGCGATATGTCTGTCACATTAGCGACCTTCTTTTGTACAGACCTATGTCTGCTTATGGATTAGCTAGCTCTTGATAATCCGACTTACATAGTAGTCTGGTATGGTTATATGCATCTAAATCATGGTTAATGAACACTTATTTGGTTCATTCAAATCACTTGTATCATATTATCTTGCTCAAAACTGGTAAATGAACAATGCAATTGCACACACATTTGTATTTGAGAGATTTTGTGTATCATTATGATAAATCAAGATTGGAAATGAACTCACATATGCACATGGGATTCCTTATAAATCTAACTTTTGTCTTTAAGATACTTTGAAATATTTCTGCAAATTGTTTGGAATAAATTCATTTTCTTCTTTAAAGTACAGTTGTTTAGTATAAAGACAACTACATGCATAATCAAAAATCAAAATTTCTTTCAAACCATACAATAAAAACACATATTTATATATTTTCGACTTTCGCGACGATGGTATAGTTCCAAAACTAAAATTGGAATTTTATGACTAGCGCAAGTCCTCATCTTCATATTTTCTATTTATTTTTCAAAAATTAAAAATCAACCATGCAATAAAACAATCTATTTTCTTCTTTGATTTTCGCGATGATGGTATAAGTCTATACCTAAATATTCTATGCCTAGCGCAAACCATTGTACCAATTTTTATTCCCCATTTATTTAAAAATCATAAAATCCATATGACTTAAATCATTATGTTATACAATTATGCTTTAAAACAAACAAACACCTATCACTATTTCATGTCATTATGTCAATATTCAAATTTGCAATCATGGTATAATTTCTAAGGAATTATTCAAAAATTTTATCACACTTAGGAATTTATGCCTAGCAAAAATCATTTTAAAATATTTCATGCATAATATTTTCATGAAAAGTCTGAAAACAAAATCATCATCATCATCATTTGCATCATCACACCAAAGTCTTAAGACAGTCTCTTAAGCACCCTTTTACTTTTAGCAATATTTCTATACTGGGATTAGCTTGACGACCGAGTGAGCGGCGACTCCATGAAATGGTCTATAACAATGACAATGTCCTTTGAAATTATTGTTAAAAGTCCCTTTTATTTTTTATCAAATTACTCATCACAACAACCAATTTGTTACATCAGATTATTTCATTTAAATTTTTAAAGCATGACATTTAAACCATAATATTTTCCAATGACATAATTACATGAATCATCAAATCAATCACACTTCAAAACATTAAAAGCATCATACAAACGCATAAGACAAGTCATATGATCAAAAAATATCTCATCTATATATATATCAAATATATGTACATCATATCAAAAATAGATTGGTATGCCACAATCTACATCTTGGCATACTCAATCCTCTCAATCAAATATACAATCTCTGTAGTGCAGTAGCCTAGCCTCGAGAACCCCTCGAGCTCTCAACCTCATCTCCTCCCCTGCCCTAAGGTGGAGGAGGTGGCCCCATCATAGTCCATGTGGTGCCATGAGTCCTAGATGTGGATCGAGATGAAGTCCTAGATGACCCAATCTGATGGTCTGCAATATGAGTGGTAATGGCACCCTTGCTGGCATCGCCTAGTAATATAGAGCCTGATAGAATGTAACTGGGCAATAGCGCATGCTAAATCCTGAGTGCTCGCTCCTTTGCCCCGAGCTCTAAGTCGTGTAGCCTCATCCTACAATGTCTGCACCTCCCGTAGGCGGGCAACCTCAGCTCGAAGAGTCGTCTCACTGCTCTCCCCAGTGTCAACACCCTTGCCCTTATCGGGCGATGGTGGCCTCTCTCTCTATGGAGAAGGGGGTCTCTCCTCCCTCCTCTCCCTTGCTACGGCCTCTATGGAGCCTGTGGCCTCCTCTGCTCTCTCCCTTCGTGACCCTGTGCTGCCTCAATGGCTGCCTGGCACCGCCTCCCCATCCGACGCACAACTGCATGAATCGGACCCTGAGCCCTCGTCATCCGAGGAGGGCGGATGCCTATGTACCAGGCATCATAGTCGTCGGCTACCCCTACGTCGTCCCCATCCACTGGCTGAATGGGGGCATCATCTACGTCCTGACTCCAGAATCGTTGCATATCTGGAGCCCCGCTAACTGTAGTGTTATCCCGGATAATCCGAGAAAACTCGTAGTCTCTGAGAGATGGGATCCCTTGCTATAGACCGAACTGCCTCAAAACTCGGTCATACCGATGGAGCTCCACCTCTCCCCTCTCCATCCTCAGCCAGTAGACTCGCCTGATGCGAGCCAGCTCCTATCCATCCTCGGCCCACCCTGGATGATCTCTCCAAGGCCTCCAGGTGATCTAGTCGGAGACAAGGTCGTCTAGTAGTCTCCGGGACATTGGTAGATCTATCCGTCATTGTGCCCCTCTTCGGAGCCACCAGTAGAAAACTCGGGGCCTCTCCCCATCAATCCCTGTCAGTGGAAGCCCTATCGGCCTTCGCACCATGATGTGCTCCCAGCACCAAACCTGTAGTAGTGATGTCATAACCAGACATCGGTCGCCCTTGTATACGACCCCATGAAGGATCCTATACAACCGACAGAGTACAAAGCTCCCCCAAGCAAATCTGTATCCGTGGTCTCTCATGTCGCAGACCACATCTGTCAGTACCCATGGTACCCTGCATCCGCTCTGGTGGCACAACAGAAGTCCACCTACCACCCCAACCAAAACCCGTGTGAGTCTAGATGCCCTAGGCATCTGGCATAGTGACTCGATATTCACTCCGCCCTTCTCCAGGGCGAAGCTCGGATCGCCACACAGTCGCATCATCGCATGGCCCTGATTGGCCGTGGGAGTGATCAACCGTCCTTGTATGGGGATCCTCAAAATCCTCCATACATCCTCTAGTGTGGGAGTCATCTCCCCTGTCGGTAACCAAAAACATGAAGAACCCGGATACCACCTCTCTGCTAGGGTTGTCAATAGCCCCATATCTGTAGAAACTTGTGGCATCTCTGCCACATGCTGCAAGCTGACCTGAGCCAGCTGATCTCGCTCTGCCTAAGACAGGGTGGCCAAGTCATCCCTCAACCCACCATATTTCCATTCTCTGCTCTTTAGTAATCCTCTCTGCAACATAAACAAAATCAATAATAAAAATCATTAATAAATCATTAATTAAAAATGCAAGTCAAAATAAGTTCAATTTCATAAATGATGATATCGTCCACAATTGGACGATATCGTCCCAAATTTGAGCAAATTCGTCTCCGATTTTGCCAGTCGAAATCGTCCCCTTTTTGACGAAATCGTCCCCATTTCGTTGATTTCGCCTTTGGACGAAATCGGCGATATCGAGACGATTTTGACGAAATCGAGACGATTTCGTCTCGATGACGTCGACGGCCCAAAAATGGCCGTGATGCTCAAAAATCAATCAAATCTAATCTAAAAAGCATGAAATTCTAAATTAAAGCATTCTAAACTAAGTTTAGACCCTTACCCGTAGCCCGCATTGGACCTCTGTTGATCTATGCGTTGTCTCGACCATCTTGTCTCCAGAGCTCTAAAAACTAGGAAAATGAAAAGTAACAATGAATTAGGGTTTTACCCTATTTTTCTTAATTTTATTCAAAAACAATTAAAAACATTTTTAAATTTTTGCTTTTTCGCGTTTTTACCTCAAACGTTCGATTTGGGTAAAAACACGGAGGGGGCACCATAGTAAGTCGTCGTACGATTCGACCTAGAATCGTCGCCTAAAAATGGGAATAAATTTTTGCTTTCTCGTAGATCGAGAAGAACTCATCTTTAACGCATTTTCTTTGGAAAATTCGCTAAAGAGGGGGCAAAATGTAGCACCCTAAAATTGGCGCAGTAAAACCTTAAATAATTACAATTACTCTAGTAAATATTCAAATTCAAATTTTAACCCCCAAAACCGCTCCCAAACCACCGTTTAACCCGTTTCCTCCTTTCCCGCGCCATTTTTAGAGTTTGTTTTGACCGTTTGACGATATCGTCGCCGATCAGACGATATCGCCTCAGATCGGACGATTTCGTCTGGACTAGGACGTCCAGACGATCTTGTCCCAAAACTGATTTTTCTCAATTAGCCTCTGTTCCAACGGCGTCTCTAATCCGGGCAGAAGCGTGTCTGCGTCGTTAGAGACCCTCCCCGTTGGAGATCTCCCAAATTGGGATGATCTCCAACCTCCTAACCTCCCTCCTAAGCCTATTTAAACTTAGGCCCTCCCCTTAACCTACCCCTGGCTGATATTTCCTGTAACTTGACTTTATACGCACTAAGACATCCTAAATTACTATTTGCACTAGTCCTATCCAAATTTTGTTGCAGGAACCTTAGTATTTTTCAGCCGGAGCAAGCTCAGTTCGTCTTGGACGATCCTGTTCGATTCGAGACGATTTCGTACCAATGCGAGACGATTTCGACTGCAATCAACATTGGGGCAATCAGTGCCCAGAGTTTGCATTTCTTCATCCTTTTATTTTATACTATTTTGCATTTAGTTAAATCTAATTATTATTTCTTATTACTTTGCATTTTGGAGTTCACCCATGTAGCTTTAAATGCATAATAAAGTCACCAATTGTCATCAAATCATTGTAGTGCACTCGTATTTTGCTTATTATCATCATTTTAATGTTATTGTTGTTATTCTACATCATTGCCCTCTGTTAGAATAGTTGCATTTTCTGCATTTTGTGTCTACTTCTCTGATTGCAGGTCTCTACGAATTCGTCTGACGAATTCGTCAAATCTCAGACGATCTTGTCTGATAGCAGATGATCCTGTCAAATCAGAGGCGATCCTGACTGCTTCAAGAATCAGAATCTTCATCAGACATCCGGATCAGGTATGGCTTTTTAATCTTGCTTACTTTCTCTGTTTTTTGTTCTAATTTGTTTTTCTGTATTCATTTAATCTGCATTTTCATAATAGAACAACTTAGATTCATTTGGCCAAACCTAGGACTCGAATGTTTAAAGATAAAACTGAACACATTAAACACATTCCCAACCTAGGCGTGGAAACTGCCATTCAAACGTTTCCTGGTGAACCCACCATCCATCGAAAAATCACCATAATACACCTCCCCCGAGAGGCGGGACCTTCGCAAGGCCTCTCGGTTCGAGGTACCGTGCCATCCTTTTCCCATCCTCCTTTCGGGCACGGATCCTATAGCCTGAAGGTAAGGATGCAAAAAATTTGGAGCGATATAGTATTGCTCCATTTTGGGCTAGTATTAACCCATACGAAGAATGCATTTGGTGATTGTCATGCCACTAAAATGGCCACCACAAGTACCATCATGGGTTTATTGTACAACCCATTGTGACTCTTGTGGTTCTAGGCAACGCAGGAGCATGTCATCATAGTTGCAGTGGTAAAGGATGTCCGCCAACAAAGTGTAGTAGATCGCTCTTTGTTTAAAGGTTCGATATTGGGCATGGGGTAAATAAAATGGTAGGAATCCTAATTTTATATACTCTTTGATCTGTGATAACCATGGGTCATGAGGTTCAGTTTTTACCACATACACACCACCATCATCTATGGGAGGTATGGGTGACATAGCAGATCGTGTAAGCATATGAATGGCTACAGATATTGTGTTTGATGTTGGGTTTTGTAGGATGAGGGACCCTAAGGAGGTCATAGTGTCTGCAAAATTATTTGATGATCATGAAGCGGATTTGAGGGTATACCACTCAAATTGGGATAGGAGTTACTGTGTGATTTTCTTGTATTGTTGAAGAACTGAGCAATTGCATAGCCAAAGTTCCTGCACTTGATTGACTATCATAATTGAATAACCTATGATGTGGAGGAGTTTGATGTGCATAGAGTGTGCTTGTTTCAGTCCTAGGATTAGGGCTTCGTATTCTACATTTT
The DNA here is from genome assembly GCA_028583015.1 of Wollemia nobilis. Taxonomy (NCBI): domain Eukaryota; kingdom Viridiplantae; phylum Streptophyta; class Pinopsida; order Araucariales; family Araucariaceae; genus Wollemia; species Wollemia nobilis. The sequence continues at coordinate 5,721,209 of JAQPPZ010013513.1, forward strand.
TATTGGTACAAGGGAAATCAAGTTTGAATGAAAAGGGTAGTGGTTCTCCTTCTGGTGTAAATAAAACAATGCCTACACCTCCAACATGGAGACATTTAGAACCATTGAATAATAGGGTGAGGTCAGCTTCAACTTTTGGTTTGACATATTATTCATCTTCTTTTATGTGAAAGATAGAATCGTTGAGATGTTGGATGATAAGGGGTTGATTGTCAGTTAGAGTGGCTTCATCCAGTTGGTCGGTTATGACTTTCCCTTTGATGGATTTTTGGGAGATGAATTCTAAGTCGAATTCAGTTAAAAGCATGATCCATTTTGATGTGCATGAATTATGATAACTCTTGTTCATCATGTACCAAAGGAGATTGTCTCAGGCGATGACAAAAGTTGTGTGGCTTAACATGTAGTGGAGTATGTGAATGTTATGCATGTGCTAGGTTGTGAGTGTGCTATAACTATGCTAGGATAGGCTAGGCTATTTTTGCTGAAGTTTTTAGGACAAACCTATCCAGATTTTTTCTATGGTTTTTTGAGAAACCTGTCCAAATTTTTACTAAGGTTTTTTTGGTGAACCTAGGTTGCTAAGGGATTATAAAAAAAATGTTCCAAAATTTTAGCTGAGGATTTTGTAAAAACCTGAGGTGCTAAGGAATTTTAAAAAGAATATTCTAAAATTTTAGCTAAGGATTTTGAAAAAAACTTGAGGTACTAAGGGATTCTAAAAAGAATGTTCCAAAATTTTAGCTGAGGATTTTGGAAAAACTTGAGGTGCTAAGGGATTCTAAAAAGAATGTTCCAAAATTTTAGCTGAGGATTTTGGAAAAACCTAAGGTTTGGAAAAACAACTATGATGAAGGTGAGGCAAGGGGTGTAACCTTTGACAAAAGGATGGCACCTTTTTGAACCTAGTGATTGACTTGATTTGATGAGGGTAAAGTAAAGGGTGCGACCTTTTGAAACTTTTGACCCTTTTGTGTGACAATATTTGAAACTGGAATGGTACCATTATCGATAAGGTTCTCAACTAAATCATGAAATGTGTGACAAGAATAGACATCGTGACCTGGTTGGTGATTATAAATACAAAAGGTATGTTTGATGTGTCCATGAGGGTTGGGTGGATTTGGATTGACGGGTCTAATATCTGGTAATGTAACATGGCCAGCCTCAAATAGATTCTAGAATAAATTAGGAAGAGGCTCAAAAAGTGGAGTCCAATTGCGATATCAACGTGGAGGATGGGGACCATGGGCTCGTTGTCGTTTGGATGGAGGGGGTGCATTAGTATGATATAATTGTTGTGTTGGAGGAGGCATATTATTATGACCTAGCTCATTGTAGAATGTATCATAGGTTGGCATTTGTTATCAGTAGCTTGTGATGCGCACGTTTAGCCTTTTAACTTCATCTCGTAAGAGTTGAAGTTTGAGTGTCATAGAAGTGGGGCACTGAGCTATGGTAGGTTGTTTCTGTGGATGTGGTAGATACTAGTATTTTTTCTCTTCCCAGTATTGTGAAGAGTATGGTTGCGCATGATCTTGGTAAGGCAGGTATTGAGTGACATGTGTTGTCATATCTATGGGTACAATAGATTGTGGGTAGATTTTTTTTGAGGATAATAGTGCTATGACTGAGAAACATGTGGTTGTGGCATAGGTACTTGTTGGTTTGGAGCCTACTATAATGGTTGGGTCATGGGTGGTGATGACCAAACTGGAGGAGGTGTAAAGAAGCTAGGTGTAGTTGGTGGTAGTGTAGGTGTCGGTACTACTGGTGCTAGATGTGGTCGAGATGAGGTATCAAAATACAAGATCTATCTTTTCCATGGAGGGTAGGAAGTAGGGAAGGTAAACTATGTGGAATAATTTGGTTGAATGGGTGGATAAACTACCAGTGTTGGTCCATAGGTAGGAGGGATATGGGTAGTGGGAGCCTGAAAAGGAATAGGTGGTGGTATCCTAAAGGTCATCATAGGCAAAGGTGTCTCTAAAGGTTGGGTGTCATACACTTTGGATACTTGGGAGATTGGTGGAAAAGCTGCTAAAAAAGTGGGATAAGCTACCAAAGTAGGAGCTTGGGTTGAGGGGAAAGTATATGTGTATACTCCCACTTGGGTTTGTGCATCTTGTGTTTGAAGAGGTTGTTGGGAGGTACCCTCAGATATGGTGAAGAATGGCTCTTGGGAAGAGGATGGTTGGTACTCTTGTGAGGAGTATGGGTGTGAGGTTTGAGAGAATGCTTGTGGTTCTTGCTGGGTAGGGAATTGTTATGCAGTTTGGAAGGATGGTTTATGGCTTCCTACAATGGAGGATGATTGGTCAGAAACCATTCCTATGGTAGGGGCAAATGATGTGACCTTAGGACAGGTATGGTTTAGAAAGGAGGAATCATTCTTAAATAGGGATTGAGATAGATTTTGGAATATGGTCAATGGATTAGGTGAGGATGGGGCTGAAAGGAATAGGTAATCTTCTACGAGTGAAGTAGCGAGGATTTTACTCAAATTTTATGTCTCCTCGTGAGGCATCATGTATGTGAATTGTACATCAAATTTTATGCATGAATTATATGTGTCTATGATCCTCTCCTTCATGATCTAAGGAGTAAGAGTGTACTAACTAGAGGAAGGGGGAGGCCATTCCTCCATAGAGCGTGCTTGCTCACTCGCTCTACTACGAGTAACCATAGGCATAGTAGCATGTGTAAGAGGGATTTTTAGGAATAAACCCTGTGTGATGTAGACTCAACTATGTTTAATGTGAGTGTAAAGTAAGTGACATGTTGTGTTTAGCAAAATAATATATAGTGTAATGTGTTAAGACCAGTCTATGATCATGCAAACAAGGGTAGACTGGAATCAATTCTAAATACTGAGAAAATATAAAAGTATTTTGTTCTTTTTGTGTGTTGTGATATTGATAATACCTATGTAGAATCACAGGTAGTGGAGTGAATACTCTAGCAAGTTGAGAATGTCATCAATATCAAACCTCCTATAACACCCAAGGATGCACAAGATAGAATGGTACCGCAATATATGAATGGTGACCTATATGGAAGGCACAGTAAAATGATATCTTAAAGGGGGTGGAACTCACTATGCTGAAGCGATTTCACAATATCCTCTCATGAGAAGAGGTGGCACTCTTTGAGACCTGCTACTGGCATACCCATGCTTTCGCTTCACCCTCGGGTGGGCTTAGTTAAGAACGATGGTTACCAATTCCACAAATTATACAAGCCTTGTGTATGAATAATCTAATCCTATCCCACTCTGTAGGTAACCACTGGTGATGAAATCCAAGGCCCAGTCACAAAAGTGGGAGATTTTCTAATGATGAAATCCAAAAACCGCTCTTGTGGGGCTTCTAGGTGTCTAGGGGGTGAGCTGATAGAGAGTGTAACTCGATCCACACCAGTCTTGAGTGATGGATTTGGGATGAATTCCAATATCACCACTTGTTTAAATACCATGTGAGTGTGTGTGGGTTTGTGTTTGCTAACGATGTATGCAAGGTAAGAAACTAACTAGTTACCTTTTCAAAAGAAAACTAATCCTAATGCCTTTTCGAAAGCAAATGATTAGATAACTTATATTCTTTGTAAAGAAATGGTCTCGTCCTAAATTCCTTTATAAAACAAATTAATTTACTTCACAAAGCATAGAAACATGCAATCCAAGTGTGTGAGGTAAAAGGGATTAGGAAACCCTAACTTAACTTTAGGATGTAAAGTTCTTTCAGAAATGGAAGAGGGGATTAGAAACCCTAATTTAACTTTAGAATGTAAAGTTATTTTTAGCAATGAAAGCTATCAATGAAAGAGGAAATAGCGTAGGCTTATGCTACATATGAAGTACAAAGAAATATGTAAATTTATTTGAGAAATAAATTTATGCAAGTCGCTGGAAAGTTGCAAGTCCTAAAAATTTCATAAAACCTAAGGATTATTTAACTAGTTAATGAAATTTTATTTCCCAAAACTTGCAACAAAGGCATAAAAAGTGAAAATACCTACATTCTGATGATAAGGGGGATTTTTTTGGCCCCTAAAGAGGTCACCCTAGTTGATTTGGGGGTTTTTTAGGCTTCTACACTCAAATTGTCATCCGGGGGGTGAATTCGGTTTTGAAGGCTCAAATATGATATATGACAGTCCATAGGGCCTTTGTAGGTTGCATAGAGGTTTGAGACAACAATATCTTCAATTTTTGGGGCTCTAAAATGCACTTCACCACCCGGGGGGTGAATTTATAGTTAGTTCATGGGGTGGGGGGTGAATCAACTGCAGAGGTTTCAAATCAGGGCTCTGATGACCTAGGATGGTTCCTAGGGTTTTGGAGGTCTCTGTGGTAGATAGCTTTGGTACTTGCAAGACACAAAAATAGATGAAAATGTTATATTTATAAAACAACTAATCTAGCACTTTTTATTGTGGTAGGTCCCACCGGGCGTGCCAGAATGAAATGGTCAGAAAATGACATTTGATAATTTAACACAAGATAAAACATGCATTAAATGAAGAAACTGTGTTCCATTGATATTAATAAAAATGTGTTACAAGAGATACATGTTGTCCTTTATCCATTTCTATTTCCAACAAGGTTACAACCAATCTAATGCCTTCTTTGATCGCCCCTCAATGAATGTGGGCTTCTTTCTATTTGGGCCACCGCATGGTTTGCTTGTTTGTTGTTGTTCTTCCTCTCCAGATCTGCTGAATAACCTGCAAAAGAGAGTTTTTTGAGGGGCTTGCCTTAGTTAGGCCACATGTTTAAGAAGACAAAATGACTATAAAAACATGATAGAAACTGAAATAAATGATACAAAATGACATAAAACACCAAAATGGAGCTTACCTGCCAGATCTGGGTCGATCTGGACACTATGGCTACTCTTCAAAAATGGAATAGTGCTAGAATGAAATGAATCCAAACCATAGGGGTGATCTGAGCTATGACACCTAGTGGGACCCCCACAATGGATAGTGCTAGAATGAAATGGTTAGAAAATGATATTTGATAATTTAACACAAAACACAATGATGCATTAAACAAAGAGACTGTGATTTCATTGATATTAAAAGATACGTGTTACAAGAGGGACATGATGTCATTTATCCATTTCTCTTCCTAACAATGTTACAATCAATTTGATGTCTTATTCGATCATCCCTCAATGTAGGTGGGCTTCTTTGTATGTGGGCCACCATCGGGTTGTTGTTGGTTTGATGCTGCTTTCCCTCTTCAAATTTGCTACATAACCTATGAATAACCTACAAAAGGGTGTTAGTATGATGGGGGGCTTGCCTTAGTCAGGCCCCATATTTATGAATATAAAATTACCATAAAGATAGAACAAAACATGAAATAAACTATGTAGAAGGTAATAATAAAATGAAACAGAGCTTACCTCCCAAATCTTGAGTGATTTGGGGCCTGTAGACCCAATTCACCACCCGAGGGTGAACTGAGGCTGGATTCATGGGGAAAGGGGCGATCTAATTTGTGATGCCTCTTATTCAAAATTATTTAGATGGGTCAACTCCTAGGCAGCTGGGGTGCCTCTGTGTACCGTTGAAATCCGACTATGTGCACCAAGAAATGACTATTCAATATTGGCTTTCCATTTCAATAGAGTAACTGCGCTTTTTTGAATTTGTGAGAGATCTCTAATTTGGGGTTTAGGACCCACTATTTATAGGCAATGGCAAGGTGCAAGGGAAGAGTTATATAGACTAAACCTAGGTTTGATTCTGACTAGAGTTAGGTTAGGAAATGCAATGTGGCAACATCACATTCCTTATGAGAAATATCTCATCCTCACACATGTGTGAGGATGGATTAGGACTAATCCTGATTAGGAGGTCTTAAGTTAGTTTAGGACATGATTAAAAGAACATCCTAACAAACCCTAATTTCACACATGTGGGAGGGTGTAATTAGCATTAATTAGGAATTAGAGGTTAATTAATCAAATTTACCCTAAAATGGTGACTTAAGTGAAGTCAACATTAAATTAGAATTTGGTAATTGACTTGTTAATTGTTTTGGTCAACTAATACCCCGTGGGGGCCTCAATTGAGTGCAAATATATTTTCAGAGGATATCCTAGTGTATGGAATACAATTTTGAAGGCTTATGAGGGTTTAGGACTTGAAACCCTATGGAGTGGTATATGGAAGTCTAAATATTGCTATGGCAAACTATGGCAATCTATGCATTACTATGCATGACTATGCATGACTACGCCTAACTATGCATGACTACGCATGACTATGATAGCCTACAATAGCCTAGGGATGTCTGGAATCACCTATGGATATGCATAAGTAGTGATGTGTGACTTTTGGGTGTGTACACCCCTCCCCCACCTTCTGTTAAGGTGGTTAATTCCAGGGTGGGAGTCTCACTCCCAATTTTCCTCGAAGATACTAAAAATTTTCAGTGGCTTAGTGAAAATATTTTCTATCTGTTCCTTTGTAGTGACATATTCCAATCTGACCTGTTTATTTGTCACATGTTCTCTCAAAAAATGATACTTAATCAGAATGTGCTTTGTCCTGGAGTGCATTACTATATTTTTTTATATACTTATGGCACTTGTATTACCACATAGTATAGGAATGGGATGATAATGCCTTATATTTAAGTCTTATAGAGTTCTCTTCATCGATAACACCTGTGTACAATTAGCTACTACTGTAATGTATTCTAACTCTGCTATATATAAAGATACTAAAACCTTATTCTTACTTAACCAAGAGACTAGACATTCTCCAAGAAAGAATGCTCCTCCACTTGTGCTTTTTCTGTCATAAATGATGTCGGCCCAATCTACAAATGTATAAGCTGTTAGTGTGAAACTTTAACTTTTGGGATACCAAAGCCCAAAACCCATAGTCCCTTTTAGATACCTAAAAATTATTTTTACTGTTGCCACATGTGTTTCCTTAGGTGCTGCTTGAAACCTTGCCACTAATCCCACTAACTATACTATGTTTGGTCTTGTAGTTGTAAAATATAATAAGCTGCCAATCATAGATCTGTATAAACTCTGATTTGTCTTTAGATATTCATCATCCTTACTCAACTTGCATCCTGTGACCATGGGAGTACTTACCGGTTTACAATATTCTAACCTGAATTTCTTAACATTTCCTTTATATACTTGGCTTGAGAGAAAAACACTCCCCTTTTTTATTGTGAAATATGAAGTCCAATAAAGAAGGACAATTCACCAAGCATAGACATCTCAAATTCATTTTGCATATTCTTAGAAAAATATTTGCACATCTTATCATTGTTTCCTCCAAAAATTATGTCATCAACATAAACAACCACTATTATAATATCATTCCCTTAATTTTTTATATATAAATTAATATACGCTATTTCTTTTCAGAATACTTGTTCCTGAAGATACTTATCCAATCTTGAGTACCATGCTCTAGGAGATTGCTTTAAACCATACAATGCCTTTTTCATTCTGCATACCTGATCTGGTTTATTTGCTAGTATGAATCCCTCTGTTTGTTCAATATAAACCTCTTATTCTAGAACCCCATTTAGAAATGTTGACTTGACATCCATCTGATATAACTTAAAGTTCTTGAAACTTGAGAAGGCTAAAAACATCCTTATAGCTTCAAGTTGTGCAACTGGAGCAAAATTTTCATCAAAGTCAATTCCTTCTACCTTTGCATAACCTTTGCATACTAACCTTGCTTTATTTCTGACCACTTGTCCATATTCATTCAATTTGTTTTAGAATACCCATTTTGTGCAAATCACATTTTTGTCCTTTGGTCGTGGAACAAGTTCCCATGTTTTTCTCTTCTCTATCTGATCCAATTCCTCATTCATTGCTTTAATCCAAAATTCATCCTCACTTGCCTGAGTGAAATCTTTTGGCTCAATCTTAGATAGCAAAGAAAAATTTGCTTGTTCAGATGGTTTTATTATTCTTCTCCTTATCTGTCTTTCATCTGTATTCACGATGATCTATTATTTTGGATGATATTTCTGTACATACCTAGATGGAGTTTTGGGAAGAAGTATTTGTGTTTCTTCTTCTTCTTTGTCTGATTCCTCACAAAATTCTTCTTAACAACATCCATCTTCTTGATACACAATTTGCTAAATTGGTTCTTTGGAATCTATCTTCTCATCAATCATTACATTTAAATTTTCCACCATAGTACAAGTTCTTTTGTTGAAGAATCTGTAGGCTTTACTCTTTGTGGAATAACCAAGAAAAATTCCCTCATCACATCTTGGATCAAACTTGCCCAAGTTTTGATCTTCCTATCTTATGTAACATTTGCTTCCAAAATTTTTGAAGTGTTTTACAGTGGTAGGTCTTCCTTTCCAAAGCTCATATGGATTCTTGTGATGATTTACCCTTAATTGAGCCCTAGTGATTATGTATACAGTTGTTTTTACCGCTTCTTTCCAAAAACCATCTAATAACTTAGATTCATTTAAAATAGCTCTAGACATGTTTTCAATAAATATTGTTCTTCCTTTCAACTACCCCATTTTGTTGAGGAGTTCTTGCTGCTGAGTACTCTCTCTTGATTCCATGTTGTTCAGAAAATTATACAAATTCATTTTATGTAAATTCTCCTCCTTTATTAGATCTTAGACACTTAATCCTTTTGCCTGTTTCATTCTCAACCAATTCCTTGAATGCTTTGAATTTTTCAAAGGCCTCTGACTTCTCTTTTAGGAAGGTTACCCAAACCATTCTAGAATAATCATCTACAAACAACATAAAGTAACTCTCACCCTAAATACTTTATGTTCTGGTAGGACCTCACAAATCAATATGTATTAGGCTCAATGTCTCAGATGACATATAGCCTTTTGGATTAAAGGTTGTCCTAGTTTGCTTTCCATGTTGACAGGGTGCAAAAATTATGTTTTGAGGTCTTCTTATTTTAGGTAAATCTCTAACTACCTATTTATTGCTTATATTTACTATGTTTTCATAATTCAAATGACTCAACATTCTATGCCAAAACCAAATCTCATATTCCTTTTGATAGAAAGCACTTTTCCCCTTTGATATCATTGAGCATGTACAAGTTGTTTGGGGTTCTTCTTTCATTTGCAATGCTTTTTCCAATTTTTTATTTTCTTATCTCACATCTATGTGGATGGAAGGTGACCATGTATCCTTGATCACAAAGTTGAATTATACTTAGTATATTGTGTTTTAATCCTTTAACATAGAAAACAATCTCTATTTTTGTTTTACCATTGTCTAAACTTAGAGTTCCTCTTCCAACAATCCTTGTTGATCCATTATCACCAAAACTTACTGATCCTTTATTTGTTTCTTTTAGTACGATAAATTTGTCTTTGTATCCTTTCATGTGACTAGAAAAACCACTATCAAGATATCATTGTTCGTCTTTATCCTGGGCATGAAGGGTTGTTTGCACTAACATTCATCTAGCCCTAACATTCTTATTTTCATCTTTCCTAATTGTTGAAATTGTTTTAATAAACTCAGGAAGTATCATTTTACACCATCTAGCCTTGTGCTCAAAATTATTGCATTTGTAACATATAACATCATCATCCATGAGAGGTGTAAAGGAATTGAAATTTCTATTGTATCTTGCATAATGAATACAGTGTGTAGCTCTATGACCATATTTATTGCAAGAAAAGTAATGACCATGGAAGAAATTATGTAACCTATTTGGATGTCTTGGAGTTTGTGGAGAAGTCATATTTCTCTTGTGATTAACTCTTATCCATGGTTCTCCTTTGCTTTCTTCCTTTCTAATATCCTTTGCTTGCTTTTCCTTGCTTGAAGTTTCTGCTTTCTGAAGAATTGATTCCTCTTTCTGTTTCTCATATTTTGTATCTTGTATTACCTTGGTCCTTTCCACTTTATTCCTTAGGATAACAATCTCTACTTCCAATTTTTTACATTATGTTTCCCTATATATCAATAGATCTGTCATATCTTGCTCAATATTCTTTTCTTCTTCCACCCTAATCTTGATTTTTGTAATATTTTGTATAAGTTTCATCCTTGCTTCTTCATCTTCTTGAACTTGTTCCTTCAAGCTTGAATTTTTCTCTCTAAGTCTTTCCAATTTTTTGAGAGCAGCAAAGAATTCTTCTTTTATGTCAAACATAGTCTCTTCTTCACTTTTAAATTCATGTGTGCTACCGATGGATCCTCTTCCAAGTTGTTAGTCTTTTCATGGAGAGACCTGCTCTGATACTGTATCGCTTCAAATTTTTCGCACCCTTACCTTCAGGCTAAAGGATCTGTGCTCAGAATGGGGATGCGAGAAGTTTGGAGTGATACATTTTGGTGAACCTAACATGAAACTAAAACCTTTTGAAAACAAAAAACAAAAAACAAAAACATAGATGCATTTCAAATCATTAGAAAAATACTAAGTTGCATATCATGTCTAGATGGTAGCTCCTAAGAAAATATTAGCAGTTACTATAAATGTTGAAAACCAATTAGCAGCCATAGAAGTTAATTTTGTGCTTAGTGTGCCTGAAATAGATAGAAACCAACTTCTATGGAAAGAACTGGATAGGAGGCTAGGTGTCATTTCATCTAGATCAATCGAACTTAGACAAATCAAGAGGTTTGCCCTAGATAGGATCCTAGATCCTCATCAACTCATTTTTTATCATGAACTTCATAGAGCTTGTCATAGGTGGTTAGCTTATAGGAGAGCTCTTGTGTCTTCAGAATTGTTCACCTTAGAGGAATACCTCGAGAACGCAGCTGTTATACACCAATTCCTAGGTCATGTAGAAGATCAAGAGGTCATTCTTATAGATAGGGAAAGATGGAATAGAGTTCCTAGGGCTGTGTTATATCTAGAATATTGCCACAAACTTTATTTCTACCAACCAGAATCTAAGACAGATAATATCACTATAGCACTTTTTCTCAAATTCTTGAAAGAAAGTTTTCAATTTGAAGAAGAACACTTCATGACCCCTAAAGAACTCGAGCCCATTAATGATATTTATAAATTGTTTATAGAAAACTAGATCATTGCTTTCATTATTATTATTATTTGCATTTAATGTGTTGTTTGTTATCTTTATAATATTGTTACAAAAACAAGAAAAACCAAAACATAACAAAAACCAAAAACATTTTATTTCAAATACTATAGTAGGTATATAATTAAAATATATACCTCTTAAGCTTGTTGCATATATATATATATATATATATATATATATATATATATATATATATATATATAAGTATATATATATTTGCTGAAATCTAAATTTAAGCACAATGCCTAAACTTAGGAATGGTAAACAAACTGAACAAGAATAAGAAGATTGGTTAGAAGACAAAACAAAAAACCCAAATGTCCTTCCTGAGGAATCAATTTCGGAAGGAGAAACTCTAGAACAGCCAGAAGATGACCTAGCTGAAGAAAATGAACAATAAGAAAATCTTAAAGAGGAAGGATCCTCATCCCCTAGAATATCTCGAGATGGAACTATTGCTTTTGATAACTTAGATCATTTCTGGAAATTTTTCAATAATAACATTGGTGCTCTTAATATGGCAGTTCGTATTGAAAAAGGGCAAATTAGTGGCACTCAAGCAGCCATGGAACATATGTTTGACATACACACTAATCCCTTGTCTTTCATTGATCAAGAAAGTGATAAAGCTAGACCATCCAATAGAGATATGGTCACTATGATTCAGAACATGCCAAAACAACAGGTTACCCAACCCCCTAAGGAACCTGTTATTGAGCCTAAAATCATTCCCACACAAAATAAACCTTCCTTCACTACTTTACTTCGCCAAACTATTGATCAATATGCTTCAAGTAGACAAAAACCTAAAATGAAGCCAAACACCAATTTTCAACAATCGGGCATACAACATAATACAACTTCAAAATTTCTTCATAACACCCTTCCTACCAACAATTTACACAATAGCAATATAGCATCTAATCTCCATATCCCTCCATCATATGCTCACAAATCCCACATTAATGCCCTATCGAACCAATATGGTGGGAAAACCAGTAATCTGGAAGCCATGGTGAAACAGTTAGCTTTGTGCATGCACCAGATAGATCCCTACCGTCCCTCGTACAATTATTAAGAGATATGTAGTCAACCTCTGGATCCCATAGTTGTAGCACAACCATAACCTAAACACTTTCCCATGCCCGTCCTACCTATATATAAAGGAGTTGAAGATCCCATAGAGCATCTTCGCATGTTTAGGATAGCATGTCATGATATATCGCATGATGACTTGCTATTACTAAAAATGTTCCCGAAAAGCTTAGTTGGAATGGCATTAGAGTGGTACTATCAATTGCCCACTCATTCTTTGATAAATTTTGAAGAAATAGCTGAATCTTTTGTCCATCAATTTAGTGCCTACATTGAGAGGCATGTCACCATTAAATATTTGTACAACTTAAAACAAGACAAAGATGAATGTTTTGCTGATTTCTTAGCTAGATGGAGGCAGTTGATAGGAAAACTGCACTTTGTGCTACCTTATAGGGAAATTTTGGACATTTTTATTAATAATTTACAAGAAAAAATATCTTATGAGTTATAAACTGTCACTTTAACTACCTTCAATCAAGCTATAGACTTAGCTCGAAGGGTAGAAGATGCTTTCATTAGAAGAGATCAGCTCAAAAAGAAAGATGATGAGAAAACATCCATAAATCAGTATAAGAAAAAACAAGTTGTAGGTGACAGAGTCACTGATAGTAGAAACGTTGCTAATATCAATACAACGAAGACAATAGAAAAATTTATATTAAAACCTCCTGATAAACCTCCTCGAGAATTTACTAGATTGAATCAACCTTTATCAACCATTCTTCCTCAATTATTAGCATGAGGCTTGATTCAATTACCAGCTATCCGGGAACCTGATCCAACTATACCCGGATACAGAGCTGATTTACATTGTGATTTTCATAGAGGACCTAGACATGCTACAAACTCTTGTAAAATATTGAAACATAAAATACAAGATCTGATTGATAATAATGAAATGGAGGTGCAAGCCTTCCAACCTAAAAAAAATGCTCCTAATAACGCTCAAAATACCATTCCCCAAAATCAAAATCAAAATGCTAATCAATCATTGGATATATTTCAACATCCTTTACCAAACCATGGTAAAGAAGTGGCCAATCAAATCGAACATCATAATTTTCCCCCTCCTACCCGATATGTAGGGACTATTAGCGGATAATTATTTGTTCAGGATCCTCAAATATTTGGCACAACCTTATCCTTGGTCATGACCAGGCCCCTACATAATATTCAAACTCTCGATCCTAGTGATGTAGAATCAGATACTGAAAGTGAAATAGACATCACCTCAAATCAATAGAATAGTTCTAAAAATGAATCAGATCCTATTCAACCCATCACAGATGCTATGGTTCCAGAAGAACCATTTCCTAGAAGAGTTACTACGCAACCATCTTCTAATCAGTTCCTTCCTAATGAACAAGCCATAAACGCTCAACCAAGACCAGTTCAATGTCTTCAATATAACATTATGGGTACCATCGGAGTCGTTACCAGATAACAAGCTCACAACTCTCAACAGGATCAAACTCAGAATGATGGATTAGCTCCATTTATTTTGAAAAATCCCAATAAAGGGAATCATATGTCTAATGTTCAACCAAAACCTCCTTACAATATTAATGAACAATTATCCAATACTATAGCCAGAATTTCCCTTTTGGACTTGTTAAGATCTTCTCCTACCCATGGGGATGATTTAATGCTTACATTAAGTCAAATGATGGTACCTCAAAATATTCAATCCAAAGCCATGTCCAATACTATCATCACTAGAGAAGTTGATTGTATTGACTTTTGGGATAAAGATATCCCACAACATAGTTTACATAAGGATAACCCCTTATATATTACTGCTTTAATCGGAGATGTAGTTGTTAAAAGAGTCTTGATTGATAATGGTTCATCTCTAAACATTTTCTCTTTTGACTTCTACCAAATATTTGGCTTTCGAAGTGATGAAATAAAGAAAACTGACATGATTATCAAAGTTTTCAATGACGAGACACAAGAAACATGTGGAGTCATTACCTTACCCTTCCAAGTTGGTCCTATAACCCTAGATACAAACGTGTTTATTGTACATTGCCCAACATCGTACAATATACTTTTGGGTCGCCCTTGGATCAATGCGATGTGAGTGGTTCCCTCCACTTTACATCAGTGTGTTAAATTTGAATTTAAAAATTAGTTGGTCACTATCCATGGTGACCCTAGACCCTTTGATATGTGTGCTTTGGTAGAACCCGTTGGAGTGCAATTTTGCCCCGCTCTGTCATCCACACATCCTAATTCTTATTTTTCATCTAAACATGTGAAAAACACACACATAACATCATCTACTCCATCAACTACACCTATACATTTAACTCAACCATCTTTTGAACAAATCACACTAAAACCTCAAAAAGATCTTCAATCCACAACCAATCCTTCATGTTCTATCCCTATAATTTCAAAACCTATAGACCCATTTATTGACACTTCCACATTATCAAAATCTATCATACCTTCCACATCCAAAGATATAGGGAAGGATCCTTCTACATCTTATGCTCTTTCTAATGAAATTTTATCGGATTTATCCACAATCTTAATATCAGAAAAAATAAATGCTTTTATGCAAGATTCAATTCTTTTAAACAACTTGCCACCATCTCCTCGTACTTTGGGCCTCCCACAACCTATGGGAAGTACTTACCAAGTCGGGAGTTGTGCTTTTATTTATAAAGGATATGATTGGGGAAGAATACCCAGGAATATCAAAACTCATCATGAGGGATATGCCCGATGTTATTTTGCTAATGAATATATCAAAGCTAAACCCATAATGCTTAAAATGGGATATAAAGGGAAAGGCTTGGGACCTTTTCAAAATGGTATGAAAGAACCTATTGAGGTAGAGCCATGGCCCGCCCGATGTGGTGTGGGCCTATTTCCTAGTAAGGGTCAACCCTTCCCTTTTGAAGATGATGATCAACTCATATGTTATCAAGATTATCTAGATAAACAAGATTCTTTGTGTTCAAAGAATAATCCCTATACCTGCAACATGCTATCCATAGCTTACCCTGAATTGATTGTTGAATCCGACGAGGAGTTGGAAGGAGATATTTTCCATGATATCTCCGTTGAAGAGTTGTTACATAATGGTTTTTATTTTGATGGTTCTATACCAACTATAGCCCAACTTGAGGCCACCACTCATCAAGAAGAATTCCAACTTAACCTTAAAATAATTACAAGAATTGGGCGTTTCACCCGCCCCACTTAATTTTGAAAGAGATCTACACATGGAAGTAGAAAACGTCATTAAAGTTAACATTGGAACTGAGGATAATCCTCACATAATCAATATTGGATCAGCATTAAGTCAAGAAAAACAAGATGAATACATTGCATTCCTTAAAGAATATGAAGATGTATTCGCTTGGACATATGAAGATATGCCAGGTCTGGACCCTTCTATAGTCATGCATCATCTAGTAGTCCATCCGGATGCTAAACCTGTTAAACAAAAATTTAGAAAAATGCATCCCAAAGTGGCCCTACTAGTCAAAGGGGAGTTAGAAAAACTCCTGAATTTTATTTTCATACAAGCTATTGATTATGCTGAATGGATCTTGAATGTAGTTCCAGTCACCAAGAAAGAAGCTACCAAAGTTAGGGTTTGCATGGACTTTAGAGATATTAACGTTGCATGCCCTAAAGATGATTTTCCTCTT
Source organism: Wollemia nobilis (assembly GCA_028583015.1). Taxonomy (NCBI): domain Eukaryota; kingdom Viridiplantae; phylum Streptophyta; class Pinopsida; order Araucariales; family Araucariaceae; genus Wollemia; species Wollemia nobilis. The sequence continues at coordinate 5,737,034 of JAQPPZ010013513.1, forward strand.
CCAAACATGGACCAAATCATTGACTTTACCGCCAGAAGTGGAATGATGTCCCTCATGGATGGATTTTCTGGCTATAATCAGATCAGGATAGCTCTTGAAGATCAGGCTAAAACAGCATTTATTACCCCTTGGGGTACCTTTTGTTGGAAAGTGATGTCATTTGGTTTGAAGAATGCAGGCGCAACATATCAACGAGCTATGACTTACATCTTTCATGATATGATGCATGATATCTTACATGATTACGTAGATGATATTATAGCTCACTCTATTAAAGAAGATGATCATTTAGATGATTTGAGAAAAGTATTTAATCGATTAAGAGAATACCTTATTCGATTAAATCCAGCCAAATGCATATTTAGAGTTAAGTTTGATAAACTATTAGGGGTTTTAGTTTCTTTACATGGTATCGAAATTGACCCTCTCAAGATTGCGACTATCACTGATATGCCCGCACCTACCAATATATCTGAGTTACAAAGTTTACAAGGTAAGCTTCAAGCCATCCGTCGCTTCATCGATAAGTTGGCGGACAAAACCACTCCCTTTCTTAAGCTCCTTAAGAAGGATGTCCCTTTTAACTGGGACGACGAATGTACAAAAGCTTTTGAACTTCTCAAACAATACCTCCTTAACCCACCTGTGCTTTCACCGCCTAGACCTAATCGCCCGTTTCTCCTATATATTTCAGCTTCATATTTTGCTTTAGGAGCTATGTTAGCTCAGCTTGATGATGAGAAGAAAGAACGTGCTAATTATTACATTAGCCAAAATTTAATCAGTTATGAAACTCGTTATACCTCATTAGAGAAATTATGTCTAGCAGTCGTATTTTCTATGCAAAAATTACGCCATTATATGCTTAGTCAAAAAACTTATGTCATTGCTAAATATGATCCCTTGTGGTATCTTATGAGTCGACCTTATTTATCGGGTCGCACAGCCAAGTGGGTTCTTGCTCTTAGCGAGTTTGAACTCACATTCATAAGACAAAAGTCTATTAAGGGTCAAATCATAGCAGATCAGTTAGCTGCTGCACCCTTAGAGTCTACCCATCCCCTCATCATTGAGTTTCCTGATGAATGCCTTCAATTAGAGGCAGACCATATTGAACAATGGTCCTTATACTTTGATGGAGCCCGATGCATGAGGGGGGCTGGTGCGGGTATTATTTTAATATCCCCGCAAAAACACATTATACCTTTGTTCTTCAAATTAACATTTGCTTGCACCAATAATACTGCCGAATATGAGGCTTTAATCCTTGGATTACGAGCTGCCTTGGCATTAAAAATCAAACATCTACTAGTTTTTGGTGATTCTCAACTTCTCATAAATCAAATTAATGAAGTTTATCAGACCAGAGATGATAAATTGTGCCCATATAAAGCATATGTTTTGCAATTGTTATCCTTGTTTGATAAAGTTACTTTGGAAGCTATTCCGCGAACTAGCAACCGTGCGGTTGACGCTATGGCCGCAACTGCATCTCTTCTGCCCTTGGAGTTAGATGATGAATATGCCACCATCATTATTCGTTGACTCCAAGAACCCGCTTCAAATAAGTCATATTTAGAACCTTTGGATGTGTTTCTAATCAATGAAACTACTCCTGACCCTTGGTATATAGATATAGTTGATTTTCTTCAAAATGGGACTTTCCCTACCAATTCTAATAGAAACCAACATCGGTTATTATGTAGATGAGCAAGTCGATTTGTAATAATTGGCAATACTTTATATAGGAGATCTTTTGAAGGTATCCTATTGAGATGTTTGAATCTAGAAGAATACAAATCAGCTTTAAGTGAAGTCCACGATGGATCTTGTGGAGGACACTTCGGTGGTAGTGTCATTACTAAAAATCTCCTTAGGATAGGCTACTTTTGGCCTACCATGGAAAATGATGCACATGAGTACGTGCGCCATTACGACAAGTGCTAGAAACATGTTGACCTTGTCCATGCGCCTGCACAAGAGCTGCAGGCTATTTCATCTCCTTGGCCCTTTTCAAAATGGGGCTTAGACATTATTGGCAAAATTAATCCTGTGTCATCTGATGGACACAAATTCATCATAACCGCCATTGAGTATTTCACGAAGTGGGTTGAAGCTATGCCTTTAGCTTCCTGCACTGGAACACAAGTCTCCAAATTTATTTTTAATCAAATCATTTGTAGGTTTGGAATTCCTACAAATCTCATCTCAGACAATGGAACTTGTTTCAAAAATAAAGATGTCAAGAAATTATGCCAAAAATATAAGATTCAACATCGCTGGTCCACTCCCTATTATCCTCATGGTAATGGCCAAGCAGAAGCATCTAACAAAACCTTAATAAAAATTCTTAAAATATTGGTCAATAAATCTGGTCGCAACTAGCACATTCAATTATATCCAGCTTTGTGGGCATATCACACTAGTGTGCGTACTCCCACAGGAACTTCACCTTTTGTCTTGGTTTATGGCGTTGAAGCTGTTTTTCCCTTTGAATTAGAAGTTCCTTCTTTGGCTCTACTACTTCAAGATACCGAAGTAGGAGATGAATATCGAGCTGGCAGACTCAGTCAACTGGAAATCCTAGATGAAAAGCGCATCAATGCTTTGGAGCATCTTTGTGCTTACCAAAACAAGCTTAAAAGATCATATGCCAAGAAAGTTCGTCATCGATCCTTTGAGGTCGGCGACCTTGTTTTAAAAGAAAATCAAAAAAATACTAATGCAACTAAAGACCTTAAAGGTAAATTTGAGCCCAACTGGCTTGGACCATATATTATCACTGCTAAATTTGAATCGAGAGCATACAAATTAGCTACCTTAGATGGTAAAGATTTAAAAGAACCTCTGAATATTATGCATCTTAAGCGATATTACGCATAACATTTGGTCATTTCATCATTTGTACATATTTTGCATGTTGTCTCATTTTAAAAATATATATATAACTATTTACACAAAAACAAATGAATAAAAATAACAAGTCAAAAACAGCAATATTATTGACTCTTTTCAAAACCAAAAAAAAAAAAATAAAAAAAAAAAATAAAGAAGAAAGAGAGAGTCCAAATTATCAAACTCTTCACAAATATTTGTTGTATATATTTCTTCTTCAAGCATTGCAGTTATATTTTCAAGTTATTTTGGATAAATTAACATTTATTTGGAATCCCTCACTATCACAAACACAAAAATAAATATCTTAATTTTATTTGGCATGATTCTTAATCTCTCTTATATCAAAGTCCACACAATTCAATTAAATAAAGTTTGAGCATAGAGAATTGATCTTGTTATTTACTTAAACCAAGCCTATCTTTTCACAATAAAATGATTACATTTGTAATTTCCATGTTATGCTACATAGTAGAAGTGGTTTCCTGAGCGAAAAGTTTCCCCTGCTATCCTATCATGCACATGGTCTAGAATTTTTGAGAATTGGCAAAAGGACAAGCTCACCCCTACCCGAAATAAAAATCCCTTGCTCTACAGCTAATCCGAGCAAGTATCCCTAGTATAGGAAGAAAAGCAAAGTTCAAGAAAAAGAGAAAAAGAAACAAGTTATTTCAGCATTATCTCAAATATCAAGCCAAAATACAAAAATACAAAAAAAAAAAGAGAAAAAGAAAAGCAAAGAAAAAGAAACAAACAAAATCAAAAGCAATAAAATCCCTTTCCCTACCCCTTGAAAAGAAAATAAGGGTGAATGAGCTTGAATCCCTGGAATTCTCAATTATTTGAAAACTGTGAGGTAAGCCCCATAACAGGTGGTTTGTGCCCAACCCGCTTGGCCTTGGGTAACTCCTAGCGTGGCGATATGTCTGTCACATTAGCGACATTCTTTTGTACAGACCTATGTCTGCTTATGGATTAGCTAGCTCTTGATAACCCGACTTACATAGTAGTCTGGTATGGTTATATACATCTAAATCATGGTTAACGAACACTTATTTAGTTCATTCAAATCACTTGAATCATAGTATCTTGCTCAAACTGGTAAATGAACAATGCAATTGCACACACATTTTGTATTTGAGAGATTTTGTGTATCATTATGATAAATCAAGATTGGTAATGAACTCACCTACGCACATGGGATTCCTTATAAATCTAACTTTTGTCTTTAAAATACTTTGAAATATTTTTGCAAATTGTTTGGAATAAATTCATTCTCCTCTTTAAAGAACAGTTGTTTAGTATAAAAACAACTACATGCATTATCAAAAATCAAAATATTTTTCAAAAACATGCAATCAAGTTACATTTATATATAACTTTTGACTTTCATGACGATGGTATAGTTCCAAAACCATAATTGGAATTTTATGCCTAGCACAAGTCCTCATCTTCATATTTTTTGACTATTTCAAAAATTAAAAATCAACCATGCAATAAAACTATTCTATTTTTCTTCTTTGAATTTTGCGATGATGGTATAAGTCTATACCTAAATATTCTATGCCTAGTGCAAACCATTGTACCAATTTTGTTTTCCATTTATTCAAAATCATAAAAACATATGACTTACATCATTATGTTACACAATTATGCTTTAAAACAAAACAAACACTTACTCTATTTTCATGTCATTATGTCAAACTTCAATTTTGCAATGATGGTATAATTCCTAGGGAATTATCCAAAAAAATTATCACACTTAGGAATTTATGCCTAGCAAAAGTCATTTTAAAATATTTCATGCATAATATTTTCATGGAAATCTGAAAACAAATCATCATCATCATCATCATCATCATCATCATCATCATTTGCATCATCACACCAAAGTCTTAAGACAGTCTCTTAAGCACTCTTTTACTTTTAACAATATTTCTATACTGGGATTAGCTTGACGACCGAGTGAGCGACGACTCCATGAAATGGTCTATAATAGCGACAATGTCCTTTGAAATTATTGTTAAAAGTTCTCTTTTATTTTTATCACATTATCACATCACAAAAAACCAATTTGTTCACATCATATTATTTCATTTAAATTTTAAAAGCATGACATTCAAACCATAATATTTCCAAATAACATAATTACATGAATCATCCAATCAATCACACCACAACAATAAAACATCATACAAACACATAAGACAAGTCATATGATCAAAAATATCATATTATATATATATATATATATATATATATATATATATATATATATATATATATATATATATATATATATATATATCTCAACAATATATGTACATCATATCAAAACTGGATTGGTATGCCACAATCTACATCTTGGCATACTCAATCCTCTCAAATCATATAATCAGTCTGTATAGTGTAGTAGCCTAGCCTCGAGAACCCCTCAAGCTCTCAGCCTCATCTCCTCCCCACCCTGAGGTGGACGAGGTGGCCCCATCGTAGTATGTGTGGTACTATGAGTCCTAGTTGTCGATCGAGATGAAGTCCTCAACGACCCAACCCTGATCGAATCCGTAATGTCAACTGGCAGCTATACCCTCTAGCCCTCTAGCACCATTTGGAAGTAGATACCCTGATAGAACATGGTCTGAGCAATCGACCATGCTAGCTCCTGAGTGCTCGCTCCTTTGCTCCGTGCTCTGAGGCGTGCAACCTCATCTCTGAGCTGTGTAGCCTCAGCTCGATGGCGTGTAGCCTCATCTTGTAGAGTCTGCACTTATGCCTGCAGATGGATAGTCTCTGCTCAGAGCATAGCCATCTCACTACTCTCTCCTGTGTCCACACCCTTGCCCTTATCGGGCGATGGTGGCCTCTATCTCCATGGAGAAGGGGGTCTCTCCTCCCTCCTCTCTCACTGTCGTGGCCTCTGTTGAGCCTATGGTCTCCTCTGCTCTCTCCCTCTATGACCCTGTGCTACCTCAATGGCCGCCTAGCACCACCTCCCCATATGATGCACAACTGCATGAATCGAACCCTAATCCCTCGTCATCCGAGGAGGGCAGATGCCTGTGTACCAGGCATCGTAGTCGTCGGCTACCCCTGCGTCATCCCCATCCACTGGCTGAATGGGGGCATCATCTGCATCCTGACTCCAGAAGTGCTACATATCTAGAGCCCCACTAATTATAGCGTTATCCCAGACAGTCTGAGAAAACTCGTAGTCTATCAGAGATGGGATCCCCTACTGTAGACCGAACTGCCTCAAAACTTGGTCGTAGTGATGGAGCTCCACCTCTCCCCTCTCCATCCTTAGCCAACAGACTCGCATAATGTGAACCAGCTCCTGTCCATCCTCAGCCCACCCTGGATGATCTCTCCAAGGCCTCCAGGTGATTTGGTCGAAGACAAGGTCATCAAGTATTCTCTGGGACATTGGCAGATCTATCCGTCGCTGTGACCCTCTCCGGAGCCACTAGTAGAAAGCTCGGGGCCTCTCCCCATCAATCCCTATCAATGGGAGCCCTACCGATCTTCGCATCGCAATGTGCTCCCAACACCAAACCTATAGTAGTGATGTCATAACCAAACATCGACCACCCTTGTATACGACCCCATGCAGGATCCTATACAATCGACATAGTACATAACTCCCCCAAGCAAACCTGTATCCGTGGTCTCTCATGTTGTAGACCACATCTATCAGTAGCCATGGTACTCTGCATCCACTCTGATGGCATAGCAGCAGACCACCTAAAACCCCAGCCAAAACCTGTGTCAGTCTAGATGCCCCAGGCATCTGGCATAGCGACTCGATGTTCACTCCGCCCTTCTCCAAGGCGAAGCTCGGATCTCCACATAGTCACATCATCATGTGGCCTTGATTGGCCATAAGAGTTATCAACTGTCCTTGTATGGGGATCCTCAAAATCCTCTATACATCCTCTAGTGTGGGAGTCATCTCCCATGTCAATAACCGAAAATAGGAAGAACCCGGATACCACCTCTCTGCTAGGGCTGTTAATAGCCCCATATCTGTAGAAACCTGTGGCATCTCTGCCACATGCTACAAGTCGACTTGTGCCAACTGATCTTGCTTTGCCTGAGATAGAGTGGCCAAGTCATCCCTCAGCCCACCGTATTTCCATTCTCTGCTCTTTAGTAATCATCTCTGCAACATAAACAACAAAACAATAAAAATCATTAATAAAACAGTGACTAAAAATGCAAGTAAAGCAAGTTCAATTTCATCAATGATGATATCATCCACTATTGGAGGATATCGTCCCAAATTTGAACAAATTCGTCTTTGATTTCGCAAGCCGAAATCGTCCCCTTTTTGACGAAATCATCCCCATTTCGTCGATTTTGCCCTTGGACAAAATCGGCGATATCGAGACGATTTCGTCTCGACGACGTCGACGGCCCAAAAATGGCCGCGATGCTCAAAAATCATCAAAATTTAATCTACAAAGCATATAAAATCAAATTTCAAGCATTCTAAACTAAGTTTAGACCCTTACCCGTAGCCCGCACCGGACCTCTGTCGATCTGTGCGCTGTTTCGACCATCTTGTCTGCAGAGCTCTAGAAAATAGTAAAAATGAATAGTAACAATGAATTAGGGTTTTTCCCTATTTTTCTTAATTTTATTCAAAAAACAATTAAAAACATTTTAATTTTGCTTTTCCGCGTTTTTACCTCAAACGTTCGATTTGGGTAAAAACACGGAGGGGGCACCATAGTAAGCTGCCGTACGATTCGACCACGAATCGTCGCCTAAAAATGGGAATAATTTTTGCTTTCTCGTAGATCAAGAAGAACTCATCTTTAACGCATTTTCTTCGAAAAATTCACTAAAGAGGGGGAAAAATGTAGCACCCTAAAATTGGCATAGTAAAACTTAGCAATAATCAAAATTACCTTAGTAATAATTCAAATTCAAATTCAACCCCCAAAACCGCTCCCAAACCACCGTTTAACCCGTTTCCTCGTTTTTCGCACCATTTTTAGGATTTGTTGTGACCATTGGATGATATCGTCTTTGATAAGACGATATCGCCTCAGATCGAACGATTTCGTCTGGACTAGGACGTCCAGACGATCTTGTCCCAAAACTAATTTTCCATAATTAGCTTCTGTTTCAACGGCGTCTCTAAGTCAGGCAGAAGCACGTCTGCACCGTTAGAGACCTCCTCCATTGGAGATCTTCCAAATTAGGATGATCTCCAACCTCCCATATTCCCTCCTAAGTCTATTTAAACCTTAGGACCCCCCCTTGACTTTCCCTTGGCTGGATTTTTTGTAACTTGACCTTTACACGCATTATAACACCCTGAATTACCATCTGCACTTGTCCTATCCAAATTTTGTTGTAGGAACCTTGTCATTCTTCAGTCGAAGCAAGCTCAGGTCATCATAGATGATCCTATCCAATTCGAGATGATTTTGTATCAATCTGAGATGATTTCGACTGCAGTCTGCATTGGGGCAATTAGTGCCTAGAGTTTGCACTTTTCTTATACTTTACTGCTACTTTATTCTGCATTTAGTCAGTTTTATTAGTATTTCTTGTTATCTTGCATCTTGGAGTTCACCCATGTAGTTTAATTGCACAATAAGATCATGATTAGTCATTAAAGAATCGTAATTTACTTATATTTCCATTTGGGATTATCTTGTTAACATTCTTATTGTTATTTCACATCATTTGCCTCTATCAGAATAGTTGTATTTTTGGCATTTTGTATCTATTTCTCTGTTTGTAGGTCTCTGACAAATTCATCTGATGAATTCATCAGATCTCAGATGATCCTATCAGATCAGCAATGATCCTGTCAAATTCCAGATGATTTGGACTGCTTCAAAAATTAGAATCTCCATCAGACATCCGAGACCAGGTATGGATTTCTTCACTTAGTTTGCTCTCTGTGTTTTCTGTTAAATATGTTTTTTGTATTTAAATTTGCATTTTTATATAGAATAACTTAGATTCATCTGGCCAAACCTAGGACTTGGATGTTTAAAGCTAAAACTGAACACATTAAACTCATTCCCAACCTAGGCGTGGAAACTGCCACTAAACGTTTCCTGGTGAACCCCATCATCCGTCAAAAAATCACCTTAATACCCCTCCCCCGAAAGGCGGGACCTTCCAAAGTCCTCTCAGTCCGAGGTATTGTCCCATCCTTTTCCCATCCTCCTTCCGGGCACGGATACAAGATCATCATAGATCTGATGAATTTGTCAGACGAATTCGTCAGAAACCTCCAATCACAAAAATAGACACCAAAAACCAAAAATGCTACTGCGAGAATAATGCAAAATGATAGAAATGATAGTATAAATGCCTAACTGATAAATCTGGATAGCATATTAAAGGAAATGCATTATTTTAATAACTTATTTTAACTTTATCATGCATTTATGTTAAAATGAGGTGAACTCCAAGATGCAGAATGAAAATAATCAAGCTAATGCATAAATAAAATAAGGAAGAAAGATGAGAAATGCAAACTCAGGGCTCTGATTGCCCCCAATATGAACTACAGTTGAGATCACCTCCAATCATACGAGATCATCGCCGATCTATGACAGGATCATCCGAAATCATCTGGAATCGCCTACGACGATCCGAGCTTCCTCCAGCTGAAGCATAGTGAAAACCTATAATGAAAACTTAAAACTACGAGTGCAAAGCTTAAATGGTAGGGAAAATCAACTAGGGAAAGAGTTAGGAGGAGAGCCAGGCAGGGGATCCAGGGAGTCAGGGGGATAAACTAAGAAAATCCTAGTTTATATAGGATTAGGGGGAGGTTAGGAGGTTGGGGATCATCCCAATCTAGGAGATCTCCAACGGAGGAATCTCCAACTGCGTAGACACGCTTCTGCCCAAGTTGGAGAGGCTGTTGAAACAGAAGCTAATTATGAAAATTTAGTTTTGGGACGAAATCATCTGGACGTTCTGTTCCAGATGAATTCGTCCGATCTGGGACGATTTCATCTGATCGGTGACGATATCGTCCAACGGTCAAAACAACTCCTAAAAATGGTGCAAAAAATGGGGTGAGCGGTTAACGGGCGGTTTCGGGGTTAAAATTCAAATTTTTATCTTTTTACTAAGGGTTTAACTGTGCCAATTTTAGGGTGCTACATTTTGCCCCCTCTTTAGCGAATTTTTCGAAGAAAATGCGTTAAAGACGAGTTCTCCATGCTTTACGAGAAAGCAAAAATTTACTCAATTTTTTAGACGACGATTCTAGGTCGAATCGTACGACTGCTTGCTATGGTGCCCCCTCCGTGTTTTTACCCAAATCGAACATTTGAGGTAAAAGCATGGAAAAGCAAAATTTTTAAAAAAAAGTTGTTATTTTTAAATAAAATTAAAAAAATAGGGTAAAACCCTAATTCATTGTTACTGTTCATTTTTGTTGTTTTAGAGCTCTGCAGGAAAAATGGTGGAAACAACGCACAGATCGATAGAGGTCCGATGCGGATTATGGGTAAGGATCTAAACTTGGTGAATTATGTTTTTAATTTGATTTGTGTGATTTTTAATTTAAATTTTGACTATTTTTGGGGCATCGCGGCTGTTTTTAGGCCGTCGACGACGTCGGGACGAAATCATCCCAATTTCGTCGAAATCGTCCCTAGATCACCGATTTCGTCTAGGGGTGAAATCGACGAAATAGGGGCGATCCCGTCCAACAAGGGGAGATCCCCAAGTTGAGAAATCGGAGATGATTTCATCCTACCAAGGATGATTTGACTCAATTTAGTACGATATCATCCAATAGTGGACGATATCATTTTTTTTATAAGATGAAATTGATTTAACTAATTTTAATGATTATCTATTAATGATTTTTGGTGTTTTATTGTTTATCTTGCAGAGGGGATTACTAAAAAGTTGGGAGTGGAAATACGGGGGGCTAAGAGACGATGTAGCCACGCTTGATCAGGCAGAGCGAGACCAACTATCAGAGGTTGGGCTACAACATGTGGCAGAGATGCCACAAATACCTACAGACATGGGGCTACTGATAGCCCTAGCAGAGAGGTGGTATCCGGGGTCGTCCTGCTTTTGGCTATCGATAGGGGAGATGGCTCCCACTCTAGAGGACGTATGGAGGATTTTGAGGATCCCCATACATGGATGGTTGATGACTCCTATGGCCAATCAGGGCCATGCCATGATGCGACTATGTGGAGACCCTAGCTTCGCCCTAGAGAAGGGCGAAGTGAACATCGAGACATTGCGGCAGATGCCTGGGGCGTCTCGATTGACTCAGGTTTTGGTAGGGGTAGTGGGTGGCTTACTACTATGCCACCAGAGCGGATGCAGGTTACCATGGCTACTCTCAGATGTGGTCTATGATATGAGAGACCACGGCTACAGATTTGCTTGGGGCAGCTTTGTGCTATGCCACTTGTATAGGATCCTACATAGGGTCATATACAAGGGAGGTCGATGCCTGGTTTTGACATCACTGCTATAGGTTTGGTGTTGGGAGCACATTATGGTGCGGAGGTCGATAGGGCTTCCACTGATAGGGGTTGATCGAGAGAGACCCCGGGTTTTCTATTGGTGGCTCCAGAGAGGGTCACAATGGTGGATAGATCTATCGATGTCCCGGAGGTTGCTAGATGACCTCATCCCTAACCAGATCACCTAGAGGCCATGGAGAGAGCACCCAGGGTGGGGAGAGGATGGACAGGAGTTGGCTCGCATCAGGTGAGTCTTCTGGCTGAGGATGGAGCGGGGAGAGGTAGAGCTCCACCGCTATGACCGAGTTTTGAGGTAGTTCGGTCTACAACAGGGGATCCCTTCCCTTAGAGACTACGAGTACTCCTAGACTATCCGGGATAGTACTACACTGAGCGGGGCTCCAGATATGCAGTGATTCTGGAGTCAGGATGTGGATGATGCCCCCATTCAGCCAGTGGATGGGGATGACATTGGGGTTACAGACGGATATGATGCCTGGTATGCAGGCATCCGCCCTCATCGAATGATGAGGGCACAAGGTCCAATGCACACCATGGTGCAACGGATGGGGAGGTGGTGCTAGGCTGCCATCAATGCAATGAGGGGTCACGGAGGGAGGGAGCAATGACGGTCTCCTCAGGAGAGACGTCGGAGAGTGCCACAGGCTTCGGAGAGACCACAGTAGCCAGAGAGGAGGGAGGAGGGGCTCCCTTCTCAGTAGAGGGATAGGCCAGCATCACTCGATAAGGGCAAGGGTGTCGAGGTGGGGGAGAGCAGTGAGATGGTGGCTCTTCGGGCTGAGGATGCCCGCCTTCGGGCTTAGGTGTAGACACTATAGGATGAGGCTACATGACTCAGGGCTTAGAGTGAAGGGGCGAGCACTCAGGATCTGGCATGGTCTATTGCTTAGGCCATGTTCTACCAGGGATTATACTATCACGTGGTTCCTAGAGAACCAGAGGATACCATTGCCAGCTAGCATTGCGGAGTCGATCATGATGGGATCATCGAGGACATCCTCACGATCGACATCGAGGACCCATGATACAACATGGACCTCGATGGGACCACCTCCTCCATGCCAGGGTGGGAGAGGAGATGAGGTTGAGAGCTCGAGGGCTTCTCGAGACTAGCTGCTCTTTGGCTGGACTATATATTTTTGAGAGGATTGAGTATGCCAGGGTATAGATTGTGGCATACCAATCCAGTTTTGATATGATGTACATATATTTTTGATATATATATATATATATGATATTTTTGTGATATGACTTGTCCATATGTTTTATGATGCTTTAAGTTTTGAATTGTTGATTTTATTATTCATGTAATTATGTCGTTGGAAATAGTATAATTTTATGTCATGCCATAAAATTTAAATGAAATAATCTGATGTAAACAAATTGGTTGTTTGTGGTGTGATTTAATGAAAAATAAAGGGACTTCTAACAATAATTTCAAAGGACATTGTCGTTGTTATATGACCATTTCATGGAGTCGCCGCTCACTAGGTCGTCAAGCTAATCCCAGTATAGAAATATTGCTAAAAGTAAAAGAGTGCTTAAGAGACTATCTTAAGACTTTGTGTTGTGATGATGAAAAATGATGATGGTGATGATTTGTTTTTAGATTTTCATGAAAATATTATGCATGAAATATTAGAAATATGATTTTTTCTAGGCATAAAATTCCTAAGTGTGATAGAAATTTGAACAATTGCCTAGGAATTATACCATCGTCGCAAAACTGAATGTTGACATAATGAAATGAAAATAGAAAAAGTGTTCGTTCTTTTTAAAGCACAATTGTGGAACATAATGATTTAAGCCATATGTTTTTATGAATTAAAATGAATGGGAAATAAAACTAGAACAATGGTTTGCGCTAGGCATAGAATTATAGGTATAGACTTATACCATCATCGCGAAATCCAAAAAATAATTTTATTGCATAATTGATTTTTGATTTTGAGATAAACAAAAAATATATATAAACGTGACTTTATTGCTAGATTTTTGAATATGTTGTTGAAAGAAATTTTGGATTTTTGAAAACAATGTATGTAATTGTTTTTATACGAAACATATGTTCTTTTAAATAAGAAGATGAAATTATTCCAAAAAGAGTTGCAAAAATATTTTAAATTATCTCAAAGACAAAATGTAGATTTATAAGGAACCCTCATGTGCATATGTGAGTTCATTGCTGATCTTGATTTATCATAATGATACAAAATCTCTCAAATACAAATGTGTGTGCAATTGTATTGTTCATTTACCAATTTTGAGCAAGATAATTTGATACAAGTAATTTGAATTAACCAAATAAGTGTTCGTTGACCATGATTTATATGCATGTAACCGTACTCAGACTACTATGTAAGTCGGGTCATCAAGAGCTAGCTGATCCATAAGCAGACATAGGTCTGTACAAAAGAAGGTCGCTAATGTGACAGACATATCACCACGCTAGGAGTTACCCAAGGCCAAGCGGGTTGGGCACAAACCACCTGTTATGGGGCTTACCTCACAGTTTTTGAATAATTGAGAATTCCAGGGATTCAAGCTCATTCACCCTTCTTTTCTTTTCAAGGGGTAGGGAAAGGATTTTATTGCTTTTGCTTTTGCTTTTTCTTTTCGTCTCTCTTTTTTTTTTTTTGTATTTTGCTTGGAACTTGAGATAATGCTGAAATATTGTTGCGATGGTACAAAATGATATTTTTTTCTTTTTCTCATTTTCTTTGACTTTCCTTTTTCTTCCTATACTAGGGATACTTGCTCGGATTGGTTGTAGAGCAAGGGATTTTTATTCTGGGCAGGGGTGAGCTTGTCCTTTTGTCAATTCTCAAAGATTCTAGACCATGTGCATGATAGGATAGCAGGGGAAACTTTTCGCTCAAGAAACCACTTCTACTATGTAGCATCATATTGAATTTGCAATGAAATCATTTTAATGTGAAGAGATATACTTGGTTCAAGTAAATAACAAGATCAATTCTCTATGCTCAAAACTTTATTTAATTCAACTGTGGACTTTGATATAAGAGAGATTAATAATCATACCAAATAAAATCAAGATATTTATTCATGTGAGTGTGAAAGTGCGGGATTCCAAATAAATGCTAATTTATCCAAAATAATTGAAAATATGACTGCAATACTTCAAGAATTGACGGGTGCAATAAAAAAATGTTTTTTTTTTTTTTTGAAGATTTTGATGATTTTGATTTTTTTATATTTTGATTTTAATTTATGAATTGAAAGAATAAATAATATTACTGTTTTTGAAATTTTTATATGGATGACTAAAATGAAACAATATGCAAAACAACAATATATACAATGATGAAATGACCATATTTATGCATAATAGCGTTTAAGATGCATAATGTTCATAGGTTCTTTAAGATCTTTACCATCTAAGGTAGCGAAAAATCTGAAGCAAAAATATACAAGATAAATGGGTGTACAAAGCAAAAAAGATTGTTTGAGGAGTTCAAATGCTTCATTCATTGTCCCAATGGAAAGAGACATCCTTCTTAAGAAGCTTAAGAAAGGGTCCGTTTATCCGCCAACTTATCGATGAAGCGATGGATAGCTTGAAGCTTGCCTTGTAAGATCTTCGTAGTTGCATAGTATGTTTGTGGGTGCGGGATATCGGTGATAGCTACAATCTTGAGAGGGTCAATTTCGATGCCTCATAAGGAATCTATAACCCCCATGAATTTATCGGACTTATACTCGAATATACATGTAGCTGGATTCAACCGGATAAGATATTCCCTTAATCGATTAAATACTTTTCTCAAGTCATCTAAATGGTCATATTCTTTAGTAGAATGAGCTATAATGTCATCTACATAATCATGTAGTATATCATGCATCATATCATGAAATATATAAGTCATGGTTCATTGATATGTTGCACCTGCATTCTTCAAACCGAATGACATAAATTTCTAAAAAAAGGTTCCCCAAGGGGTAATAAAGGCTGTTTTAGCCTGATCTTCAGGAGTTGTCCTGATCTGATTATAGCCAGAAAATCCATCCATTAAGGATATTATTCCACTCCCAGCAATAAAATCAATGATCTGATCCATATTGGGAAGAGGGAAATCATCTTTAGGGCATGCAACATTAATATCTCTAAAGTTTGTGCAAGCCCTAACCTTAGTAGATTCTTTCTTAGTTACTGGAACTACGTTCGAGATCCATTCAAACATAATCAATGGCTTGTATAAAAATAACATTTAAGAGTTTTTCTAACTCCCCTTTGACCAAGTAAGGCCACTTTAGGATGCATTTTTCTAAGTTTTTGTTTAATAGGTTTAGCATCCGGATGGACTACTAGGTGATGCATAACTACAGAAGGGTCTAATCTTGGCATATCTTCATATGTCCAAGCAAAGACATCTTCATATTCTTTAAGAAATGCGATGTATTTATCCTATTTTTCTTGACTCAATTCTGATCCAATGTTGATTATGTGAGGATTATCCTCGGTTCCAATGTTAACTTTTATGACATTTTCTACTTCCATGTGTAGATTTTTCTCAAAATTAGGTGGGGCGGGTGAAACGCCCAATTCTTGTAACTCTTCCAAGGTTAGCTTGGATAATTCATCTTGAGGAGTCGTGGCCTCAAGCTGGGCTATACTAGGTATAGAGCCATCAAAATAAAATTCATGATGTAATAATTCCTCAATGGAGACATCATGGAAGATATCTCCCTCCAACTCATCGTCGGATTCAACGATCATCTCAGGGTAGGCTATAGATAGCATATTACATGTAAATGGCTTATTCATTAAATGCAAAGCATCACGTTTATCCAAATAATCTTGGTAACATATGAGATGGTCATCATCCTCAAATGGGAAAGGCTGACCCTTACGAGGAAATAGGCCCACACCACATCGGGCAGGCCATGGTTCTACCTCAAAAGGTTCTTTCATACCATTTTGGAAAGGTCCCAAACCTTTCCCTTTATATCCCAATTTAAGCATTATAGATTTGGCTTTAATATACTCATTAGTAAAATAACATCGAGCATATCCATCATAATGAGTCTTGATGTTTTTGGGTATTCTACCCCAGTCATATCCCTTATAAATAAAAGCACAGCTCCCGACTTGGTAAGTACTTCCCATAGGCTGTGGGAGGCCCAAGGTATGAGGATATGGTGGAAAATTATTTAAAATAAGGGAATATTGCATAGCAGCATTCATTTTCTTTGATATAAGAATTTTAGATAAATCGGGTAAAAGCTCGTCAGTAAGAGCATAAGAGGTAGAAGGAACATTTCCTACATCTTCTGATGCGAAAACTATGCCTTTGGTGGATGTAGATGTTGTAGAGATGTCGATGGATGAGTCTATTATAGGTATAAAAGTGATAGGAGTAGAACAAGAGGCATTGGTTGTGGGATTAGGATCTTTCTGAGGTCCTAATGTGGTTTGTTTAGAGGATGTTTGAGTTGTATGTAGAGGTGGAACTGATGGAGAAGAAGTAGATGGCATTGTGGGTGTGTGTTTCACATGTTTAGATGGATAATGAGAATTAGGATGTGTGGATGATAGAGCAG
Source organism: Wollemia nobilis (assembly GCA_028583015.1). NCBI lineage: Eukaryota > Viridiplantae > Streptophyta > Pinopsida > Araucariales > Araucariaceae > Wollemia > Wollemia nobilis. The sequence goes on from JAQPPZ010013513.1 coordinate 5,753,986, forward strand.
GGAAAAATTGAACTCCAACAAGTTCTACCAAAGCACACATATCAAAGGGTCTAGGATCACCATGAATGGTAACCAACTGATTCTTAAATTCGAATTTAACACATTGATGTAAAGTTGAGGGAACGACTCGCATTGCGTTGATCCAAGGGTGACCCAAGAGTATATTGTACGATGCAGGGCAATGTACAATAAACACGGTCGTATCCAAGGTTCTCGGACCAACCTGCAACGGAATGGTAATAACTCCACATGTTTCTTGTGTTTCGTCATTGAAGGCTTTTATGATCATATCAGTTCTTTTCATTTCATCACTTCTAAACCCAAATATTTGGTAGAAGTCAAAAGTGCAGATGTTTAAAGATGAACCATTATCAATCAAGACTCGTTTAACTGCTACATCTCCAATTAAGGTAGTAATATATAAGGGGTTATCCTTATGTAAACTATGTTGAGGTATGTCTCTATCCCGGAAGTCAATACAATCAACTTCATGAGTTATTATAGTATTAGCCATGGCTTCAAGTTGAATGTCTTGTGGTACCATCATCTGGCTTAATGTGAGCATTAATTCATCTCTATGGGTAGGAGAAGATCTTAAAAGGTCCAAAAGAGAAATTCTAGCTGTAATATTTGATAGTTGCTCATTAATATTATAAGGAGGTTTAGGTTGAACATTAGGTGCCTGATTCCCTTTATTAGGAACTTTCAAAACAAATGGAGTTGATCCATCGTTCTGCATTTGATCTTGTTGAGAGTTTTGAGCCTGTTGTCTAGTAATAGCTCCGATGGTACCCACAATATTATTCTATGGATGATGAATGGGTCTTGGTCTAGCATTTATGGCTTGCTCATTAGAAAGTAATTGGTGAGACGATGGTCTAGTAGTGACTCTTCTTGGAAATGGTTCTTCTAGAACCATATAACTTGTGATGGGGAGAATAGGTTCTGATTCATCTTCAGAGCTATTCGATTGATTTGATGTGATTTCCATATCACTCTCAGTCTCGTATTCTGTATCACTGAGATTAGGTGTCTGGATATTATATAGAGGCCTAGTTGTAACCACGGATAAGGTTGTGTCAAATATTTCCGGCTCATGAGAAGGTAAATGCCCACTAATAGTTCCTACATATCGGGTAGGAGGGGGAACATTATGATGTTCAATTTGATTAGCCACTTCCTTGCCATGTTTTGGTAAAGGATGTTGAAATATGTCCAATGACTGATTGGCATTCTGATTCTGGTTTTGGGGGATGTTCTTTTGAGCATTATTAGGAGGATTTTTCTTAGGTTGAAAGGCTTGCACCTCCATCTCATTGTTATCAATCAAGTCCTATATTTTATGTTTTAATATTTTACAAGAGTTGGTAGTGTGTCCAGGTCCTCTATGGAAGTCATAGTGTAAATCAACTCTGTATCCGGGTATAGTTGGATCAGGTTCCCGGATAGTTGGTAATTGAATCAAACCTCATTCTAATAATTGCGGTAGAATGGTTGATAAAGGTTGATTTAACCTAGTAAATTCTCGAGGAGGTTTATCAGGAGGTTTCAATATAAACTTCTCCGTTGTCTTCGTAGCATTAACATTAGCGATATTTCTACTATCAGTGACTCCATCACCCACAACTTGTTTATTTTTATATTGATTTTTGGATGTTTTCTCATCGTCTTTCTTTTTAAGCTATCCTCTCCTAATGAGAGCATCTTCCACTCGTCTGGCTAAGTCTATAGCCTGATCGAAGGTGGTCAAGGTAGCAGTTGATAATTCGTAGGATAGTTGGTCTTGTAAATTATTAATAAAGATGTCCAACATCTCCCTATAAGGTAACACAAAGTGCAATTTTCCTATCAACTGTCTCCACCTAGCTAGGAAATCAGCAAAGCATTCATCTTTGTCTTGTTTTAAGTTATACAAATCTTTAATGGTCACATGTCTTTCGATGTAGGCACTAAATTGATGAACAAAAGACTCAGCAGTTTCTTCAAAATTCCTCAAATAATTAGTGGGTAATTGATAATACCACTCTAATGCCATTCCTCCTAAACTTTTTGGGAACATTTTTAGCAATAATAAGTCATCATGTGATATATCATGACATGCTATCCTAAACATACGAAGATGCTCTATGGGATCTTCGGTTCCTTTATATATGGGCAAAACAGGCATAGGAAAATGTTTAGGATATGGTTGTGCTACAACTATAGGATCTAAAGGCTGACTACACATCTCTCGATAATTGTACGAGGGATGGTAGGGATCTATCTGGTCCATGCGGGAAACTAACTGTTTCACCATAGTTTCAAGATTACTAGTTTGTCCACCATGTTGGTTCGGTGGGACATAAGCATGGGATTTATGAGTGTATGACGGTGTGACATAAGGATTAGACGCTATATTGCTATTATGCAAAGCGTTGGTAGGAAGAGTATTATGAAGAGGATTTGTAATAGTATTATGTTGTATCCCAGATTGTTGGTAATTGGTGTTTGGTTTTGTTTTGGGTTTTTGCTGATTTGAGGTATATTGCTCAATAGCTTGGTGAAATAGAGCAGTAAATGATGGTTTCTTTTGTGTGGGAATAGCCCTAGGCTTGCTAACAGGCACTTTAGATGGTTGGGTAACCTGTTGTTGTTGCATGTTCTGGATTATAGCTGCCATATCCAAATTGGATGGTCCAGCTTGATCACTCTCTTGATCAATAAAGGACAAGGGATTAGTGCGTGTGTGAAATACGTCTTCTAGAGTTTCTTGAGTGTCACTAATTCGATCCTTGTCCATATGGACTGCTCTATTAAGAACACCAATATTAGTATTAATGAACTTCCAAAATTGTTCCATGTTTTCAAAAGTAATAGCTCCTCCCGGAGACATTTTAGGGGATGAGGATCCTTCCTCTCTAACATTTTCTTCTTGTTCATTTCTTACAGCAAGCTCTTCTTCTTGCTGGTCTAGGATTTCTTCTTCCTAAACTTGATCTTCAGGAAGGACATCTGGGTTATTTAATGGTTTTCCTAGCCAATCTTCTTCTTCTTCAGTTTTTTTTCCATTCCTAAGTCTAGGCATTGTGCTTAAACTTAGATTTCAGCAAATATATATATATATATATATATATATATATATATATATATATATATATATATATGCGATAGGTTTGAGAGGTATATATTTTAATTATATACCTACTATAAAAAGGAAATGTTTTGATTTTTTTGTTTTGTTTTTATTGTTTTTGTGTTTTATAATATTATTATAAAGATAACAAATAGCATTCTAGTTGCAAAAGGAATAACAATAATAAGAATAATGACTTAGTTTTCTATAAATAGTTTATGGATATCGTTGATAGGATCAAGTTCATCAGGAGTCATGAAATGCTCCTCTTCAAATTGGAAATGGTTTTTCAAAAATTTGACAAAGTGTGCTATAGTAATATGATCTGTCTTTGATTCTTGACTTGTAGAAATAAAGTTCATGGCAATACTCTCGATATAACACAACTCTAGGAACTCTATTCCATATTTTTCTATCCGTAAGAATGACTTCTTGATCCTCTATACGAGATAGAAACTTATGTACTACAACTGCATTCTCAAGGTATTCCTCAAAGGTGTACAATTCTGAAGACACAAGTGCTCTTTTATCGGCTAACCACCTATGGAAAGCTCTCTAAAGTTCATGGTACAAAGTTACCTGATCAGGATCCAAGATTCTATCTAGGACAAACCTCTTAATTTGCCTAAGTTCTGTAGATCTGGATTCAATGATACCCAATCTCCTATCAAGTTCGTCCCACAAAGGTTGGACCCTATTTGTTTGAGGTACTCTAAGTACAGAAGTAATCTCTATGGCCGTTAATTGATTTTCAACATTTATGGTGACATCTTGTCTTTTATTATAATCTACCATCTAAATATGATATGCAACTTTTAATTATTTGTCTAATGATTCTAGATGTTTTTTAATAATAATTTTTTTTTTTTGATTGTTTTCAAAAGGTTTTTAGTTTCACATCGGGTTCACCAAAATGTACTGACCCAAATTTTTTGTGCCCTTACCTTCAGGCTAAAGGATCCGTGCCCAGAAGGGGGATGCGAGAAGGATGGAACAATACCTCGAACTGAGAGGCCCTTTGAAGGTCGCGCCTCTCGGGGGAGGGGTATAAGGGTGAATTTTCGACGGATGGTGGGGTTCACCAAGAAACTTTGAGTGGTAGTTTCCATGCCTAGGTTGAGAATGGTTTTGATGTGTTCATTTTGTACTCGATCATTCATAATCCTAGGTTGTCCAGAATGAATCTAAGCTATTCTATATGAAAATGCCGATTTATATGAATACAAAAAGCATGAATGAATCCTAAATACTAGGAATATACTAAATGAGAAAGAATGCACCTGATTTCGGATGTTTGATGAAGATTCTGAAGCTTGTAAGAGTCCAGATCATCCCGAATATGATAGGATCATCTACAATTGTATAGAATCATCCCAGATCACAGGCGATCATCTGAGATCAAACAAGATCATCGTAGATCTGATGAATTCATCAGAAACCTGCAATCATAGAAACAGACACCAAAAACCAAAAATGCTACTGCGAGAATAATGCAAAATGATAGAAATGACAGTATAAATGCCTAACTGATAAATCTAGATAGCAAATTAAAGGAAATGCATTGTTTTAATAACTTATTTTAACTTTATCATGCATTTATGTTAAAATGAGGTGAACTCCAGGATGCAGAATGAAAATAATCAATCTAATGCATAAATAAAATAAGGAAGAAAGATGAGAAATGCAAACTCAGGGCTCTGATTGCCCCAAATCTGAACTGCAGTTGATATCGCCTCCAATCGTATGAGATCGTCATCGATCTATGACAGGATCATCCGAAATCGTCTAGAATCGCCTGCGATGATCCGAGCTTCCTCCAGTTGAAGCACAATGAAAACCTACAATGAAAACTTAAAACTACGAGTGCAAAGCTTAAATGGTAGGGAAAATCAACCAGGGAAAGAGTTAGGAGGAGAGCCAGGCAGGGGATCCAGGGAGTCAGGGGGATAAACTAAGAAAATCCTAGTTTATATAGGATTAGGGGGAGGTTAGGAGGTTGGGGATCATCCCAATCTGGGAGATCTCCAACGGAGGAATCTCCAACTGCGTAGACATGCTTCTGCCCAAGTTGGAGAGGCTGTTGAAATAGAATCTAATTATGAAAATTTAGTTTTGGGATGAAATCGTCTGGACATTCTGTTCCAGACTAATTCGTCCGATCTGGGATGATTTCGTCTGATCGGTGACGATATCGTCCAACGGTCAAAACAACTCCTAAAAATGGCATGAAAAACGGGGTGAGTGATTAACGAACGGTTTCGGGGTTAAAATTCAAATTTTTATCTTTTTACTAAGGGTTTAACTACGCCAATTTTAGGGTGCTACATATACTTAACAACAATGCTTATCAAACAAGGTTTTAATCACAACACTTAATTCCAGAAAACCTTGAAGCATTAACTCAAACACTTTCAAAAAGGAAACCCTAATCAAATCGTTTTCACTCCAAACATTATTTTTTAGAAAGTCAATCAATGAACTCAACCAAGGAAGAATTTGCCCATACCTTTTTTCTTGACAAGAAGTTGATCTCACAAATATATCACACTCACACTCACTTCTTTGCCAATCTCAATAAGGTTTAGAAGATAATAATTTTCTCAAAAAAACACAATACAAAATGATAAAAAAATTACACCTTATCACTCCAACTTAAAATAACATTCAACACCTTCACAATAATCTTCTTTAACACAAAAAGCCCTTATTAAAATTAAAACAATACTAAAAAGTCTTAATCCTCCAATATGCTAATGTAGTAATTTAAGACTTTATTAAAAATTAAAACCAAACACCTCCTTATTACTCCAAGTGATAATTTTCGAATACCACCACTATCCAATAAACAACCTTTCTAAACAATTCCACTAGCAACCCTTATACCTCCCAAATTAGGCAAATAATAAAAATTTAATGCAAAATATTTACCTTACCTTCGGAGGGATTCGAACCTTCAACAACACCTACGACGAACACCTTAGTCGCGTCTTCAACTACCATACAAGTTGCGTGCTCATTTGATACTAACAAAGCACCACGTGATTCAAGTCATGACTCCCTTCTTGCCCTTTGCAAAAATGTGCGCCTTTGGCACCTTCAAACAACATGACTGCCAAGCACACTACCATGTTTCGAACGTTTCTCTCTTGACAAAAAATGTTTTCACACCTGCCCACTCGCCACTAGGCCAAGATACCCAGTTGGCCTTCGAACGATCTATGCTTTCTATTTTGAACTATTCGTCGCACACAAAATTTGCAAAATTCTCACGAGCTCTTATTTCACTTCGCATAAAAATAATAATCAATCAAGCAAGGATAAATTTTAATGCCCTTTGAGCATAGGTATATATATTAATTTCCTCCATGCTTGTAAAACGTCGGTGCTTCGAATGCTTTCACCACCATGTAACATCAACGAAGGTTAAGACCTTTATAAAGGTGCTTTGAATATTTTTAACTCCAAACCCATATTTGGGTATTGTAAAATATTATAATGAATATTATAAATATTTTACTTTGGGATTTTAACCATATCACTTAATATTATAATATTATATCCTTTTGAGTTTATTACTTCATTCTCATTGCATACCATGGTGTAAATAATATTTATTTATAAAATTTAAATTCTCATTGAATTTAAATAATTTATAAAATAAATATTATATCTCCTTTTTAACTTTGCACTGATTCTCTTGACCTTTGACCTTGACGAAGTCCTTGACATTAATATTTATTTCATTTCTTGATATCAATGACAACTTTAACTTTTAGGACTCAAAATGTCCAACAATTTTTTGCTAAGCTTATTATCATATCCTATAGCATATTCTAATTATACTAGGGAGACATAAGAAATTATAGAAAACTTGATAATAATAGGACTTATCAAGTTTGATCAAGTTTAGGAGAGATAAATGTTTCTACAAAACCTAAGATTGAAAGGTTTTATCAAATTAGTTCATATACTTTAAAATAGGGAGTCATAAGGTAGACTACTACAAAGGTTCTATTAAAAGAGCTCCATACTACAAATGGAAAGAAGAACATATTATCACAAAAGAATGCAAGAACAAGATGTCACAAATATAAAATTAGTTTTAGCATAAATAATAATACAAAGCAGAAGAATATTTGGTATATTGACTTAGGTGCGAATCATCATATGATAAAAAATCCTCAATGTTTTGACTATATTGAAATTACTAATGGTTACAAGTTGAGAATTGTAGATAACAAGACTTATCCTATCCATGGATATGGGTGTGTAACACCTAGTAAATCATTTCCAAAAAAATTTCTTCAAAAAGTGATGTATATTCTTGGATTAAAAGTAACCAAGTTAGTAGAGAGCAATAGAATGGTTGATTTCATATATATAAATGGATTTAATATGTGTCTCATCATGAATCAAAATGAGATAGAAGCTACAAGATCAATCTATAGAAATACATATACGCTAGACTCAATTGAGAACTCACAAGACATTGTTATATTTCAAAACAATACTAATATGTTTCCTAAGGTTTAAGTTGCAGCAAACAAAGAACCCATATATCATAAAAGCATATAGGAAAATAGAATATTCAAAATTAAAAGGATGATAAGACAACAACAACACTATGCTTTACTTGGTCATCTACAAACCACATAATAATAAGGGCCAGATCGAGCTAAAGAATATCTGAAGATTGAAGATCCATATTGAAGACTAAATTCTTCAATACCCAAATAATGTAATATATGGGGGCGTTAGAGTATATTACATTATTTAGGTACATGTCAATGTACCACCTTGGGTACATTGTTAGACTAGGAGTATATCTTAGGTTACTTGAGGAATAAGTAATAAATGCACAAGTGTCAATGTGCAATGATGTAAATGTACAAGGAGTCTACTTGTACATAAGTCATAGGAAAGGTAGTTAAGAAGAGTAAGGACCAAGCAACCTATCTTATTTTATGTAGGGCCCATAGTGAGTGTGAGACACACACATAGATAGAGATAGTGATATAGATCATATAAGAGTAAGTTGAAGGAGTGTACTCACTACTATGTAGTGAGTAGGTACAATGTAGTTTCCATTAGAGTTTTGGAGTGTTCATTTCCTCCATTACATTGCATTGTACTATTTTTACAACTTTTTATTAATAACATATTTCAATCATATTGGAAAATTCCATTATCTTACTTTTTTGCATATTTTACATATTGTGATTGCTTTCCCCATGTCATACATTATCAAAAGCTAACAAAAATGATACTTAGATCATTGGATCTTAAATATTATTTTTCTCTTTGTTGTACAAAACTAATATCTTTTTTGGTGTATGATCATCCATACTACATATGAGAAGAAAGTGAAAATCCTATTATTCTCAAAGTACTCTAGTTGCCTATTGATATTTTTGGAGATGTAAATGATATAGTTTAACAAATAAGGGTACTTGGATACATCCCTCACTACATGGACCATGTGAAAATGTTCCATTGTGATTATAGTAACCATACCACCACCCATTATAAATATAATGGCTAATAGCACCTTTTCTTCTTCTTTCTTGAACATAGTAATTCTTAAGGGTAGATTGAAACCCTTAGCATTTTTCTTATTATTCATGTGCATAGCCAAATAGTCATTGTATTCCTCCCTACTATTCTTTTTAAAAAATAAATTTTGTACTTTAGAAGTGCATGATATCCACCCAATTATAAAATCATATACGCGTATTATTTATCTCATTAGCATTGAGGTTATTTTTGTGCGTGAGTCATCCATTGTTTTGATATTATAACTTGTTGTTGTTCAAGCCATGCATGTATGCACTAATTTAGTGTACTCCCAAAATTAATGCAAAAAAAAATTTCTCCCCTAAACTCCATAATCTATTGTGGGATGCCAAAAGGTGCACGGAGACACTAGACTCTGATTTTTCCCTCAAGGGTTGGCCACACTCAAATGAGATATCCCTATTGCTAACTCGTCATTATTATACTATGCATTATTATATTTGGTGAGAGGTTTTGGGTTCATTAAGGGCTTAAATATTTACCTAAATCTAGTTTGATGTGTTTAGTTTTGACAAACACCTAGGTTTGTTCTATCCTAGTGTCTAATATGCAAGATGATGATGATGGTGCAATATAGTATGAAAATAAATATACATAAAAATAGGGTATTAAACTATATGCAATTATGTTTTGATAAGTTCTAACTAAATAGACATTACAAGAAATGAAACTTTACTTTTTCTTTTCTTTGAAGCAAGGGCACAAGAAATATGCAAAGCACACAAACCATCCTAATGTAGGGCTACATGCAATTTTTTTAAATGCCTAAGGAATAGAAACAAAATACTAAGCTAAATGGAAGGTTCTTTTTTTATTTCCTTTTAACACGTGATTATCTAAAGATGATACAGAGAAAAATGCAATCCAAATCAATAAATAGTATATGCTATCAACCAAAATAGGACGAAGGAGTTATACTTACCTGTCCCAATGATTGTCATTAATACTCCACTTGTGTTCAAATATATTACCTAATGAAGACTTTGCCTAGAATATTTTCAATTAGAAAATATGCTAAAACCTACAAAATAGACAAGACAAAATATGAATCAGAGTTTAGGGGTCTACCAAACAGTAAGAAGTGTAAGAATTTCTATTGGCATAGTCAAGCCCCTATTATTTATATGAAATTTTGAATTGTGACCTTGGAATGAATGCAATAGTACCTGTGGTAATTACATAATCCAAAATTTGTGTTTCTTAAGGATTCACTAATATGGAAGGGATAGATGAATAAAAGATATAAATAGGGAGATGGGTTATTAGGAATGATAATAAAATGCATAGGGGAAAATTAGACAAGCTAGAACTTGAGCTGCTAAGGAGATCTAAGGCTATGCAGATAGGTGATGAATTCATCACAAAAAATAGTTATGGCTAGAAAATTCACTTCTATGACAAAAGTAGAACAATGGGTTTTAGATCCAAATCCTAATATTCTAACCATCTATAGTAAATATATCATCTGAATAGAGTATAGGTAATAAATTTTATTTTAGCAAAAGAAAATAAAAATAGCAAGCCCATAGGGGTTATAGGAAACTACTAAATATGCTCAGATACCCTTAGGGATGATCTACTATCCCATAGGTCTCCTAAAATACTTACAAAAAGCTTGTTATATGTGAATGATGTAAGAGACTAATTAGGTGCAAATGGAAGCAAGAAGGAGATGAGTGCAAAACGAATAACCTAAGATGCTAATGATAAGTAAGAACTGATATGGAAGGAAAGAGAATCGATACAACTGTGATCATGAATATTAGGTATCCTCTATCTCTGAAGATCATAAAATTGATTGAATATATATGCCTTCATGAGATTGGAGATGACCAAAAAAAATGTAGTAAATTTTTGACACTTTAGCAATATTCTAGATCAATTTCTATAGAATTTTGATGCTTGAGAGTGTATATTTAATGAAATTATAGTAGCAATTTGTTACTTGAAAAATCGTGATTATAATTCTATCCCAAGGGATTAATTTATAGAATTGGCCTTCCAAGAATTTTCCAAATGGGAGGGGTGAGGTATCATGTTGACTAGGACTGATTTGGGGTTAACTAGACTGAGTAAAATCAACTGCCCCATGATTATGGCTAATTTGGAAATATGTAGGAAGGTGGAGGAAAGTTAGCCATCTTCCCCTACCTATTGATTGCCTATGGTAGAAGACACGATGAGAAAATCTGACTACACCATGGTTGGTTGCTATAGCAGAGCTGAAATGTTGGTTGTGCATTAGATATGAATTCATCACTTGCAAATCTACTGCCAACAATTTTTTTTAGCTAATGAATTCATGGATTTGACCATTACAAGTCAAATCTAGTGGGAGAGGTTAAAAATTTAGAAAATATGTGAATCTTCCAACTGAGAAGTAGATTTGATGGCTAGTGAATTCACTTTAAGGTGGAAATTTTGCTATTGATGCATTGTGGTTATAGAACCTAGGTTTGATTCAGTCAATAAGGTTGGAATGATTGTTCTATACATTTATGCTAGAATTGGTTTAGTTGGATGATCCAATTTTAGGTATCTACACCTAGACATGATCTAAAAGTTGCTAGGGTTTATCTTGTATCTTCTAAGGGGATATTTTCTAGATTATTCTAGTGGAAACCTAAATTTTCATCCTCCATAGCATAATAGATCATTTAGAAGGTTTTGGATAGCCCCTCCATTATTTTGGCTTATTTAGGCTTCTATGGAGTGATTGTCCTTTTTTCCATTTTTCTAAGTGAATTTTATTTTGTCTCTCTTCTAAAAGAGCTGGGTTATTCAATAACCTGAGTAGAATTTCTTCTATAGGGGATGATTATTCTGCTTCAAACCCAATTTTTATTATCTCCTAAACTTGGTATAGACTAGTGCTTTTCAAATCCATGGTTGAAATTCTAATTAAATTATTTTGAAATGTTCAAAATCCTACTAAATCTTATAACTATGATTCACTTGTTTTTTTGAAGAATTTTCAAATTTAGGACTTACAAAATTTATCTTTTTTCCTTCTCATTTCCATTTACATGGTCAAAGTTAAATAACAAGGTTTTAAGCCTAGGGTATTTATAGTTTTTCAAACATACCCTCCTGCATGTAAAATAAATTTCTTGCACATAAACTCTAAGCTAGCAAATCAACATATTATGGAGTGACATTAGCATGATGTCATTATCATATTTTCTTCTTGCCTACAAATTCTATGAATTAATCAACCTTGTGCTTACATCATTATAATATTATCTCATACTTGAACCAATTCACACCAATCTAATGAATCAAGCACTTCTAGCATCAATATCAACATGACATACCCAGTTGCTTTGGTTGGATTTCTAAGTCAACTAATCACACATTTTCTATGAGTATTTTGAAGATATAATATTTTTAATTGGTTATATGCGATTGAAATAGATCTCATTTGTATTACATCACGATCAAATAGTGGTATTATAACAACTTGAAAACTATGCATATACCACTTGCTAAGATTTGAACATGGGTCTCCTCCTTGAAAGTTGAGGAATTCAATCAGTTGAGGAATTCAATAATTTGAGCTCATGTCATTTAATTATTATATAATTTTTTATTAATTTATATCTTACTTCTATTGGGGGTGACTCCCATCAAGATACCAAAATATTATATTTATTGCGAGGTCAATAAAACCATATCTAGCATACATTTTTATCACAAATATTTTTCATTTATTTTTCTATCAAATATATTATTCATCTTCCTCAAAGCACTATGTTTCCAAAATTAGCTCCTTGACATAATTTCCATTAGGATATAAAATCTCACTTAGATTTTTGTATTCTAAATTTTTAATTTCACCAAGATGAAGGTCAACACCATGACTAGTTAAATTATCTTCTATTATTGGAGGGTGGGAATGTGTTGAAGGCCCTCCAAGTTTCATTAAAACTCATACGTGTAAAATAAAAACTCAGAACTTGGAATAAATAAGTATTCAACAACATTTTTGGATCCAAGAATGTCATTAGCAACCAGCTCAAGGAGATTAAATATTAGTTTCAGTCTGGTCTTTCCAACCATTGTCTTAGACTCAAAGAAAGAAATATGCTTTCATAATTTCATAACATCCTTGGCAGGGAAGAAACATTTTGGAGATAAAAATCCAGGGCATTATGGCTCAAGGGAGGAGATACCAATACTAAGTATTTTCATTCATCTAATCTAAGGCATAAAAGTGCCAAAAAAATCAAGGATCTTCTCAAAAGGGATGGTTCAACTACATGTAGTTTGGAAGAAATAAAATTTGAGGTGGTAGATCATTTTTAGGATATTTTAGGTTCAACTCAATCCTATCCAGATCAAGTGGTCAATTATCTTATTCAACATATTCCAGTCCTCGTCAGTTATAATGTTAATGAGTTCTTGCTTCAACCCTTTTCCACTGACGAAATAAAAGAATCCTTATTCTCTATGTCAGCTGATAAAGCCCCTGGTCCAGATGGGTTTCCTATGCGTTTCTTCCAGACCTTTTGGGATGTTATTAGGAATGATGTTTCTACAACCATCCAAGAAATCCAAAAATCCAACTTCGTTCCCCGAGATATCAATAACACATTTTAACCCTCATCCCCAAATCCCAATATGCTTCCTCTCTTAATGACTACCAACCAATTAGCTTGTACAATTTTTTCTATAAAATTTTAATCAAAACGATGGCCAATCAAACGAAATTCATCCTTTCGTCCATATTCAATCCTTGCCAAGGAAGTCCTGTGAATGGGAGATTAATCACTGATAGTGTTGTCACCATACATGATATTATTTATTCTATCACCAAAAGTGGGAAGGCAGGTTTCTTCATGAAGCTTGACATGAATAAAACCTTCGACAAGGTCTCATGAAAATATCTATTTTTTGTGCTATCTAGGTTCGATTTTCATCCCAAATGGATAAAATTAATTAAGTCTTGCATCTCATTTGCTTGATTTTCTATTCTGTTTAATGGATCTATTGTAGGGTACTTTAGAAGTGGACATGATCTAAGGCAAGGAGACCCTCTCTCCCCTTCTTTTTATCATCCTGGCTAATTATTTGGGAAGAACTTTAAAAGTTGCTTGTTCCTATGAAGACAATTCAGGCATCAAACCATCCTTTGATCTTCCTCTAGTTTCCCACCAATAATTTATGTAAAATACCATTTTTGCAAACCGATTCATCATTCTTGAAGCTAAAGTTATAAAATCTATTATGGATTCCTACGAGCAAGCAACCAGCCAAAAAATCAACTTCAATAAAATTAGCCTTTATTTTCTAAATACTCCTATTCATATGTAGAATAAAATAGCCAAAATTATTGAGTGTAATATTTCTTCCTTCCCTTCCACCTACCTTGGGCTACCCCTCTTTTAGGCAAACTAGTTGCCAATATGTGGAACAGAGTCATCCAAAGAATAATGAAAAAACTTGTAGGGTGGAAAGGTGTTATTCTATCCCAAGCAAGCAAAGCCACTCTTGTTTAGACCAACCTCTAGAGTGTTCCAATATATTTCCTATATCTCTTCAAATCTCCCCAATCAATCTGCCACAAAATTGAACAAATTTAAAAATGATTTCTTTGGTCTAGGGCTGAAAATAAATTTATATTCCACTTAATGGCGTGGGATACGGTGTGTCTCCAAAATAATAGGGAGACCTCGAACTTAGGTGAATATGAAAAATGAATTTAGCAATGATCAGCAAGCAAGGATGAAGAATTATTAAAAATTCTAGAATTGGTTGGGTTGATATTATCAAAAGCAAATATTTAAGAAGAGGATCATTAATTTTCAACAACCCCCTTCCTAAAGGATCTACCTTTTGGAATTCCATCACTCAGATTATCCCTATCATAAAAAAATGAATCATATGGCGCATTGGAGATGGTTCTACAGCCAGATTTTGGGAAGACCCTTAGGTGACCAGCCAATCTTTGAATAATGATCCCGCATTGAGAATTTTTAAACCAATATCTAACTACTTTGGCAACAAAGTCAACAATTTCATATCCAATGAATTTAGTCACCCTAGGAGGAAATATCTAGTCTAGAACGAAGGCAACCCCAACTAGCACCTGGTGTGAAAAGCCATTTCTAATATGCTCAGGGATAGTTTCATCCCAAGCATTCCTTCATAGGATATTCTTGTTTGGCAGCCTTGTGAATTCAACCTCTTCTCTTTCAAAATGACATATCACATACATGATGAATCTATTTGTAATTAGTTCCCTATCAGTAGTGTTTGGTTAAAAAACCTTATTTCCAAAATTGTCCACTGCTTTTGGCTAGTTGTTCAAAATAATATCCTTACCTCTAATAATATTATTTCCCATGGAATGCTTATCCTATAGCGTTGTTTTCTTTATCTTTCATCTTGGGAATATGTCCACCACATCTTCCTTGCTTGCCCCTTATCCATTGGCATCCTATTTTCCTTTCTTGCCCTGGTCAACTTAGCGTGGACTATCCCTAATTTCTTAGCTGACCTATGCATCCAATGGCCACCGTTGTTCAAATTTTATCATCTAAAATATTTGTGGTCCTTTTTTCTCCCTCATTATTTATGGTAGATTTGGTTGGAGTGAAATAGAAGAGCTTTCAAAGATGAAGCTAGGAACTTTGAATCTATTTTCTCAAAAATTTTAGCTCTGGCTATAGAAATGTTAACTTGGTGTCTTTAGCTAACAAACCAATGACCCAATATGAATTTAGGGTGGTGTGTGCCCTCAACATGTCTTCCTACATCAATATTCAAATTCGACCCACTATGGACAGTTTCTTGGTGTCTTGGACCCCACCCCCACTGGGTTGGCTTAAACTTAATTTTTATGGGGTAGCAAAATGCAACCTTGATAGGGATAGTTGTGGAGGAGTGATCAAAGATAATGAAGCTAGAATTATCCTAGCCTTTGCAAAAAATATAGGGTGTCAATATAACAACTTCACCAAAGCTAAAGGAGTGTTTTAGGGATTGGTGGTGGCAAAAGAGATACATACTTAGAACCTTATTATGGAGGGGGATTCTCTCAATACTATTAATTTCTTAAAAGGGTCTACTCATCCACCGTGGAACGTTGCAACACTTATTGAAGAATCTAAGGCTATTCTCCAAAGCTTCAGCAATGTTTTGGTCTAACATATCTATCGGGAGGGAAACAAAGTGGTCGACCTCATGGTCAATAACAAGCTTCCCAATGCTTAATGCACACTTGTACCATTGAAGACAATATATCCTATGCCTAAACTTTGCAAGTGACTTAACAATATGGTCAATCACCTGTCTCATTTGATGATCACAATGAATGGTTGTGGGTATTCCTTGTCTTATTTCTCTTTGTAGGCCTTGGGTCCTTATGCAGTTTGTTTTTGTTGTTTATTTCCAGTCTGACCCTCTTTTGGTTCGTTGGAAAACTATGGAGATTACCCTTCTAAGCTCTGATTTTTGGTTTTATGAAAGGTGAAAGCTCTTCCCTTGGAGGGATTCTTTCCCTTTTCTGGATGTAATGGTTTGGGGATCCTCTTAAAACCCCACTATCAATATATATATATATTATTTTCTATCAAATCCCCATACCGATTTTTGTTGATAGAATTAATGATAAATTGTGAATCCCCCTCAATTGTAGTATATTTCCATCCTTTTTCTATTACAATAAAAACCCAGTAAGAAGTTCCCTAACTTCTACATAGTTGTTAGTTGAAGTTATATTATCATAAGTGAGTAGAATTTTTCCTTCAATATTTCAAAAAACACCACCTCCACTAGCTTTTTTTAGATTTTCTTTAGAATTGCCATTGAAATTAATTTTAATAAACCAAAATTTTGGATATTTCTATTTTATCCTAGATTGAAGTAGATCCTTTGTTTTAATGCCATTATTGTAGATGACTCGTCCACGTATATTCAAATCCTATAACCAAGTTGTTATCACCTCTTTTTCAACACTTGATACATCTCGTGATGAGCACCATGTCTATAAACATTATGCAAAAGAGGTAATAATACAGTTTCAAACTAGGACATGATTTTGAGATTGATTTTTAAAAATTATATTCTTCCTTTTAAACCATATATTCCAACAAAATGGCAAGACCAAGTCTGCATAGGATACATGATGATTTAACTTTGAAATAATTGATCTAACATTTCATCAACGCTTTCAATGTTGATGGAGCTATCCAATATATGAATATATCTTTAAAAATGTAACCCCAAATGGTGTGAGGAAAGGGACAATTGAGAATTAAATGGTTTAGTGTTTCTAAATCCTTCTCACACAAGACACATCTGAAAGTTCCATGATATCCTCTTCTTTATACAAAATATTTGAGAGTAGGAAATTTTGATTGCTCTAAATCTCATATCCCAATTTGAGCAAGTATCCACCAACTTTTTAAAGATTTCAAACCAACTCATCCTTTCATGTAAAAAATAGCAAATAAAACTCTTGAAGCATCTTTTAAAGTTCATCTCTAATTTTTTTGAGTTCCTTTTCTTCAACCAAGTTACCATTAGGAATCCATGATCTAGAGTCATTGCTCATATTAATATAGTTTTTACAATCTAGGCATGCCCAAGCTAATGCTTCCTATTTGGAGCTAGAGATAAGAGGATAATCTTTCAACTAAGCATCAAACCAAAAAATTTCATAATTCCCCTCACTAATTGACCGTCTAATTTATTTCTTGATCAATTACAAACTATTTGATATGAAGTTCCATGTTGACGATCCTTTGGATAGGATTATTTTCCTAAATAATTTCACTGCATCAAGAGAACCTATATATCTTAGAAATAACATTTTTGCCCAATTATTTTGTTGATCTCTAAATAATTTTCACCAAGCTTTATCCCTAATACCAAACTAATAAATCTATAACTCCACAGGACTACTCCTTTGCTATTCTTTCCTTTGCAAACTCTATCCCACTTACAAAGAGCAAACCTAATTTTCTCATCACATCATTTTCAAATAAAATCCCTTTGAATTCTATCAATTTATAATGTTATACCTATTGAAAACCTTGGGTGTGACATCATATAAAAAGGAATGGATTACAATGTAGTCTTAATGAGTTGTATCCTTCTTACCATGGTTAAGAACTTACCTTTCTAACTTGCCTAACAAGCTTCATTCTATCCAAACGATATACCCAAAGCTCCTTTTTATTTCCTTTATGAGACAAAGAAATACCCAAGTAGGTTGATGAAAATTTTAAATTTTAAACCCTAAAATATCCATAATTATTCATTGTGAATCTAAGGTAGTGTTAATGAAAAAATATAGATTTTATAGTATTAACCAATTATCAAGCAGCCTTGTCATAGCATGATAATATTGATCTAAAATCCAGGGTCTCACTAAGGGATGGCCCAAAAAAACTTATCATCAACAAATTGGAGATGAAATTCAAAAGGATCATTTTTTGCAACCTAGATACCTTTGATTTTTTCTTCCATTTTTTCCTTTGAGAAAGCTCTCCCTAATGCCTCTGCAAGAATAATAAATAGATAAGGAGATAGTGGATCATCTTGGCAAAGTCTACAACATGACTTAAAGTAGCCACCAAGAGAAGTATTTATCAAACTAGAATATTTTACGATGTTGTAACAACATTTAATCCATTCACACCAACTACAATCAAAATCAAAAAAATTATTAATACCATGTAGAAAATTCCAAGAAACCCTATCATATGCTTTGTTCATTTCTAATTTCATGAGCATGTACCTCATTTTGCATGGAATTAAGAGAATGTATAGCCTCCTATGCAATGATTACACTATTAAATATTTGTTTACAAAAAACAAAACCACCTTGTTCCTATGAGATAACACAATCTAGAATGCATTTCAACCTATTTTCTATACTTTTTTAAATGATCTTATAAATCATATTACAAAGGCTTATTGGAAAAATATTATCAAAATATTTTATCTTGCTTTTCTTGGGAACTAATGTAATAAAAGTGGCATTGATCTCAATTATTGTAGCCTTGCTTTTTTGGGGTTCTTCAACTACAACCAACATATCACTCTTCAATAAATACCATTTTTTTTCAAGAAAATTGCAATCCAAATCCATCAAGGCCAAACGCCTTGTTGGGATGGAAAGAGAACTGCTTCATGTAGCCCTTCAATAGATATATGTTTCATCAAGCTTTTATTTCATCCTTGTGTGACAATTAATGGAATACTTTACAAAATATTATCTTGTGCCTCCTTATCTTGTCCAGTATCTGATAAAATATTTTTGAAATAATTAATTACTTCCTTAAATATTCTTCCTCCTCATTATTTCTTCCATCTAGATATACTTATTAAAATGGATATGAACAAATCTTATGATAGGGTTTGCTAAAGTTTTCTATATGACATTCTAAAAAAATAGTTTTGATCAAGGTTAGTATGAATAGAATAGATGTTATTGAAGTGCTCTAAAATATTCTATTTTGATCATGGATCCCTTTCTATATGCATTTATACTCATAAACTCTACTAGGGTGACTCATTATCTTGTTATATCTTCTTCTTTTTTTGATGAGGAACCCTTTTATGTACAACATATCCGCAGCATGTGAGGGGAGAGATTTGAACCTAGGCCTCTCGATAACTGGAGAGTTTTTAACTACCCACTTGCTCTCCAACTCCTCTACATGAGCGGATTATATCTTCTTTTTTATATTTGAAAGATTTGAAGTAGCTCTCTCTATGTTAATACTAGAAGGAAAAATTAAAGGTATTCAAGTTGCAACAAATATTATCTTAAGTTTGTTGATGACACCCTTATTGTAGGTCATTCCTCACTCAATAATATCATCAAATTTAAATCAACACGCATTAATGCTTTTTATTAATAAATAACTACTCATTGAACAATCATTTATATAAAATGTCTAATATTAACATAAGAAATTTCCATAAAAACTTATTTGTTGGAAATATATATATATATAAGGGAGTTGGTTACAACCACACTATTTTTAGTAACTCGATAAGTGTAGTGTTCAAACCATAGGGGTTGTACCAACCAATTTATAACTAACCTTTTTTAGATTTCAATCTCCATAATGAATGTGTATAAAAAGTAAAAAAAAAATGGTGTCTTAATATATTTTATTAAATTATTTAAGATATTTATTAATTTTTAAATTCTCATAAATTATAATTATTTAATATTTATTAATGCTAAATTTTTTATAAATTTTAATTAGTAATTATTAATTTTTAAATGTTTATAAATCATTATTAAATTAAATAATATTTTTTTAAATCATTTAATATGGTAAATATTAAAAATTTATTATTTTTTTTAAATTTGTTTTTAATGTTTTTTTTTTTTTAAAAGAGGGTAAAAATTTATTAACTCAGCAAAACATGCATGATACAAAGAAAAAGCAGAAGTTATTCAGACACATCAGCTCTCAATAAAGAAGAGAGAGATTGAGAGCAATCAGAAGAAAGTTGAGACCAATTTTGAACATCCCAACCATCTTGAAACTTAGAAGCCCATTTAGCTAACAAATCCGCTACCCTATTCCACTCCCGAGGAATATGCACAAAAGAAATGAATTCCAAGTGAGCAGAGATATTAAGAATTTTCCGAGCAACCCAACTCAACCGCCAACAACCATGAAGACTATCTCCGTAATTTAACAAATTTATAACAATCTGAGAATCAGATTCACAAACAATCCGACGCCAACCCAAAGCATACCCTTGCTCCAAAGCATATAAAATTGCGAGTGCTTCCATGAAGTTATTAGAATGATGTCCCTTAAAGCAAGAGAAAAAAAAATTGGATAGTACCACTACTATCCCGCCCCACACCACCAATACCAGCATTACCCGGATTACCCCGGGAAGATCCATCCGTATTAATTTTCAGCACAATAGAATAATATTAGCAATTAAAGGATAATTTATTTATAGTGAATGTTTTCATAATTGTTATGTTTCATGATCAAATGATATAGGGTTAATTCGTTAAATTCTTCAATTTTTAAAGAGAGACATTTTTCTTTTTTGTAAGAATTAAATTAAAGTTTTTTTATAAAAAGTCAAAATTATCACCGGACTGAACGCTTGTCCCTTTCCTGGTGCTTTCAACGGCGTAAAAGGTTTAAAATGATTGTGGCATGGTGGTTATAGGGAAGGACTATGTGAAGATCTGTGTGGCGGCTTCTAGGACGGACAGCGCAGAATAGTGTGGCGGCCATAAAAAGCTGGACAGCCTGCCTGGATTCGTGGCAGCTACCGATTCCACCATGTAAATTCAAAAAAAAAAAAAAAACTCAAAAATATATTAATTCAATGTTTGAAAAAACTAAAAAAATCATTTTAAATCTTTTCAAAAATAAAATATATAGTTATTAAAATATATTATCACTAGTTATATTTATGTACCGTCACCATAGAATTAGATTTTCTTTCATTGCAACAAAGTATACAATCTCATTTTTTTTTTTTTTTTAACTTTCGATTGAAGTTGATTGACCTGACATCCCTCTTATGAGAAATGATATAAATTGAAAGATAGCGTGAAAGCCATATGTTTCTATATACCCATGCCAAACTTTTTTTTGGCATAGCTAAAATCTGTTGTTATCTATTCACATGCATGTCACCAATGAATCCAATTGTTTTGGGATTCCTTATTATTTGTACCTTGGATGGATCGACAAAGTTACATCGCAAGAAAAGTTTATAGACAAAGTTGATCCCCCTAATTAAATTAAATGATAGACAAAGTTGATCCCCCTAATTAATTAGGTTTTGATATGAAACTAAGCATTTAAAAAATGCTAATAACCAATTCATCTATGTAACTAAAAAAAAAATGCTAATAACTCCTTGAAACATAGATGTTAATATGTTAAAGGGGCAAAAATATAAAAGTTCAATTGTATATTACATAATAACCAGGTATTGAAATAGCTTGGTGATTAAGGTCATGAATGTTTTATAAAATGATTTTTTTTGGATGGAAAAAGTAAATTTATATTAAATTAAGATAAAAGCTTTTACAATTAAAAAAAAGTGAGTGGATTAACACACCTCATGGGGAATCAAACTAACTCTCATTGACAAGGGTTAGTAAACAAATCCGCCAACAAAACACAAGTTTACCAATCATGATCATTGATGATCATTACATCAAAGAAAGCATATCATATGGAGTAATGTGCCCTAGCGTGTTGTCCTACATAAACTGCTAGTGATGATTATGGGATGGGAATCCACCCCTCTACATTGCGATTAAGGCCTTCAGTACCCATGTTGCTCCAACCAACAACTGGCCTAGGTGAAATTGGTTGAACATCATCCCACCCCAACTTGGCGAGACGAACAAGCAATGTTAACATTAATCCGCTTCTTGACTAGTGAGGATTGGGACCAGTGCTTGTCTGCAAGAGCACTTCTTGCATATGATGGAGGCTGACGGCGAGAGCAGGATCGAAAAGGCTCCTAAGAAGAGCGCTTTGGAGGATCTGGTTGACTGTACACGGAGCATTGGCCTAGTGCGCCAAAAGAACTTGCAGATGGACCAACTCCATAACAACTTTGTTGGCTTGAGTACATATCTGTAGCCACATGTCATTAAAAACTTCTAATTTGTCAGCATGAGTAAATGTGATAGAAGGTATATACTATTTAAAAATAATTATGTTACGAGCCTTCCAAATATGAAAGAGCAGTCTAAACCTTGAAAACCTACCACACTTCAAAAAGTAGGAGAGACAAAGTAAAAGAGTCCCCAAGAAGAGCTTGGGGCCAAGAAACTCTTGTAGCTATAAATGGGGAAAAAAGAAAGAACCCATTCCCAAGCTTACCTAGATCTTCTGCAATTCCAAAAGAGGTGAGTACAAGACTTGGGTACACCACAAAAAGGACATTTAGAATCATGAATTCCAATGTGCTTCAAATTTCCCCCAAGGGAAGGCCTTGACACGGCAAGCTCCATGCAAAAAAGATTGCTTGGGCTCAACATAAGTAGCCCAAACATTCTGAAATCTAGAATTTCATCTAGTCCTTGTAGAAAATAAGTCCTACACTAATTGAGATTAGGCACCAGAGGAATATGAGGAGATAACCATGTATACCCCAAACAAGCCTTATAATTAAGCAAATGAGTGTCAACATGCCATCTCAAGTCTGACCACCAAGAATGCTACAAGTGCACACCAATCTTGTGCAACATAGAAAAAGGGGTGAGAGTAATAACAACATCATACATATCTTTATCCGCACCATTAAGCCTGAAGGTGCATTTGAACTCATTCCATGGGATCCAATCCTTGGTCTAGCGAGAAAATAAATTAGCTATTGTAACAATACCCTTTTTGAAAAACCATTGAGCATGAATTCATTGCTCTCAAGCTAAGGGAGAACTTTGATGAACTAAATATTCATAAAATTGATGGATAAGCCTTTACAGAAGCCATCTCTTCTCCAAAAAATCCAAGGAGTGAGTTGCTATCAGGATTTCCATAAATTTTTAATAACAAAAGAGCCAAAAATCTTAACAAAAACTGAAGCAACAATGAAAGAGGGAAAATCCACTCCTCTCCATGCTCTATAGTTTAAGGAAAGACCAGAGGAAAGAAAATGTTGAACCAAAACTTTCCAAGGTTTAGCTCCCCTTAGAGCCCTGACCATCCACTTAGCACACAGAGCAATACCTTACCATCTACAGTCTATCAGACCCATTCCACCAGATTCTCTGGGAAGATAGCAAATATCCCACGCAATTCTATGAAATCCCTTTGTTTCAAAAGAATTATTCCAAATAAAATCTTGAAGGAGTTTCTCAAGCTTCTTATAGCAAGCCTGTGAAGGAACCCAACAAGAGGAATAGTATACATGAGTGGCAGCTAAAACTTTAGAGCAAATAGAAATTTACCTGCTAATGATAGCTTCTTAGTAAGCCAAAAATCAAGTTTCTTTTCAACTCTTTGAAGCACATTATTCCAAAGTTGAGCAGGGGAGCCTTGAAAGACAAAAGGAATACCAAGAAACTTAAAAAATTCTCTAGAAGAGATCTAATTCCAATGATACCCTTGAAGCCAAGCCGACATAGGCCAGGGATACTATCTAAAGCAGGAGGTCTTCAGACAAAATAGATCATTAGAAACAAATTACTTCTCTTCCTTTATAGTAAGAAATGAGTCATCAACAAAGTGACCATCAATAAGTTGTCCCTGATCATTCGAAAGAGCAATTCATTTAATAAGACCTATAGAAGCTTGAGCAGCTAAAAGATAGTCGAAGGCTTCAGTAGCAAGCAAATATAAAGAGGGAGCAATAGGACACCCTTTTCAAATAGACCTAAAAAGACCCACTACTTCATACAATTAATTTTTCATATTGAGAATAGTCGAAGCATATCTGAATAGCATAGCAATAGTCTAAATGAAAATTGGCTCGAATCCTAAAGCTTTGAGCATAGCAAGAATGAATCTCCATTCAATGTGGTCATAAACTTTCTCAAAATCAATCTTAATAAAAAGCATGTTCTGGTTTGACATCCGATCACATTCCATGCCCTCATAGACAACCAGAATATCGTCGAGGATGTACCTTCCTTGAATAAATCCAATTTGCTCTGATATGACTTTCAAATGAAGAAGAGGCCAAAGACGAAGAGCCAAAGCTTTGGTAATGATATTGTAACTAACATTCAACAAAGTAATAGGCCTCTAATTAGTAATCAACTCTAGGTTCCCTTGCTTGGGTATGAACTTGATACTGCCACTATTAATAATTGCTCCCAAAGAGCCTACTCGAAGAGCCTCCAGATAAAATTTATGTAGATCAAGACCAACTAAGTCCCAAAGACCCTTCTAGAACTCATAGGAAATCCATCTAGACCTAGCACTTTATCATTTGCCATCTGAGACAATGCATCCTCCAGATCGGTAAGGAAGAGTAGTTTATCACACCCTACTCTTTGAGACTCCAAAACCTTAACTAGTATAACTACCATACAAGCTTCCAGTGCTTGCTCCCGCTCAAGGGAATAAGTTTGAGCGGTAAAAACATTAGTATAGTGCTTGAAAAAAGCATCAATCATCTCAAGAAGAGAGGTAAGCCTTATTCCATTGTCTTGAAAGGCCTTGAATTGAGTAGCTTATCTTGGAGGGCGAAGCCTTTGAAAAAATTCTTTGGTGACCCTATCACAAACTTTAAGCTAATGAAGATGGGATTTAATTCGAGCTACTCGAGCCTCATAAAGTTCAACAAGTTTAATTTCATGCCTCATATGGGAAACATGATACTGAAATTCAGGATTAAACGGATAGGCCTCAAGCCTGAGATAAGCTTTGGAAAGCTCATCATGAAGGATAGCTTTGGAATGTCTTCTGAACTATGCCACATTTTTTCCCAAAGTACAGAGCAAGATAGTTGTACAAAAATGGCATCATTCCATCAATTCTATCCAACCCAACTCTCCATTAGGTCTAGGAACTAGATTTCAGACTCTATAGATATGACAGACCATGGAAGGGTGCTGAAGAAAGGAAGTATTGAAAAATAATTGTGACTTGTAGTGTCTCTGAGGTAGGTATTTCATTAGCACATTAAACATGATGGGTGAATGGTCAGAAGTAGTGGTACCAGGAATAATTTCCACAAATGGATCTGAAAGTATGGCTCTATCTAGTCTTCTCATAATTTTGGCATGGCCAGACTGGAAATTGGACCACGTATACCATAATTTTTTAGGAAAATCCCAAGTATAAAAACAATAATTGGGGTCTAACAAACCCAATTTGATTTTCATGAAGTACCAAGCCTCTCTTTAGTTGTCATATCTTTTCTGCAAGCTTTTCAGTCATTAAAATCTCTGCACATAACCCAAATAGTAAGTGTTAAATAAAAAGCACACCATTGTTAGAGGCTACCACACTCATGAGCATCATTGGAGGCATAGACATTAATAATACCAAAATATAGCCCAACAACATCAACTAAAACCCAAACTGCATGATTGGAAGGGTCCAAACCCGACAAGACAAAACTATATTTCCACCTAGCTACCAAAAGAATGACAACTCTCCCTCTACCAGGGGAATTACTGGTGGCATAAAAAATCAACCTGGACAAAGAAAATGGCAAGTACATTACAGAATAAAGTCAAAAATAGTAATATGTTGAAGATAGAGAAAGTCAATATTACCATAAAACCTTAAGCATAAAGTAATTTTATCTCGAACCAAGTATTTGCGGACTAGGTCCGTCAACCCTTTGATATTCCATGATAAAATATCATGGAGATCGATCAAGACTCATATGTTCAGCTACATCTTCAACGTCTTCAAGGTTTGAAAGAGAATCATAAATATTACTGATAAAATGCTCCTAACCTACTTTCCAAAACTTCATTTGATGCCTTTTATCTTGGTGAACTAGGGATTCTCCCTGTGGTGGACTACGATACCTTTGCCCATTGACAAAAGGCC
Organism: Wollemia nobilis; assembly: GCA_028583015.1. NCBI lineage: Eukaryota > Viridiplantae > Streptophyta > Pinopsida > Araucariales > Araucariaceae > Wollemia > Wollemia nobilis. Next base: position 5,780,149 of record JAQPPZ010013513.1, read on the forward strand.
ACTCAAGTTCCATGAAGCTTGAGGAAGACTGCCCATTGATATGCAGAACTGCAGAATCTAAATATTGAGTAGAAGTAGAAGTAACAATTTTGGCAAAGGAAGCACTATTATATGGTACATTAGCAACCATCTGTGAAGCCCTATCATTGGGTACCTCCGGTTGTGTGGTATGTTGCTACGTAACCACACCATACCCAATTGGCACATAAGATACAAGAGGTTGAGGTGAGCTACTAGGAGAAGCCATAGGGTTTATATTTTTTCCATTCTTATCCTTCTTCTGGACTACCTTCCATTCATCTTGCCCTCCTTTGGAAGTAGGGACAGAGCTAGTAGTAACATGAGCCGTAATTGTCTCCTTAACTTTAATATTGTCTACCATTAAAGGACAATATTTTATCTTATGGGTAGTTGATTGGCAACGGTAACATGTGTTAGGTAGGTTTATATAGACAACATGTTGCTTGAACCTATAGTCACCAAGTTGGACATCAATAGTCTCCATGAGGTCTTTAAAGAGATCGACTTTGACACAAAAATGCTTTTAAGGGCATGAGATATAAAATTTATCCATTTCACAATAGAAAAATTCAACAATGGGGACCACAAGGCTTTGATAGTAAGGCCAAAGTGACATAGTAATACTAGAGAATTCAACCCAAACCAGAACCCGTAAGGAAATATCATTAGTGATTGAAAAATACCTGGTCCAGGGCTGAAAAATCAATAAGGAGCTACAAAAAGACTAAGGCCCATGACTAAGGATCACTTTGGCCTGAGCAAGGTCAAAAAAATGAAACAAAAAAGCCACTTTGGTGAGGTTTTGGATACCATCAACCTTGATGTCATACCAAGCTTGTTGGATCTAGTTTTGAAGGAGGGTCTCACCAGGGATGCGATTTATAAAATACCCTACCAGCATATGGCTTTCCAACCAAGAACAAGTAGTATTAAACTCACTCAAAAAGATAAAAACATCCGAAGGAGAAATATTACCTCGTGATAAACTTTAGGAATGAACTTTTGTGGTTGCTTGTTTACCTTTAGCACCATTGCTCCCTTCTGCAGCTTCAATAGAAGTTGGAGCTGCTGATTGAGATATATCCATAAAAAATAGGTTCAATCCACAAAATGATGGAGTAAAGTCGATGAAAGCAACAAAAAAATACCCTAATAAGCGTCCTACATACACTCTAGAGTGGAGAGGCAATATGGCACCAAGAACGTGAAACCCTAATGCTTGCAACTTCTTCCTCTAGCTTCTTCATAATCGAATGAACATGTACAATGAATATTTTGGCTTTGCATATGTGTCATTTAGAAAGAAAACATTATTTGATTAACATTAAACTTGTTTTACTTGATTATAACAATGTTTTTATAGTCCATGAAAACAAGGTCATTTAGTGGTATGTATGTAATCAATTAAACAAAAGTAAAATAGAGTTTCATAATTCACTATATCATAAAGTTATACAAGACTTATATTTTTTTAGTACGATAAAAACAAGATTTTGAAAGGGCCCAAACCCTTTTATAAGAGCACAAATATAGATATAAAATCCTTCTTATCAAAGGTAACATAGGTCCAGGAATACCTCCTAGCACACACACTCAAGGAGTTCTAGCTCACCAAAAAAAAACTTGATAAACCTTAGCTCTAATTCCTATGGAGAAACAAACCCAAAAACCCTGGCTCCAATTCCTATGGAGAAACAAATCCAAAAATGCTAGATCCAATTCTTGTGGAGAAGCAATTCCCATGGAGAGACAAACCCAAGAAACCTTAACTCCAATTCTAGTGAAGCAAACTCAAGAAAAACTTGGCTATAATTCTTGTGGAAAAATAAACCCAAAAATTTTTTACTCTAATTCCTATGGAGAAGTAGACCTAGAAAAACCTTGGCTCTAATTCTTGTGGATAAGTAGACCCAAAAAAACCATGGCTCCAATTCCTATGGATAAATAAACCACAAAAAACCTTGTCTTTGATTCTTGTGAAGAAACAAACCCAAACAACCTTCGCTCCAATTCTTATGGAGAAGAATTTAAAAAAAAATTGACTTTGATTCTTGTGGAGAAGTAGACCAAGTAAAACCCTAGCTCTACTTCCTATGGAGAAATAAACCTAGAAAAACCTAGTTTCAATTCCTGACTCTATAGATGTAATGAAATCATTACCTATGCTGACCACCAACAAATTCATAGGATCATCTTCTATAAACTATCATCCCTTTGCTCCAATCCCTATGGAGAAACAAACCTAGAAAATAGTAGCTCCAATTCTTGTGGAGAAGTAGACTCAAAAAAACCTTGGCTTTAACTCCTAGCTCTATATATATAATGAAATAAACACCTATGGCTAACCACCAACAAATCTACAAGATCACCTTCTATAAACTTTCATCCTTTTGCTTCAATCCCTATGGAGAAATAAAGTTGAAGGACTATGTATTATCCATAAGTTGCTCTTTTTGAACTAATATGAAAATATTCAGGTGGCTCTCCCCCGAGGGTATCCACCTTTTATCATCCTCTCGTAATGTTCCCCTATTAGCTAAAATAGTTGCTACATATTGCCTTCTATATATATATGGACTACTTCCACATCAAAAAAGGTTTGGAGAGCATTCCTAATATCTTGAAAAATGTTACTAATTTTTCAAAATTTCTTTGTTTCTTGCTTAATACAATTAATGATATTTAGAGAATCTCCTTCCACTACTAACTTTCTAACTCTCAAGTCTCTTTCTAGTTCTACCCCTATCAATAAATATTAAGCTTCTACTTGGTGGCTTGTAGTGATTCCCAAATATTCATAGAATGCACCCTCTATCCTTCCTTGTTCATCTTTAATAATAGCACCTACCCTTGCCTTCCCTAGGTTACCCTTTGAGGCTCCATAAAAGTTCATTTTCATCCATCCTTCTTGAGGTGATAGCCATTTATTATTAGTCCTCGATTGATTATGAATACCATCCAAGCTACTAGTTGGATCTATGTTCTAGGTTTTACTTAGAGTAGACTCATCTCCTATTTCAAGTTTGGTCCAAAACTTTATTATCTTCACATTTTCCTCAATTGCTTGTACAATAATTTGTACATTTATTCCAATTGTTTTGTTCTCCTCAAATATTCTCCTATTTATTTCTAGCCATATTCCCCAAGCATAGTGGAAAGAAATTAGATTCCTAATTTTATTTAGCCTAGGACTAGTGAAAGGCTTCTCCCATTGCTCTAACTAAGCTATAATGTTATTTGGTAAAGCCTATACTACCCACAACTTACTTATTACTACTTGAAATATCTTCAATGAGTAGTCACATTCTAGGAATATATGTTGAACCAACTCCTCTATCTTCTCGTAGAGGAAGCATTTTTTTGGGTAGTGAATTCCTCTCTTCTCTAAGTTATCTATAGTAAATATCTTATTATGTATAGCCAACCATAATAAGACCTCTTGATTAGAAATTGCTTTCTTCCCCATATTCTCTTCCATGAAAAACCATATTCTATAGTTGGGTCAATCAAGTCATGAGTTGATTTGACATTAAATTCACCATCTTGGGTGGCTCCCCATATCAATGAATCTTGTATCTAAACTTATAGAATAGGATCTAGGTTTTACCTTCAACTTACTCAATGGTTCACTATTCTCTTGATTCATATTTAGATCTTTTCATCATAGTTGACCTCCTACCATCACTATATAATAAATTACTAACTTGTCATATCTTGCTTTTAAATACTCTCATAGTCTATGCATCTCCTCATTCATGGTTAGTAGTCTACTATCTAACCATGCATCCTCCCAGAAAGTAATGGATCTACCATTCCCTACTTTTCATTGTACTCCCTTCCATAATAACTCCCTTGTCTTCATAATGTGATTCCATAATGAAGACCCCTGACATAGATCTTGTATAGTAAACAGTCTAACATATTTCATACTGTCTAAATATTTTTCTTTCAATATTTTAGACCATATTGAGTGTCCCTCCTTCATAACTCTCCACCTTGCCTTTGCAGTTAGTGCAAGGTTGATGTTTCTAACTCTCTAAAGGCCCAATACTCCTTGTGTCTTGGGTTGGCATACATTCTCCTATGATATTAGAGGTATTCTAATCCTTTCTTCTAAATCAATCCATATAAATTATTTATGGATTCCTTGCACAATATTAACCACTTTGAAAGGTATTTTAAAAACTCACAACTAATATATTGGGATGGCTTGCAATGTACTTTTCACCAATTGTATTTTTACAACTTTAGTAAGTAAAATCCCTTTCCATCCCACCATATTCTTCTAAAATTTATCTATTAATCCATTCCATAATGGTTGTTTATAGTCTCCTATAAACATTGGCATCCCCAAATATATAGAGGATAGTATTGAAAATCCAGCAGCCAATCTCTCTAGCTACTCTTCTCTATTTATCTATTGTATTTTTTATGAAGAAAACATTGCTCTTTTCCATATTAATTTTTTTATGGGATTCTCATTCATACATATCTATTATCTTTCAAAACTCTCTAGTTTATGCTATTATTGGTTTCCATTGTAATATTGTATCATCCACAAATTTTTGGTGAGTTAAACCTTCTAGGTTGTGTATTGGCTTCAATCCGTGAAGTTTTCTTGAAGCCTTTAATGCTCCTATACATCTACCCAAAGACTTAAGCATTATTATAAACAAATATGGTGATATGGGATCCTCTTGCCTTTAGACCCTACTACTTCTGAAAAAAAACAATTGGAGAATTATTTACAAGTATTGAGAATTTAGCTCCTTTATGATAGTTTCCTACCCATCTTCTCCATTTCTTGCTAAACCCAAACTTGAATAAGACCCTATCTAGGAAAATCCAAGATAATCTATCATAGGCCTTGTTCATATCAAGTTTAACTATCATTCCTTTCCTATCACTAGCCTTTACAAAATGCAAGTTTCATGGAGAATTGAAAATTTATTTCCTGTCACTAGCCTTTACAAGACTGCATATTTTTAGGTTATGTGTGTTAAATCAATTAAACTTGGCTACCAAACTCTATTATACAAACTCTCTCGCCTTTGAGATTCAAATCTTAGACCTCCAATTTAAAGTATCCAAGTCTCCATTGTTAGATGTACTTATGTTTTTTCTTATAGGGAGTTGAAGGAATACCACCCATGTTACATCATGATTATAATGTTGTGAGATTTTGTTGAAGTACATTATCATGGTAAGCAATAAATTTTATTATCATGCATATTCTTATAAGAGGAGTGTATATTACTGTGAATACAAGGACACGACACTTAAATAAAATATGGTAAATCAAATAATACAATGAAACACAAGATTGCACAAATGGATATATTCAATAAAACGAGGGGGAGCCAATAAAATACTTTTGATACAATCTGTCCTCAATGAGGGTATTTGATACAATGATTTACAAAAATTCTAGGGTTCTTCGAAACCCTAGCTATAATAATGAAGTATCTTCAGATTGATGTGTTCTTGCTTCCAACGAGGTGAGTGGGCTTTGGATATCATATGGCGGGCCACTCCAGCTTCAACAGTCGTTTAACAATATGTGAAATCTATAGATCTGCATACAAAAAAATAGAAAAAGGGGTTAATAACACCTATGAGGTCTCCATAGTGTGAGACCCTCAGACATCAGTAAACCCTAACTAAAAATGGATCAAATGGCATGAAAAATCTACAAATCATGTAACAAAATAAAACCAATAAATATATACCTTGCTTGTGATGTTTATTCACTTTATTGTTGTAGTTTTATAGTATATGGCGTGATGCAGTAGGCTCTGATTCATGTTCTATAATTGTAGTAGGCTCAAACGCACACTTGGAAGGCTCTGACGCAAGCTTCGTAGGCTCTGATGTGCACCTACAAGATACAGTAGGCTCTGGAGAGTGGCTACAAAATACAAGAAGCTCTGGTGAGCACTTCACAGGCTCTATAGTGAGCCTCACAAGCTTTGTAAGGCACCTTCAGATTAGGGTAGAATTTGTAGAAGTAGATCTAGGGGGTGGCGATGAATGCAGCGGATGGATGGGGGCCATGACAATGATGGAAGATGAATGGGTGACGGCTGGAATAGCAGAAGTCTTTTTGGCTTAGCTAGGGCTCTATATATTCAAACTCTATCTCTCTCTGCTTCGCTAGGGCTTCAACAGTGACTCCTCCAGGGTGTAATTTCTAATCTCAAGGTTCTAGGGTTTGAGCGAGAAAGGTGTATGGTGGACAAGTGGGTGGTGGAATGGTTAGGATGGAGGATTAGTGGTTGTAATTTGGTGTCTACAATTACTAATATTTTTTTGAATTGGTTATATAATATTAAAATAAATCCACTTATATTACATTGTGACCATATTACTAAAGTATATTATTGTGGTATTATAACAAAGCAAATTGTCACAACACTTATGTGAATAGAACCATGTTATACTAAGCCAAACATTCTCCCAATAAAAATTCAATTTCATAAACAAAATTTAATTAGTTCTAAACAATTGAAATAAGTCTCACATGTATCATGTCTATTAAAATTTATTGTATATACCCTATCTCCTCTTTGGAGTGTTCAATAATTTACTATTAAGCTCATTCAGGCTAATACCAAAATATTAAGATTTACCTGTAAAATTATAACCTTGGATTATGGTGTGAAACTCTCCCTTCCTTGCCCCACATCCCTTGATGCATAATATGTGAAGAATAATTTTCTATTAGAATTTTAATTTATTTGTTGACAACTCATTATTTTACATATGTTTTAACTTTTGAAATTGTTTTGATAAATAATAATAGATATATTATATTTATTACTAAATTAATGGGATTTAAAAATTCAAAGAAGTTAATGACCACTTATGAAAAAAGTCAATTGAATAAATGACTAACATTAATGCAAAAGTAACAAAAATCCCATAAAGGTCTTTCTTACAATAAAATCTCTTTGCTTTAAAAAATCCTCTTTCAATGATGAGGTTGTTCTAAAACCATCAAGAAAGTAGAAATTTTATTAATATCTTTTCAATCTTAAATTGTGAAACATAACCAATTAGTTAACATGTCAAGAGCTACAATAAGTGAGATCAATGTCACTTTTATTATACTGGTTTGTAAGAAAGGCAAGATAAAATAAGTTAATAACTTTTGCCTAATAGTCTTTGTAATATAATTTATAATATTATTAAAATATTATAGCAAATATATTAAAGAGAATTCTTAGATTGTATTATCTTATAAGAATAATATGGTTTTGTTTGTGGAAAATAATTTCTTGATAATATAATCATTGTATAAGAGGTCATATATTGTCTTCATCCCATGGAAGAACCATTTATAAGTTTAAATTTAGATATGAAAAAAGTATATTATAGGGATTTGGTTTTGATCAAGGTTGATGTAAATGGATTAGATTTTGTTATAGCATTGCAAAATATTCAATTTTGATCAATGGAATCCGTGTTGGATAGTTTGGATCATATTGTGGACTCCACTAGGATGGCCATTATCTCCTTATCTATTTAGTATTCTTACCAAGGGATAGGTGAAATATTACTTAAAGGTAAAAATAGAACAATTCAAAGGTATTCAAGTTGTAATAAATGGTCCCTTTGAATGTAATGTTCAATTTATTAATGATATTTTTCTTTTGGGTCATTCCTTATTCAATGCATCCATGGTGTTTTAAAAAATATTATCATGTTATGGGAAGGATTTTGGATAATTGGTTAGTACTACAAAATCCAAGATATTTTCACTAACACTACCCTAGATTTACTATGGATTATTGCAAATATTTTAGGGTTTAAGATTGAAAAATTACCATCAACATAATTGGGTATCTCTTTATCTTATAAAGGAAAGAAGAAGAAGCTTTGGGACTCAATTTTGGATAGAACAAAATCTTATTTGGTAGATTAAAAAGGTAAGGTCCTAATGATAAAAATAACACTATATGTCATAAAGAATCCATTGTAATATATCCATACATATGATGTCACTTTCAAGATTGCCAATATGTATAACATCTGAATTTGATAAAATTCAAATAGATGTTCTTTGGAAAGGTTATAAGGAAAATTTTATGTTTTCTCTTTGTAAGTGGGATAGGGTTTGCAAAGGAAATAATATTGAATGTGTAAGCTTGTGCAATTATATACACAAGTTTATCATTAGGAAAAAAACTTGGTTAAATATTACTCAAAGATCAAGGAAAAAGTTAGGAAAAAATATCACATCAAAAATATGGTGTAGTAAAATTGGTCAAGAAATGAACCCTACCTAGAGGCTCAACAACTTGGAACTTAATATTAGATAGTTTTCAATCAATCATGAAACATATCAAATGGTAATTCAATGGGATGAATTTTACAAATTTTTGGTTGGATGCTTAGTTGAAGCCTTATCCTCTTATTTCTAATAAAAAATGGTAATCACTATCTTGGGCATGTATAGATTGTAGAGTTCCAAAAGTTAAAAATTACATTAATGTGAGTTATAACTCCAAAACATGGGTTTCTATTAATAACTTGATTGAATAATGGGATATTAAACATATAATAGATAGGCATCAAAGGATGCTTCAGTAGTTCTATAAACAAAGAGTGATAGCCTCTTGATTATAATATTTGAATGTACATAGAATGATTATCTATGGAAATGGAGTTAACACAAAGGATCAACTTTGGTCTATTGTAGAATAAAAATATATAGAATTGGTTTATATAAGTTAATTTTGATGGTAGTGTTGATCTTCAAAAGTGGTATGCACTCGTGAGATCACATTTCAATAGTTGGAAGGACACCTTAATTATTTTCAATATCCAAGTTTGTTCCAACTACCCAATAACCTATACTAACCTAATTATGTCTAGAAAAAAATCTATGAAGGTAAGGGTGCAAGGTATGAAAGTAAATGCTAGAAATTAACTATGTTAGAGACCATAGCAAGGATAGTGTGTAATCAATTGAAACTTCAAGAAGTGATTGAATAATCGCAATGTAATTTTCATTCATTCATTGTGCAAAACCAACAAAAAAGAGGACTAATAATTAGGTGAGAAGGAAACTTAATAAACACCATTAATTCATGCATCAAGAGGTCCAAAATATGAGATACACTTGAGACATAAACACCAAATACAAATTTCCATTCATATTAAAATGAGAATTATAATAAAAAAGTATAGCTCTAGTCCTTCTCAAAATGGTCAAAATATGTTTACAATGAACCCAAGGCTTTTATTTATAGTGAGGGATTAACCTTTTTATACCTACATAGAAAATATTAATTTTTACCTTTACTACAAGGCAAGTTGTCACTTTTAGCTCGTTATAGTCTATTGCTAGCTTTTAGTTTGACAAGTCATTGGCTAGTCCATGGATCCCAATTTTGATGATGGATCACATATTTCTAGACTTGGTTTATTTTTATATTCCCTTTTCTCATTCATTTTCTAAAGATAGCAAAATTGGTAAAGTGGATCCTTATCCTATAAAAATTCTAACTCTTGTCTTCGCTTATCGTAGTCCTCCATTTCTCTCACCTGATATCTTATGTTTAGCTACCAATTCAGACAAATAATACCAAAGTATAAAAATCCAATTTAGTTCACTTTATTCCACCATAACCCCTATCCATAACCTTCTAATCAACTTAATTAAATCCACCTTACTCATGCCCAAATTTGGAACATTTAGTGCTCTAAAAGCAATGGCCTTTTTTGGGGAATTAACACATTACAAATCATCACAAAACTATAAATAAATACTTCCATTAGAAAAAGATTCAAAATAGATTTTAAATGAGTATATATATGCTATACTTCGATAATGATTAATGCCTCAAACTATGAGAAAACAACACATGCGTCTTTTTGACATTTTTCTCACCAAAATCTAAAATTTTTGAAAATTTTAAATTTTGGTGCTAAAGTCAACCCAATAGCGTATTAAAAACCTAAAACCCTATACAAAGCCACCATTTGGGAAGACCTAGAGAATATTGTAAAAATATTGCAAAAATATTTCTAAAAAGCAAAAAGAGAGTTTTTCTAAGGAGAAGAAGAATTATCAGAAGAGATATCCATATGTTGTCAGAATTATTTTGTAGAAAACTTGTTTGAAAAACCTACATCCTTCTATTTTTTAACAATTCATAACAAGCATCAAATTGTCATTAAATCATCATCAAATCATTATCAAATTAGAAATCACCTTTTGGCAATCCTCCACCAATAAAGGGGTAACCTATGGGATTGGGTTGTCTCTATTCTTCCCTTTTCTACATCTATTCAATATTTATCTTTTAAAATTTATTATTTTTTTTTTATTCGCATGTTTTTTATCCTTTTATATCAATAAATAGGGGTTTGATTATCAAAGTAGGAAAGTGACCATCTTCTCTAAGGCCTGATAGGCCCCTCTATACTGATCGCCACATTTTTCTATTTCTATGTTGTAGATTTTTTTTCAATTGATTATATGAGAATGAAACGGGCCCCAACTATATTACATCATCACCACATAGTGGTATTATAACAAATATTGGATATTATCCATGTATCACTTAGCACGATTTGAACCTTGGTCTCATCCTTGAATTTTGAGAAATTTTTCTACTTGAGCTAATTTCATTTGATTAAACATTTTAGAGAAAAACATGCATTTTTGAAAGGGGTCCTAGTCCCCTTGTACTAGGAATTGAACTTGGGTCTTATCCAAAGATATAAAACTATGGTATCCCTCACAGGATCTTGTAGAGTTTTGATAGGTTCTATGAAAGTTTTAGCAAGGAGCCAAAGACACTTCTACAAGTGAGAACCATTTCTTACCTCTATAAAAGAATCAGGTACTTTATGTCTTACATTTTGTCATCTTTGTTTTTAGGTCATGAGATCTATTTCTTTTATGTATTAATTAGGGTCTTTGGTTTTTGTTTGTTCATTAGTTATAAATTTTAAAATTATAAATCTTTTTTTAACTATAATTGAAATAGGAAAAATACTGATTCATTATTTTATGGGTATTGAAATAAAAATTACATGTAGTTTACATTTTAGGGTATACTATTTTTTTTACCTTTATTGAATAAAAATGAAAGGAGTCATTATTTTAATCAAAAGTGTGTCATCTAGTATTAGGTTATTATTTATACATCATAGATCAAATATAATATTAAATTCCAAAATCAAAAAGGTCTATGCTAGATAGAAGTGTATCTTAAAAGGAAATTCAATTCCCTAGTTGTAGGTGTTTGCAAAATTACAAATTAAACATAGTCCTAGTCTTATCACTTTTATTCCTCCTAATATCAAAGTAAGAAGAGGAAATAGAAAAGGTTTTGGGATCTCCTCTTTGTGCTCCTCCTTTTTTCCCTCCTCACATTTTGGTGAACCCAATGTGAACACCATAGTGATTTCCAAAAATTCCTTTCTTTCCCATTAATGAAAAGTATATCACGATCGGCTAGTGGGAGTCATAATAAGGATTTATTTTACCTCTCATGTATTGCATTAGGCCACATATCTAGAATGTCACTCCCACATATCATTGGCTACCCACATACCAACTATCTATCATATATCAATGGGTATATAGAGAGTGGTTAGGTATATAGGGAACTTCAGGTATATAGGAAGGTTCTTGAGATATATAGATCAAGTTAGTATATCGAGGGAAGGTGATATAAGGATATCAAAATATCTTATCTCTTTTTATTTAATTAAATCTATAAACAAAGTTTAATCTCTCTTATCCTCAAACCATGGCTAAGCAATGCTACATGACACATAGTGTTGCTCTCTAGTTAGCTAATAACCCTAATCCCTTGGTTGAGAGCCAAGAGAATCAAACCATTTATAAAATACTATTTATGAAGAGGGAGATGAGGTATCCCATCCCTCAGGTTCCTTGTCCATTACCCATGATGATAATGGGATAGTAGTCCTCAACTCCCTTAACTACAAGGCTACTTTTCTTTGTAAACATAAAGAGGTTCTAGTAGCTATGTTTAAACAAAGTGATGATCACATAACCATTTTTGCTATGGAAAGTTCTCCCTTGGACCACCCCTAGCATCCAAACTCTAATCAAGGGGACCCCTTCCTTGGGTCCTTGAATATTAACCTTAATGCATCTACTTCTAATAATGTTAAATTTGATCCTTCATTTATCACCTCTTCCATGGATGCTAGGGCATAGAACCCCCAATATTTGGGAAATCACTCATCCCTTCCTCTTGAGGAGTTTTTATGGTTCAACAAAGTTACCATACCTCTCAAAAAGTAAGGATAATTTATGTCTTCAACCCTGATATACTTCCTAGTGCTCAACCTTCTCATACTTGTACAAATAATTTGTCTCCTATCCTAAATACAAATCTAGGTTTTTCTCAAAATCCTATTATAGCAATCCTTCATCTTGCATCTTAAAATATTTTTATCTCAAATGGATTATGAATGAGTCATACAATGTGCAATTCAACCTCATTTGTTACAATGTCCTAATCTCATCCTTTCATATGTCCTCTTTCTTTTGAAATCCAAACCTTAACCTCCCAATTAGAGTAGTTGAAACAATAAATGATCTCAATACAAGGGTCTTTATCCAATCACAAGTACTCATATGTGCAATCAGCATTTATATCCCATTGTAGGTAGTCAACCCTTCCCTCATAACTTTGAAATGTCAAGTTTAGCCTATTCAAAGGAAAAAATAGCATATTAATCACCTTAGGATTTTCTAAATTGTGTGTAATGGCATTGCATATGATGAGATGTTATTTCTCAAAATATTTCCCAAGAGCCTTAGTGTCTTTTATAAAGGTATTACCAAATACCTAGGCATACTCTTACCACCTTCAAGAATCGTGTCGAGTTGTTCGTCCAACAATTCTTTGTCTACATTAAGGATAAGGTCACAATTAATGACCTATATAAACTTAAGCAAGTCAAATATGAGAGATTCATATATTTCCTATCCAAGTGGTGATCCTTAGTGGGAAATCTCCAATATGCTTCCCTTCAAAGGTACCTCTTGCACATTTTTATAGGTGATATCCATGAATAATTGGCATTCTACCTAGATATGGCTAATGTGTCTTCCTTTGAAGATGCCATAGAGAAGGTCAAAAAAGTATAAATTGCCTTCTTAAATAGAAGATATATTAAATAAAAAACCAATAAGGAGGAAGATAAATCCTCCTCCTACCAAAAGAGGTAGTAGAAAAATGAACATGTTGTAGGTGATGGAGTCACTATCTTGTGCCAAGATAACAACATGAATAACACAATAACCCTTTAGAAGATTCTCCTAAGAAAGTCACAATAGTTCAATCCCAAGATAAATTTCACCCCATTTCATTAATTACCTTAAACCATCCTAAAACAACTCCTTGAGGTCAAAATGGTGGAGTTTCCACCTATTAAGCCTATAGACCCTAACAAGAAAAAGCCTTATTAGTTTTACCTCAAGGAGAAATGTGCCTTTTGTTGAGTAAATAGTCATGCAACCAATAAATGTATGATCCTTAGGAATATCATCCAAGACCTGATAGATAAAGGTCATGTTTTCAATGATACTTTTTCTCAAGCTTCATCTAATTAAGATCTATAGCCAAACCATGATTAGAAGGCAACAAATAATGTTCAATATTGAATTGTCCCACATCCAAATTAAAACCTAGTGGGAGCAATCAATTATTTCAATCACACTTCCTCTGTCTATGTTATCACAAGTAAACAACACAAGAATCCTCCATCATATCAACCCCCTAGACCCACTTTGGTCATCCACTCAAGAAAGGATTCTTCCTCTAGAGTACCACCTTTAATCATACAATCAATAACAACAATAAGGGTACTTTTGATTTACAACAATAATAAGAAAGTAGCTTGGCTAAAAAATCTATCCTCGATCTATTAAAGAACTTTCTAATGCAAATAGACATCTTACTCAAATTAATAAGTTGTTCCTTAGTATTTAAACTCTAATGACCTTACTTCCATGATGGGGTCCATTGGGATAAACCATTTAACAATATAATTTTATGAGGATGATATTCCACACACATATATGGTCAAAGAGCTCCCTCTCTATATCACAGGCTATATTGATGATATTCCTATCAAGCAAATTCTCATCAATAATTTCTTATCCCTTAATGTATTTAGCCTAAAATTCATTAGCAAATTTGGGCTAGCTAAACAATATTTGGATAAATATGATATTGCCACCATGGAATTCAATAATTAGGAGCGTGAGGTTACTGACATCATATTATTACCTCTAAAATTTAAGATAGTGCATCCTTAACACTCTTTTTATGTTATCCATTGTCAATTGGCTTACAATATTCTTCTTGGTAGGCCTTGGATCTATGTAATCTAGGTTTTCCCTTCTACTTTCCTTAATATTAGGGCAAGATGTATCATATTCTAGTTGACCCTAAATCCTTTACTTATTTATAAGAAATTGAGATCAAAAATCCAAAAACATGTCTTTACCCATACCTAAATTCATCTTCATAAACTTCTTATTTTTCTCAGCCTTCCACCGTAAATGCAATAATTTCATTAACCATAAGTTATTAATTTTTGAATAGTGAATCTAAATTTAAAAATTATAATTTAATCAACTCAAGTAGTAATAATCAAGATAACAATCTACAAGTTTCATCCATCTCCTCAAACCTTAGTATTTCCCTCTAGGAAGGGTAGAATATTTTAGATAGGAAGTTGTTCCTTCATCTATGTTAGTATTACCAAAAATGAACAAATATGTAGTAGTAAACCTTGCTCATTTGAATGACAATATGCTTCATGCTACTTGTTTACCTTGTATCTCATACCAAAATAAATCCTTTTAAATATGGTGCATCAATGGAAATGATTGGGCCTTCATGAATAGGGCATAAAAGAGCCCTTAGAGGTTGAATCCTGGTTGGGATGTTGGGGGATAGGATATATCCCTAGCCATAAGGAGCCTTTTCTTGCTTCTCTTTTGTCCAAATTTAATGACAAAGCCAATGGTTTATTTTTGGAATCCTATGAAGACACCATATCTATATAGGGGTTGTATTGGAATGAGGAGGACAAGAAGCCATCACGAATCCTAATTCCTACTATCATTAGGAATGCACTATGCTAATGTAAATTATCTAACTTTAGCTTTCTTAGAGTTGATTTATAATTAAAGTAGCTATGAAAAGGAAGATATCCTATACAATCCTCGTCAAGATAGTTATTAAGACTATCTCATCTAAAATTACTTTTTATTTTATGGATATTTTTCCTAAATTTGAAATATCACTATCTCCTAGCCCAATTATCATGGTTAGTCATCTATTTATTCCTTAGAACTAGAGAACCTAGGATTTTTGCTCACTCCCCCTCAATTAGAAGATAAATCATGTATTTTAATTGAGAAAACTATTTATATTAATATTGAACTCTTAAACATCCTAAAGTCTTAAAATTAGGAAAGGTATTGACTCTATCCAACCATAATAACTACATATTTTTACTGAGCTTAATGATATTTTTACATTATATTATGCTAACATTTCGTGTTTAGACACTTCCTTAGTCATCTATCACTTAGTTGTCAAACTAGATTCCAAGTGTGTCAAGAAAAAATTATAGAAAATTCATCTAAAAGCCATCTTGCTTGTTAAGGAGAAGATCTAAAACATCTTGGAAGTTAAATTCATCCAATCAATTGACTACTCCCACTATATATCTAATATTATCCTCTTCACTAAAAATGAGGGCAATGTTAGAGTCTATACCAACTTTTAGGACATCAACAAAGCATATCCTAAAGATGATTACCCCTTTCCTAACATCAATATAACTGTTTATTTCACTACAAGATATGGAATGTTGCCTTTAATGGAGCCTATAACATTAGATTTTAACCAGCTTCCTTTAGAGGTCTTCTCCATAGATGTGGCCTCTCCTTTTGATCCTTGGTGTAAGGATATCCTTGCTTTTATTAGATCTGATACATTACCTGATTATTTAGACCATAATGAGCATAAGAACTTGAAGTAATGAGTCTATCACTATATCATTATTAGTAATATCCTATACCACCAATCCTTTGATGGTATCCTTCATATATGCTTGTCCCCCCTAAATCCCAAGTAATCATCAAGAAGGCCCATGGGGATCTTATGATGGTCACTTTAGTAATACCATCATCGCAAAAAAACTCCTATGGATGGGTTACTATTAGACCTTCAAGGAAAAAGACTCTTTCTACTACATCAAAAAGTTTAATAAGTGTTAAAAAAATCTTATCCACACTCCATCTCAAGCTCTTCAAACTTTTACCTCTCCATGACCTTTTTTTATTTGAGGCTTAGAAATCATTAGGAAAAAAAATTTGGTATCATTTGATGGACACAAGTTCATTTATCATGACTATCGAATACTTCACCAAGTGGGTTGAAGACATGTTGTTATCCTTAGCCACTATAGTACAAGTATCCAATTTTATCCTTATCCAAATCCTCTATCATATTTTCATCCCTTCTATGCTAATCTTGGATAATGCAACACCCTTCAAGACCAAGGATGTTAAAAAAAATTAATAATTATAAAATACAATACAAATGATCAATGCCTTACTATCCTCAAGGCAATGGCCAAGCTAAATATTCTAACAAGACTTTTATTAAAATCCTCAAGAAGCTTCTTAGAAAAACTGGATGAGATTGGCATCTTAAGCTTTACCCTATTTTTTAGGCTTATTGCACTAGTGTTCAAACCCCCACTAGTGCAATACCCTATACTTTAATCTATGGGACTAAAGTTATATTCCCATTCAAATTGAAGATATTTTCCTTATGTATTATACTACAAGACTTATCCATGGGATATGAATAACATCTTGCTTGCCTTATCCAATTGGAGATATATGATAAAAAATAGATACATTCCTTGTAAAACCTATGAGTCTACCAAAATAGGCTCAAGTGGACCTATGGAATAAATGCATGACCCCATTCCTTTGAAGTAGGTGATCTTGTTCTCAAGGATATGAAAAAAATACCAAAGACAAAGTAGATCTCAAAGGTAAGTTTTGAAGAACACGAGCTTATACTGAGAGGTAGGGTGAATAGTATAAGACCAGTTTTTACTTTTCTTTCCAAATCAATATTATGCAATGTATCAATAACAATATCAATAATAGTAATAAAATCAATGCACAAATCACCACACACAATAGAGACACCAATTTAATGTGGTTCACCCAATGTGGGCTACTCCACGAAGAAAATATTTCACTAAAATTTTCTCAACAAATATATTTGGAATTCTTTCCCTATTAGAATGTTAATGGACCTCTTTCCAAAGGAGACACCAATCCCCTAATCAATTTCGTGGATCTCTATCCATAGGAGAACTCTTTCTCCTTAGCTCAGGTTGGTGATCTCCAAGAATAATTGTTGCCTCCACTACACTGGCTTATGGATCTCTATCCACTAAAGACTCTTGCCCTCACACAAAAGACCTATCCTCACTGCACTGGCTAATGGACCTCTATCCACTAGATACTATTGTCATCTATACTCTGTCACCTCCAAAACTTGCTCTCATATCTGTCACAAATTTGTACTAAAAATAGCCCTTTGATCTAGCACAAATATGCTCAATATTTGTCCTCAAATATGCACTAAACACAATAATTAGCACAAATATGCTCAATATCTATCCTCAAATATGCACTAAACATAGTCCTTCGGTCTAGAACAAATCTTCTCAATATCTATCCTAAAATTTATACTAAACACAGTCCTTATATCTAGCACAAATCTACTCAATCTCTATCCTCAAATATGCACTAAACACAGTCCTTCAGTCTAGCACAAATCTGTCCTCAAGCCTTAACACAAATCTTGACTCAATCACAAATCAAATCATCTAGATCTGCCCCAAACCTTAACCCAAGGTTTGAACAAATCAATCAATCAAATATACTCACAAGTCTTCCAAAATATTTGTCTCAAATCTACCTTGTAAGCTTCCACAAAAAGCTCACACTAATATGTCCACAAGTCTTCACCAAGACTTGCCTCAACTTTGCTCCACAAGTCCTCACTAGAACGTATCTAATCTGCTCAACAAGTCTTCACCAAGACTTACTTCAAATCTGTATTGTAAGCTTCCACAAAATATTACTCACCTCAACTTAATCTAACACAAAATCTTCTTCAATCACATAAATAAGCTTCACATAGAAACTTGTTCAATCTTACAGAAACATATAAATAATTGTTAGAGACTCAATATGCTTCACACTCATCACAATGCTTAACCAATTTCAATATATTTCTCTAATTAAATAAGAATATAGAAAAAATTGTTTCATATATTTAGAACTATCACTTCAACACTTCCACTTGACTAGGCTCAATTAACTCCACTCAATCAATCACTCAATGAAATACTTCTTTCTTACAAACCCTAGTCTAAACATATGAACACTCGCTCAATTTTTTCCAACAATGCTTATCAACCAATCTCACATAACAATGATACTCATATTCTTTCACAAACCCTAGTTCAATATAGTTCACAACTTCACATAACAATGATACTCATGTTCTTGCACAAACCCTAATCATGCATATGAAGGTTCATTCAATATTTCCAACAATGCTTATCAAACAAGGTTTCTATATTCAACCTTTATTCCAAAAAAACCTTTAACAATCAAACTCAACAATGCTTATCAAACAACCCTTTTCACTCCAACTTAGCATTCACAACATCCAATAATCACTCACAAGGAATATGTGCCCATACATTTTTTTTTGATGAAGAAGTGCCCTTAAAAACGTGTCTCAATAACAATTATTCTCTTTGCCGATTTTAAGGGTTGGGTAGTAAAAACCTTCTCAGAATTTAATCAATAATTTCCTCACAAATTATTTTTGCCATTCACAACATGAGAACTCAATTAACCTTATTACTCCTTTCAAATATTAAACAAAATAAAACTTTATTTTGAAATAACATTCAAAACCATCTAATGCCTTATCACTCCATTCAATATTCTAATCACAATATAAAAATCAATTTTTACAGCCCTTATATCTCCCTAAAAAACCTTATGCAAAAACAACCTTAGGATAAAAATTAAATTGAAAATTTTAAATACCTTTTGCCCTTAGTGGGAATCAAACCCACACTGCGCTTCCACCAGTGCCCTAGCCACAACTCCAACCACCGTGTGAGGCAGGCACTCACCTTGGGAGAAAATAGCACCACGTGCTCTATAACCTCCCCTCTTGGTGCCTAGCCAAAATATTTATGTTGCTTCCTTTGGCGCCCAACAAAAACTCTCACAAAACTGTTGTCGAGATTCGATTGCGGGTCCTCCTACTTCCAAAGCTCTAAGTCACAACTACTTGCCACCAGGCCAACCCGTCGGATGGCAATAAGACTTAGAGCATTATCACTTTATTCGTTTCACTGGTGAACAAAAGACAAAAATATTTTATCTTCTTCCTCACACGAAATCGCATAAATCTCATAAGTCGCAGGCCTTTTAGAATTCGAATGAAGGTAATTTATTTTCCACTAAGGCATATGGTATTTATACCATTATGCCACCATAGTTTTTAGACATCGACAAAGGGATTTTATTTATGATGTCAACACATTTCTTTTTGCCTTGCAACCCTAACTTTAGGGTTAATTAAATTATATTATAATTTAATTAATAATATTATTATTATAATTAACTTATAATTAATTTAATAGCCATAGGGTTAATTAAATTAAATTACAAATTAATTTATAATAAAATTATTATAATTAATTTATATTTAATTTAATTTCCTTAGGTCTTTCCATTAGACCTTTAATATTATAATAAAATATTATGATATTATTTTTCTTGCGCCTTCTAACTTCTCCTGTAAACCTTATTTGATCACCTTCTTATTTTTGAAACTAAATCTAGAAATCCTTCTTCTTGCACTGCTCACTGTAACTGACTTTTGACATCAATGACAATAAATATTGCTCATATTTCCAACAAGTTCAAGCCTAATTAGTTGGGTACATTCATAATCACTACCAACATCATGATGGGTACATTGGGTACATTCATAATCACTAAAATCTTACTTCCTAGAAACACATGATTGAAAAATGTAAAAGAACCTACTAACATCATGCATATTAATAAACATTACATTTGAGTCCATATTATTTACCTATTATATTTTTTTTATTATTGTTGTCTGCTTGTATGGCTTTCTATTCTCATACTTGCCTCTATGACTGTGTTTGTCTCTACATCAACTACCTAATTGCATATCAAGTCAGGGATCCATGATGATGGAAATTATGACCCTAGTTAGGAAAGTCCATCCTTTCATTGCACTTACACTAAATTACTGATGCAAATGAATCCTCCTAGTTCCCATTTTTTGTGAACCAAATTAAGATTCACATAATTTATCTATATTTATCAAGCTAAACCAATACATATTTATAAATTCAAATCCATCCACATCAATCCATCAATCTTATTCAATCTATCCCTATCAACCTTCTCTCAATTTCAACCTCTCTCATTATCAGTATTAATTCAAATCAAGGTATCATGATCTATTTATCTCGATTAATCTATCCTTATCAACCTAGATTATTCTTGTAGACACCTAAAATAGGTCATGTTGAGGAGACTACCTATATGGATCATTTTAAGGCCATATGATCCACTTTTGGGTAGCCCTAGGGCTTAACAATGGTATTTACCACTCAAACTGGGAGGAATTTCCCTTTGCACTAGTGACCGTCTTACCTTGATATGACGACCAACCATGACCGTCTCACCCCAAGATGACCCACAATCATGATCGTCTCTCCCTGGGACAAGCATGCCAAAAGCAAGTTTATCCACAATTGTTGAAATGGGTATGCACCAGCTAAGCCTAATAGATTCTTGATAAATGTTTCTTGATTCCAACCACTTCTTGGCTTCTCAAGGAAGCTTTGGAATCCCATTTGGAAGTCTATTTAAAGGTGCTTAGACTTCATTGAAGATATCCATAATTTCATGCATTGAATTGTTATTGAATCAGAGATCCAACGAGCTCTAATTATCAAAGCAATGAAGTGTTACCAAAATTCAATCATGGAGTTTCTAAGCATACCAATGGACCATTTAAAATATTGAAGATTGAATTCACACTTCTTGCACCATCCAACGCCCTTGATTTGGTGTCAAATTCTGCCACTAAGTCATTCCTCATGAGTGCACTCTTGAACATCAATTCTATGGATCAAACCCGATGTCACCTTACATCGGCCATAAGAAAATTACTCATAGTTTATTGGTCATCTCATCACGAGATGGTTGGTAGGAACGATCGTCTCATCCTAGGATGGCTTGTATGCACAACCATCCTACATAGGTATGGTCTCACGATAGAGATCTATTTTTCATGTTTCTTGCTTTCATTAGATTTAGAAGCATTTTAATTACTTCTTAGCATAGTTATATTTCATTTTTGTACATGCATTTGACATATTTTAGCTTCTTTACTACTTTATTTATCATGGATATGGGTCTTATCTTGAAAGGCTCCTCAAATGTTTTTGATGCTCTTTAGGATGTCTTGTGTGTAGATTACAAGTATATACAAGGAGATAATGGCATAAAATATTCACTCAGTTTGTAGGATGCAAGAAATATCTTGTATAGTACATCCAAATGATTTTATGTGTAATTCATTATATCAAATATTGATAGTGATCCTTCGAAGAGAATATTCTTTGTAACCTCTTTGTAAAAAAACAATATATTATCAATAAAAGGGCATCTTCATAATTTATTTATTTTTTTCTTCATTTGTATGGTTACATTTGATTTGCTACATTTCAATCTTGCATTTCTTTGTATGGATGTACAATATTTCTAGCTACTTCAGTGGCGATCACAGTAGGATCTTGTCCACATTGCACATTCACATCACTAATTATTATTTTCTTGATGTATGTGAATTGTAGGAATCGTCATCCCTTGCAGAGATGGTTAACATTCATGACCATCCTTATGTGAGATGGCCAGCATACGCCACCATCCTACCTCGAGATAGTTTCAAATCAGAGATAAAAAAAGTCATAAATAGCATCTACAATAGACTTAGCCTACACTTGTGAGTTATTATATCTTTCCTTTTCCATTTTCACTAAAGAAAATTAAGATTTTCATGCTTAGATAGAGGATTTATAGAAGATATTTCAATTTTAAAATAATCTATCTATGATTATCCTTGGGTCAGATGGCCTCTGTCTATGGATATCCCTATCCTAGATGGCCCTTGTTTTTTATCATCCCTATGTCAGACGGTCTCTTTTGTAGAACATCCCTTGCAAATATGGGCTTTGTTTGAATAATTTTTGGTCTAATTTCTTGTTGCCTTCTTAAAGGCTATTTATGCAGGGTTTTGTATATGATAGATTTTTGAAATTAAAATATTTATTTATTTAGAAATCTAAATTTTGAAACATTATTTTTATGTATTAGTGAAAGAACATTGAATTCTCTATGTTGTTACTTTCTTTTGAATTAAAAAAAATGACCCCAAAAACCACACACTACTTTAACATTAACGAGCTGGACTTCATCCCCAATCGTTAATCGAGACCAATGATGATGGGATTCATCTCCATCCGTTGACTTGCACCCTAGCAACCTAGTTGGTCAAAGCAAGTGGTGTTTCTAGACTTCATCACTAGAAGGTCCCCTACTCTTGGGTGCACCTAGAGTAGGAAGGATTAGTAGTGCCCTTTTATCATGGGTTAAAATAATTAGTGAAATGTAGTTTTTTATTTATGTCTAAGGATGACCGAGTGTGAAGCGAATCCTCTACTGGGCAAGTAGCAGGACTTAGACAATGTAGCCTCCCTAGAGAGCTGATTTTTGATCCCTTAGGTTACCTTGATCCAACATCCAATATAAAACCACTCTTTGCCATTTGGGTACATTCTATGTTAGGGGGGTATGCTTGAATTACCTTCTAGTGTTTTCTATTTTATTTTTCCTTAGTTGTATAGAAATAGGGGTTTTTCAACATCAAAACACACAAGACAGTATAGGGATTCACAAAAAATTTAAAAGAGATAATCATATTGTATACTTTGTTTGTTTTCTTTCTATTTGCGTAATCAAAGATCATGGTAACTACATGAAGTTGAGCTCAATCACGAGCCAATTATTGGGGCAAAAACATTGGTTATATTCTACTCAAGATGTCATAGCTCTTTTCTTAATTGTCAACCCAGGGATGCTCTTAAACTTATGAAGTATCAAATAAAGATTGACTACAATACCACTAATATGAGTCCACTAAAATTTATAGTTTGGGGGGTGTTTTTGTATAGAATTAATTCAATCCAAACCATTTAATCTTTAGAAAATAAATTACAGGAAATAAAATCACACCACATTGTAGAAATTAAAGAAAGAAGTAAATAAATCAAATTACAAAAAGTAATAAAATGCAAGAAAAATAGAAATAGAACTGAAATGAAATTATAGGAAAGTAAAGGAGAAGAGAGTAATAATAGCAAGGAGTGGGCCCAGGTTCTAGTATATTCCGCTCGGTTAATTATGTATATTGAACTTCAAACAAGAGAACTTCGAATGAATTTTATTGCATAAATAGAATTACATTATAGTCTGGTTCTTTTGCTATTTTTCTCCCTCTTTTCTAAGAGAAGTCTTGTGCATTTATGTAACGTACAAGTTTCTTTTTTACAATAAGCAATTTCTACTAAAAATGTGATTACAATAACTATACAACAAATTAAAGAAATTCAACATATTCAGAAAAATTCTTTTTGCTACGTAATTAGTCTGCATTTCAGTTAAATCAAATGACTTTTATTCTCTCTTGACCTTTGCTAAAAAATGGTCGATTTTGGTTTTATCTCGTCGTCATCACTCACGTTCTACCTTCGGGAAGTCGTTACTCTATTTCATATGAAAATAGGGTAGTTGACATGTTCATTAGTTAATGAGAGTTGGGTGCCATCTAATCAAGAGTTAGGCACTTCATTCTGCTTACATGGAGTCAATCGTCTTTGACTTTGTCAACGAAAATAAGGTGTATTTCCATCGAAATATGGGAGTAAGGCACCTTCCCATTGAAATTTAGGAGTAAAGCACATTTTCATAGGAAGACGAGAGTAAGGCGCCTTTCCATCGAAATACGGGAGTAAGGCACCCTTCTCTTTCAGGGTTGAACTCCTTCCATAGTATTCATTGAACTCCTTTGAAAACAAATGATGCCAAGTCCAAGTGGGACCTCGACGTAGTGATGCAAAAAAAAATGAAAATAACCAAATCTACATACAAAGCACACTTTTCACACAAGTTACGCAATATATACAATTTACTATTAAATATATACAAAAATTCATAAAAATTATAAATTTGATATAATAATACCGCACAAAATATTAGAAATATATGCAAAAATATGAGCAATTCTGGTGCTCATCATCCTCCCATGCCTAAGGATTATCATGTCCTCATGGCACTTTGTATTGGTAGTCCCTAGTTTTTTCTACGACCTCCAAGTAAGCTTTATTTCTCTGTTTCCTATTCTTGGTAGTGGCCTTGTCTCTTTCCTTATCCATTGGCTTCCTCTTCTAGGTAGTTTGATGGGCACTGGCCCCTTGCTACGACATATGCTATCGTGGGCTATGCCTAGAATTTTTCTAGGCCCAGTGCTTGTGCTTGGTGGCTTTGTGACATACATTTTATGTCCAGCATCTTCCTTCATATTGAGGTAAGAGCTCTATGTCTGGGATATCTGATTTTTACTAGAAAGGGATTTAAGATTCATCCACCACTTTGACCTTGTGAAACTGGGCCACTTTAGGAGGAAGCTTAGCATCTTCTGAGTCGGGTGGTTTTGTAATTCCTTCAAAAAGTGACTTCTTACTAGATGCTTTTCCCTAGGCTATAGCTATAGTTGGACCTAATATCCCCATATCCTGCAGGTATATTTTCATTTTGGAGGTCTGATCTCCATCGAACCCATATATTTCCTAGAAATTTTTCTTAGAAGTAGGATTAATGTTAATACCAGGCTCTTTGACCATTTTCTTGAAGGCCTTTCTTGCCATATTTCCCTCCTTAAGATCTTTTCAAATCTTATCAAACTACTTTTGTTGCCTAGAAAAACCCTTCAAAGACCTAGCCCATTCTTCATATGAATTAGGGGTTGGCTTGGTCTTTGATTTTGTAGCTCTATCCCTGGTTCTAGGCTTCTGTTCGGGTGCCTTGGTCCTAGGCTTCTGTTGGGGTGCCCTGGTTACTTTCTTTTATGGTCCCCTGGTCACTTTCTTCTTAGAACTCGACTGAATTGAGTGCTCCAGTGTTGTTGTGTGAGGAGGAGTTTTACCCTTAGGTGTAGGCGGTGTCATTTCTCTGACGCAAGAGGGTTCAAGTGCCTAATCCTCTGGTTTTTCCTCAAGTTTTAACATATATTTAACCCTTTTCCTCAAGTTTTGAATACCTTCCATCATACCTTATGATCCATATTCTCTCGTACACAATGAAATAACCCAATGGCATCCCCTATCACCCCTGGAATGTCAAAAATTAATTTCAAAAACCTTGTTTGCCCCCTAATTTCTAAAATTTTATCAACACCGGGTTACGACATGTCATGGGTAATGGAATCTGGTCTTTAGGGTCTAGTTTCTATGTCGTAGTTCGACACAAACACTAAACTGCTAGAGAAGATAATTGTAGGTTACAACATTGATTCGAGTAAGGTACATGTTGTCATTGACAACAAAAACATCGTATTTTCTTTCATAGCCTCTGACATCATAAAATTGACAATATTTCCCCACACCTATTGTGATCCAATCACATCCAAATTCACATTAACTGATGATGACAAAATCTACCTGGAGACCACCTTCAATGTGCAACCAAAATCTTTTCAAGGTATAACTACATTTTTTATTTAATTGAATTGAAATTCTAGGGTCTACAATTACTGATTTTTTTTTTGTAGTTACGACCACAAAGTCTAGAAGGGGTTTGACTATACTAGCTATTGAGAACAACTTTCTTTGGGCATGTTGTGAATTCTTCCTTGCCAGACTCATTCTGCAAGGAAGACCGACAAAAATTCTAATGTGGGCCTTAGCATATTTGGTTTGTTGTATTGCACACCAAAAATTTGATTGGTCCACCTATGTCTCACATCGGATTAGAATGGATATCCAGAATGTGATAACCCATGCTTCACCTTCACTGACAATAAGCACATGCAACTATATTCTTTGTTTTTTATGAATATTTTTATCATTTGTAGAACACTCAAGTACCGACTTCTTGGCACTCAATCCTAGCCAATGCAACCATGACATAATAGCAGGTTCAGGTAATTTTTAGTTAATATTAAAGTAATATTTTTTATTTTTCATATGTTTGTCATTTTTATAATTTTAACATTTTATACAAAACACAAAAAAGGGCATCCTCTTCCTCTTCAAAGTGGGATGCTACTTTCAAAGGTTATAATCCAGAGGAATCAGGAGACTCCGAAACACCTATGGAGGAAACAATGCCACCGCTAAGAAGAATATCAACAAGGAAATATGTAAGATCTAGTTCTCCTAATCCTCGACAACCTCCACCTGCACGTCCACTGCCAACG
Organism: Wollemia nobilis; assembly: GCA_028583015.1. Taxonomy (NCBI): domain Eukaryota; kingdom Viridiplantae; phylum Streptophyta; class Pinopsida; order Araucariales; family Araucariaceae; genus Wollemia; species Wollemia nobilis. The sequence continues at coordinate 5,806,884 of JAQPPZ010013513.1, forward strand.
GGCATAGTTGCGCAAGAGGTCTCATCTTTGGGAAGTAAGTTTTACAGTTTGCCTTCACAAATTTTGTTACCAAATTTTACTATTTTTTATTAAATTTTATGTTGTGTTTTCAGATGTACAGTGCACCCACATTCCATTTGCATCTATGGCTATGCAAGAGGTCTCTTCTTCTGGTGATAAGTGTTATAACCAATTTTTATAATCTACCTTCACAAATTTTGTAACCAATTTTTATTTTGATGTTTTAAGTTCCTATACAACAATTGTGTCATCGAAATCAACCGTCGATGTCACCTCCTCCTCCACCACGCCAACCTCAGATGCGAGGTCAATGCTTCCCAAGTGGAAAACACATTCTTCCATCTAGGCCAGAGAGAGAAGCAACAAAGCAATTTTCAGGATTTGAACATATCTTTTGGTAATTTTACAGGTGTACAGGAAGCTTCTGGTGTTGGGTTGGATAATGTTCCACTTGATCAAGATTTCTTTTTACAAGCCAACACACCCACTACTTTTCAAGTATCAAAACTGCTTTGAGATCCTCAAAATGAAGGAGCAAAATGTTCAAGCAAATCTCCTCCTAGGGAAACCAACCCCCCTCAGGCTCATCCTCTACCAGAGGATGAAAGAGTAAATATTTCTAAAAAATATTTAGTTTCTGACAAAGTTGAAGCAACCATTAATGATTCACTACTTCCAGATATAACAGAAATGAAAAAATGGGAGTATCAGGCCAAAGTGTTGATAAAGGAAATTTAATGCCCAATTCAAAAAATTTCAAAAAGAAAACATTTTTTCTTTAGTTGAAAATGAACTTGAAAAGATGGAGGGTCTACTACATCAAGCAAAATATGGCATTGTGCAGGTTACTACATCTTACACAGATGAAACTTTAAGGTTTATGTTGAACATATTGGAGAACATAAACGTTGAGGCCCAAGCTTATTATAATGAATGGGTGTGTGATAAGAAAATGGTTGTTGTTGTTGTAGCTACAAAGAATGTTGTCGAGGTTTGACTAATGTGTTCTAAATTTATTTTTGTTCTCTTTTTTAAAATGTAAATATCTGCTGACTACTTATTTTTCCTTTTGCAGGTAAAGTATGATAATATCAAGAAGCAAGTTCAAAACCTACAAGACTATCTCCAGATGGCAAAGGATTTCTTAAATGCTTCTTTGGCAATGTAAAAAAGAGCTCAGGAAGCAATTCGACAAAACAATGCTTTTCGAAGAATCATTATCCAAAATGGATTGGATCTCAATGTTCTACTAAAGGAGAAGGGTAAAGAAGTTCTTGCACCAATATCCGAAGATGTTGGAAAAGAGGAAAATACCCTGCTCAAAGGATTGCAAAGTGTTGAGAACATCCTTGTCAATTCTAGAGCAATTGAGAGTACTATTACCCAGCTCGAGGGAGGAGCCATTGGAATGCAGAATGTGGAAGTCATGGAAGTCGTGGAAAAGGAAAAAGGAGTGGAACAGGAAAAAAATGTTGAAGCCTGAAACTGCTTTTGAAAATTTGATATTTCAAAAAGATAATTTTATGACATTCATATGTTTTCATTTGAAAACAAGACATTTGCTTTTATTACTTTACTATTATACTATTTACATTTATAATAGTGTGTTATTTTCATCTCTTGAGTATTATGGGGTTTCAAATATGCTTGAGTTTACGAAGAATATATGTATGCATAGGTTTAGATTTTCATTTTATTCAAAGTTATTTTTGTTGTGATATAAAAATGAGTATTGTCTTGTGTATTATGCTATGTTGTTTTTATATTTCAATTTTCAAGTGAGTTTCATCTCTTGAGTATTATGGGGTTTCAAATATGCTTGAGTTTACAAAGAATATATGTATGCATAGGTTTAGATTTTCATTTTATTCAAAGTTATTCTTGTTGTGATATAAAAATGAGTATTGTCTTGTGTATTATGCTATGTTGTTTTTATATTTCAATTTTCAAGTGAGTTTATGAAGGATATATCTATGCATGGGTTTAAATTTTCATTTTATTCATAGTCATTCTTGTTGTTGTATAAAAATGAGTATTGTCTTGTGTATTATGCTATATTGTTTTTATATTTCAAAGTGAGTTTACGATGGATATATCTATGAATGGGTTTAAATTTTCATTTTCCATATCTAGAGTAATATGCTATTTGCATTTTGCCTTCTAGAGTCAAAGCATACATACTAATGATACTAATGATACACATACATACATACATTCAAATTCAAAGCATAAATCATTATATTTTGTCAACATAGATAGTTAATTCAATAACAAAGCATTATTGTATTGAATTGTTGTTTTCGTAACTTGAGATTTATGCTAAATGCATTGTGCTTTCTACTATTGTAAAAGAAATATTTACTAATTATGTATGCATGCATGGTTTACTCAAAGCTAAAGCATAAATCATAAAATTTTGTCAACATAGACAGTCAATAACACTTCTAGAGTCATAGCATACATACTAATGATACTAATGATACACACATACATACATACATTCAAATTCAAAGCATAAATCATTATATTTTGTCAACATAGACAATTAATTCAATAACAAAGCATCATTATGCATGCATGGTTTTCAAATTTCTAGTTTACTCAAAGCTAAAGTATAAATCATAAATTTTGACAACATAGACAGTCAATAACATTAAAAAGCAAATATGCAAAATCATTGAAAATAGAATGATTATATAATTTTTTTCAAATCATTGAAATTTTACAAATGATATCAAATACGGAAAATCATTGATAATATGATTTTTTTCAAATCATTGACATTTTACAAATGATATCAAATACGAAAAATCATTGATAATATGAATTTTTTCAAATCACTAAAATTTTACAAATGATTTCAAATCCGAAAAATCATTGATTATATGAATTTGTTTAACTCATTGAAATTTTACATTTTTGGAAGTTGATACAAAGCCTTATCGACTTCTCCAAAATAACCGAGAATCATTTGTGAATTATGCGTTTCCATAATCTCATCATCACTCCAAGTTGTATCATTTTCATCATTATCAACAATATTAGTGAGACCTCTCCTTTCCGCTAGGGACTTCCAATATGTCATAGCTCTATCATAGGGAAACTTACCCACCTCGTACGATGACACATACATTCTCAAACAATTTTCCAAATTTTTGTCCAACCTATTATGAACTTTCAATTTAACAAAATATAGTGCACTAAAAACCCTTTTGTCTTCAACAGATCCCAAAATCATTGTTTGACATAATTCATATAAAATAAAGTATTCACTCATAGTTTCTTGTAAGACACTACTTCGATACAATTTTTTCCAAAAACGTGTGATTGAACCTATCACATGTGGGTTTTTGAAATGTGCAATTTGATTATCCATTGTTATTCCAAAATTGGTTGATTGTTGTCTCAGAAGTTCTTTGTTTAGAATACCATTGATTTCAATGCCATTTACTTCCACACTTTTAGAGAAATGTGTCATAATATTGCCCATATATTTTACAAACAACTCACTTCTACTACTGTGGTCAACACAAGGATTCTAGAAGATGGGATTAACAACAACCATGGCCTCAAGTGTCTCATCTCTCTAAAAATGATCTCTTATTTCACTTGTTAATGTATTTGCAATTCTTTTCAATTTATTCTTAGTGCTATCCAAAACCTCATCGAATCCAAAATGTGTTACGGGCACTTGTTCAACATCATCTGTAAGTGTATCTAACCACTTTTCATAACGATATAAAGGAATCATCTTTCCATTGATAGCAATACAAATATTATCATTGATGTTGAAATTTAAAAAGTTGTTAGGATCATTGACTTGAACTAACGTATTCCAACTATCAAACTTGGGATCCTCAATTTTTTTTCTAGATAAGTAAATCTTGTCAATAAGCATACATATTTGTTTTCTCATCCTGATGAAATTGATAATATAAATTACCCTTTCCTGTGCAAGTTTAATCAAAGAATTCATTTCTTGCAACAATGGAAGAATACCACATAATGTGAGAAGAGTTTCCAAGTCAATCATACAAAATAGCAAATATTTTGCCTTGTCAACATCCCTACGATGTGCATACATAAACCCAACCAAGGATTGATATTCTAAAAAACCCTTTTTGCAGGAAGAAACAATGAAATCCATCTGGTGTCCACATATTTTAACATTTTTTTACCTTTGGTTACACCTAGAGAAAATTATTGAAACTCTACAAACCTTTTTGGACTGCATGAAAAGTAAGAGTGTATTTCACGGATGAGATCTTCCACTCTGGCTACATTATCAAATGTGCTCACAATTTTGTATGCAATATTCATTCGATGAGCCATGCAATGAATGGGAATCACATATGGGGCAATTGATGTCTGAAGCCTAACACAAAGACCATTCCTTTATCCTTGCATTGTAGTTGCACCATCAGCTCCAACACAAATTAACTTTGTGGTAATTTCCTTTTCATCCATTCCGATAATATCCTTTAAACTGGTTACAACAACATTATAAATATTTTTTGCATTACAATTTTCAATCATCTTATGTAGTGCTAGTAAATGAGGTTGTCTCAAATGATTTTAGAATGTGTAAACATGTATGCAAATCCAAGATGTGTTGTCAACAATCGTTACCTCATCAATGGAAAGTGAAATAAATTTGGCTTGTTTTACATTCTCTCTCAGGTCTTCCTTCTCAACCAGTGATAGACATTTTGTCATTTCCCAACCACTTTGATCTGACCAATGTGAACTGGTAAGGTTTTGTACATCGACTAGTTGAAGTAGTTGTTTAAAATCAGCAAAATCAGACATGGATCGACCCTTTTTTAGAATATTGTATACAACAACAAACTACAAATTTTTTGAGGTTAATACAGTCTTATTAATTTTTTGAAATTAGGCCTCGATTGTTCCACCCTTCTCAATGAGATTTTGTTGTTGTTTCATTGCTTTTTCGTATTCAAGTGCATATCTCACATGCACACATTCCGATGCATCCTTCCACCTATGAAATCTATTAATTGTTCCATCACTTTGTATTTCTTTGATGTAAAATTTCCCATAGTGTTTTTCTATTGTGTCTTTCTTATTTTGCAACAAATGATCCTTTCCCAGCTTCCAAGTACAAATAACACATTTACACACTTTCTGTGTCTCATCTCGCTCAATAAAGGGGTATAACCATGCCCATTCATTTTTAAAATCCCTTCCAATAGTCCATTCACTTATCTTTTGATGTTTAGATTTTTGACTACAAGATTCCCTAGAGGTCTGCATTTTAATTGTACTATCATTTTCTTTTTTGATTGATGTGTCTGAATTAAACATCTCCTGAAGTGGTTGTTGAATGTCGTTATTAGGAAAATTATCATGTGGTCCCATCTCATCCACTGGAATATCTTCGAGTGAACGCACATCAGGGTCGACAGTGTTTACTGCATTCAATGTTTGGTGTTCTCTATCATTTTGGGATGTAAAAAGACACTATTTTAAATAATTAACAGAATACAATTTTACAAAGCATTTAAAAAGAGGTAGATAAGCAGAAAACCATTTATCTATTAATAAAGAAAGACTTTATATTTAAGAATAACAGAGAAAAATTAATGATTTGATGGTAAAAGGTGTTTGTACCTACATGTTGTGTAGATATTGATGCCTCACTACATTTTGATATTTGTGTAAAATATTTTAGAATTGTCTTTTTACCAGAATATTGGCCTCCATTCTTTCCATATTCAGTAGGTGACATTGTATCTGTAAAGAAAAAACCTTTAGATGTTAGGAAATGAATATGAAATTGAAGGAAAATAACATACTTCCCTCAATAAAAATTTGTGTTTCTTAGTAACCAAGGTTAAACTGTAATTCCATAAAGAATTTATGAATCTTCAAATGAACCTACGCTACCCTATAGAATGACATATGATAGACAAGAAGCAATCTCTGACAAGAAAAATGCTCCTAACACACAACATGACATGGATACTTATCGACCATAGTTGCAGATAGTGCTTCTACACTGCCTATGAAACATACTCTAACAGACAAGAAGCAGTCTCTGACAAGAAAAATGCTCCAAACACACAACCAGATGACATGGATACTTGTCTACCATAGTTGCATATAGTGCATCTACAGTGCCTATGAAACTGAAGAAAAAGAGCTTTGGATAAAATAATAGTGGAAGAAGAATACTCTACCTATTATCATAGTCATCAAAACTTTCTATCATCGATTTACAATGCAACTGCTTGATCATGATCGATTGTCAATCCTCTATAACCGATTGGCATATACTGACAAATACTTCTCTACAATCGATCATCTTATACCGATAGACTCTTCTCCATAATCGATCGACTTATGTCAATAGACACGTCTCTACAACCGATTGACTTATATCGATAAACACTTCTCTACAACCGATCAAATTATACCAATAGTTTCTCCTCTACAATCGATCGAATTATACTAATAAACACTTCTCTACAACCGATCAACTTATGTCGATATTCTCTCCTCTACAATCGATCAACTTATGATGATAGACACATCTCTATAATCGATCAATTTATACCAATAGACCATGTCTCTACAACCGATCGACTTATATCGATAGACACTTCTCTACAACCAATCAACTTATACCGATAGTATCTCCTCTGCAATCGATTGACTTATGCTAATAGACACATCTCTATAGCTGATCAACTTATATCGATAGACACTTCTCTACAATCGATCAGTTTATGCCGATAAACACTTCTTTACAACCTATCGATTTATGCTGACAGACTCTCCTCTACAACTGATCGACTTATGTTTATTTTCACTCCTCTACAACCGATCGTCTTATATCGATTGACACTACTCTACAACTAATAGGTATATATTTACTGACACTCCTCTGCAACTAATCGGCTTATGTCGATCGTCTTATGTCGATTGACACTCCTCTGCAACCGATCAACTTATGTCGAAAGACACTTCTCTACAACCTTGTCAAGTTTTTTGTTGTTTTAGAGCTATTTTTGAGTTAGAGTGTTTTAGATGTATGTTTATCGGTACCTCTACATATATATACGGGTAGTATATGAGGCGAATTGGGTGGGAAAAACAAAATCATTTATAATTTGAAGGTGAATTGTCCATGGAATTGGGTGAAAGTGGTCGGCAAATTAAAATAAAAATAGGATAATAATTGTCAACGGCGGGCTAATTTCCCCCAAAAAACTTCCACCACGTAAATTTCGGGTGAATGGCCCCCAATGAAATGTTTCAAAATTAGCAAATTTAAAATTTCAAAAATCCTAAATATAGCCAATTTACGATATTTCGTGCTTATGCATAACCTTGGTTATAAAAATAGAGGAAAAGGAACCTAAGAGATTAGGATATCTTAAGACAAACTTAGAAAAGAAACCAAAATAATTATGAACGAACTTGAAAATGTATAAAAGGAATAAGTTAGCTCATTGTGGAGATGAGATGGATGGCTTATTTGCAATATGTGTAGTATATCTACATAGATGAACCTGTGTATGACATAAATATGAACATATTCCTTTGATCGATAGAAGGAGATAAGTTAGCTTATTGAGAATATGAGATGGATAGCTTATTTGTGATACACATAGTATGCCTACACAGATGGAATTTTATATGGTATAGAGATGGGTGTATACTTTAGTAGATTTGGGAATGAGAAATTCAATCAATTTAAACATTAGATTAGCTTAATTCTCTTAATATTAATGCATATGTTGGTTAGGGATAGGCGAACCCCTCTCAGTTTTGTGCTTGTAAACATAATTAGTTAAATCTAGTTAGATTTTGGGTCATTACATATAATGTAAACATGCCCAAGCTAGTGATTGCCATTTTTTTATTAGAAATAAGAGGATAAGGCTTTAAAAAAGCATCCAACAAAATTTTTATAGAATTCATCCTATAAAATTACCATCTAATATGTTTCATGATTGATTGCAAACTATATAATATGAAGTTCCACATTGTCGAGTCTCTAGGTAGAGTTCATTTCTTGACACTTTTTATTGCACCAATATAAGCTCATGTATTTTTGAAGTAACATTTTTTACCAACTTTTTCCTTGAGCTTTGACTAATCCAAGGTTATGCATAAGGGGTATGCCAGAAAATGTATATAGAAATTTAAGGTGAATCAGTTTTGAAACCAAGATGAATATGGTGCAAAGTCATCTAGAGGCTATGGCGATTTTTTTTTTAATACAAGAAAAAATAAAAGTAGGTGAATTCATCAAAAAATTTGACAAACGTATCGTAAGATATAATTAATCACTAAACATACTCTGATTCCCATGCATGATCATAAGGATGACCTAAGTGAGTTAGTAGGCTTCATTTGAGGGATGACTTAGGTGATTCAGGGATGACCCAGGTGAGTCAGGGATGACCCAAGTGAGTCAAGGATGACCCAAGTGAGTGAGTAGGCTTCATTCGAGGGACAACCAAGTGATTCAGTAGGCTTCATTCGAGGGACGACCTAGGTGAGTTAGGGATGACCCAAGTGAGTTAGTAGGCTTCATTCGAGGGATGACCCAAGTGAGTCAGTAGGCTTCATTCGAGGGATGACCCAAGTGAGTCAGGAATGATCAAAGTGAGTTAGGAGGCTTCATTCAAGGGATGACCCAGGTGATTTAGTAGGCTTCATGTGAGGGATGACCAAATTGATCTAGTATGCTTCATTCGAGGGATGATCTAGGTGAGTTAAGAATGACCCAAATGAGTCAGTAGACTTCATTCGAGGGATGACCCAAGTGAGTCATTAGGCTTAATTTGAGGGATGACCTAGGTGAGTCAAGAATGACCTGTGTTAGTAGGCTTCACTCAAGGTATGATCCAAGTGAGTCCATAGACTTCAATCGAGGGACGAGCATCGAATGAAGTCTACGGACTCACTTGGGTCATCCCTCATAGATATCATGCGTGGCATCATCATCATGTTTTTTGTCCCTAGAATGAAGTCTACGAACTCACTTGGTTCATCCCTCATCGAGGAATGACCCAGGTAAGTCCATAAACCTCATGCAAGGGATTATAGCCAAGGACGACTGACATCATACGAGAGATGACCAATAGAAAATATTTGAGGGATAATAGCTTGATTTTGTACCACATGTTGTACCCATTGCAACATGTCACCATATCACTGACTCTGCATGCAAACATCTATATAAACCCTTCAAAATGCACTCACATCATTTTATGCATAGTAAAAAAACTCCAACCTTCAAAAATTGTTTCCAAGCCTCCAAATTACCATTAATGGCCGCATCGTCTTCCAATCAAGGTAAAATTTCATTCAAAAACCTGGTTTGCCCGCTCATCTTGGAAATTATCAATGATCCCAACCATGATTCAACATGGATGAGGGAATCTAGGCTGCTAGGGCTAGCACTGATGCCCCAATTTGACATAGACATTTATTTGCTAAATACAATTGTTCAGTCCTATGATAATCAAGGGTCGGTTGTTACAATGACGGTCGACAATAAAACCCTTTCTTTAACGGTGAAACCATCTGATGTGCATCGATTAACAGGCCTTCCCCATCAAAACTGTGAATGTGTCTCATAAAATTTTTATTTGACGAATGATGAAAAAATCTATCTAGAGGCTTACTATGATCTCTCATCCACAACTTTAGAAGGTATGTGTTCCAAAATACAAATTTTCATTTTCATTTCAAAATAAACTAGAATTTTTGTAGGTAAATTTAGGTGTAAATTTAAGTGTAAACTTAGAGGTAACATAAATTTAGGGTTAAATTTTTGTATAGGTAAATTTAGGGGTAAATTTAAGAGTAATTATTTTTATTTTGGTTAAAAAATATAGTTGTAACTGATATCAGTAGAAACTGAGAAAACCCCATTAGTCATCCATGGAGGTCGTCCCTAACATTCAGTCGTCCCTCACATTTGGTTGTCCCTCGCATGATGTCGACGAAATCACCCGTGTCGTCCCTCGACGAGGGATGACCCAAGTGAGTCAATAGTCTTCATTCGAGGGACGACGGACACATTGAAGTGAGTCATTTATTTTTGCATTGGATATTTAGGCATAAATTTAGGGGTAAATTTATGTATAGGTAAATTTAGAGGTAAATTTAGGGGTAAATTTAGGAGTAATTATTTTTCTTTCGGTTGAAAAATACAGTTGTAACTTATAGCAGTAGAAACTGAGAAAACCTGATTCAGTCATCCCTGCAGGTCATCCCTCACATTCAATCATCCCTCACATTAAGTCATCCCTCACATTTAGTTGTCCTTGGAGGTCGTCCCTTGCATGATGTCGATGGACTCATCCACGTCGTCCCTCGACGAGGGACGACCCAAGTGAGTCAATAGTCTTCATTCAAGGGACAACGAACATGCTGAAATGAGTCATTTCTTTTTGCATTGGATATTTAGGCATAAATTGAGGGGTAAATTTATGTATAGGTAAATTTAGAGGTAAATTTAGGGGTAAATTAAATGGTAAATTTAGGCATAAATTTAGGGGTAAATTTATGTATAGGTAAATTTAGGGGTAATTATTTTTCTTTTGGTTGAAAAATACAGTTTTAAGTGATTGCAATAGAATATGGCATGAACAGAGATGAGACATTGTACACTGCCATTGTCATGAAAGAAATAAATGTTTCTTTTTTAAGCTTTTAATTTATTTATTTTCAACTGCATCTTCTTATCATGGAATTAAATTTCATAGTAATTTAGAGAAATAGTATTGTAGTGGCTAAACTTAGAAACTGAGAAAACCCCCTTCAGTCATCCCTGGAGGTCATCCCTCACATTCATTCATCCCTAGAGATCGTCCCTTGTATGATGTCGACGGACTCACTTGGGTCGTCCCTCGATTGTTGCTAAGAAATAGTATTGTAGTGGCTAAACTTAAAAAACTGAGAAAACCCTATTCAGTCATCCTTGGAGGTCGTCCCTCTCATTCAGTCATCCTTGGAGGTCGTCCCTCATATTCAGTCATCCTTGGAGGTCATCCCTTGCATGAAGTCTACTGACTCACCTTTGGTCGTCCCTTGACGAGGGATGACCCAAGTGAGTCAGTAGACTTCATTCGAGGGACGACGAACACGACGATGATGCCACGAACTCAATTCCCTCATGGCAATCTATTAGAAGCAGAAATGCATATGATTGATCTTTTGTTTTCAAATCTAGTGTAGTATCTCATTGCACATTACTGATTTGTTATATTACTGCACTATATATGTTGAATATCTTAAACATAGCATTTTTATTTAAGCATTCTATTTTTTATAATGTTTTTGTAGTGGATGAAACACCAACCAGAAGGGGCCTCCCTCTTTAGTCTATTAACAACAAGTTCCTTAAAGCCATCGTCGAGTTCATCCAGTCATGTATTTTTTTACAGGGAAGAAAATCAGACATACCTTTATGGGCTATGGGGTATATTATGCGTTACCTCAAAAAAAACAAATACGACTGGTCCTCGTATGTTTCCAATAAAATAAAAAATTAACTTTAAAATGCGTGCACAATTACTACGACCACTACTCCACTTGTTGCTACTTGCAATTACTTGATTAGTTTTTATTATTAACAATATTATAATGTAAGAAATACCACCATGCCCACCTGCCTCCATGCAACATTGAAGTCACTTACCTTAACCACTGAACAAATACAGGTAATTATTTACAAAAATAAAATTACAATCAATTTTTTTAGTATTTATATTTCTAATTTTTAAGTTTTTTTTATTGTAGAGAAGAGTGATGTCAGTTTTGAATAGAAGAGAAGCAATAAATAGGGGAAACAACCTAGAGGGTAGTGCATATTCTAAAACACATTCACCAGAACGTCCGCTAACAAGTTCTGCAAAACGTATTAGATATTCAAAATTTACTTGTGTTCGTCTAGCTCCCTCTACTATTTCACATCCAGCTCCCTCTTCTACTTCACATCAACATCAATATGCCATCGATGTCAAGGAAGATAGCCAGGCCATCTTGGGTAAAGTTTCTTTGGATGTTATCCCTCGCATTTATTCGTACACTCAGTCGTCCATGGCGATCGTCCTTCGCATGGGTGAGTCCATCGACATCATGTGAGGGACGACCCGGGTGAGTCCGTAGACTTCATCCAATGGTCAACGGACTCACCTAGGTCATACCTCGCTTGATGTCGACAGACTCACCTGGGTCATTCCTCACTTGATGTCGACAGACTCACCCAGGTCGTCCCTCGACGAGTGACGACAATGAAATATCTTATTAGTTTTAGTTAGAACTTACCATTATTTTCAATTAAAACTTTTTAAATGTTTTTAGGGAATCATCCCAGACAAATTTCAAAACTAGTCCGACCCAAAAATGACACAGCAGCATCTGGTATGTGCAATTACAGTTCAAAATTTCCTAGTAAATTTTATTATCAAACTATTTTTACAGTAAATATTATTTTTATTTTTTTAGGTTCAAGTCAACATCACCAGCCACAATCGATGGCACATTGGCCACCACTGTCTCTATGTCCTATACAACAAGACCACATAGAAGTTTCTAAATAAATGTTTGAAATAAAGCAACAGACCAGATCAGAGCATGGTTTACAATTAAAATTTGAGTTTTCCAATCTTTTTATTAAAATATTTTCTTCAAAAGTTTAATTTATTTTTTTTATTTTTCCTTAGGTCGATCACAACAGCCTGTGCAGCAATTTAGACCACCATCACCACCTCCACATAGACTATAGTTCGTGAGGCCTCAAAATTTTTGTGGAAAAGTGTTACATGATGAGAGTTCAACAGGCCCATCCATTGGCCTTGGAAACTTGCCAAATTTGGAAAATGTTTCAAAACTTTTTAATGATTCTCCTGGGTTGTCTATTCCTCCCTTGGATAAGGAATTCTTTATCCAAGATTTGTTTCCTGAAATTTTTAAAGCATATTATATGTTTCAAATCTAAAGAGGAGAAATCATTGATAAAATATTGCAAACTGGTGGAAGAGCGATTACTGCTCACAATACCCCTCCCCTTGGTCTGACTGGTCAAGATGCTTCTCTTACTGAGGATCAAATATTTGATTTTTTAGAATCAAATTTAATACCAGAAAATTTGGAAGCCATAGTGAAGGATACAATGCTTTCTGATATTTCTCAACTAAAATTTTGGGAGTATCGGGTAAAAGTTCTAGCTAAGGAAATTAATGCCCGGTACAAAAATTATACAAAAAGAGAAGAATTGTTTTCTTTGGTTCAAAAACACCCTAAAAATGTGGATGCTTTTCTATATGAAGTAACCTCAGGAATTGTAAAGGTCATTGGCACTGATGTTTATGGTGATGAAATTATAGATCACCTTTTAAATATGCTTAAGAATTTGAATGCTGAAGCTCAAGCCTATTTTAATAAGTGGGCAATTGACAAAAAAAAAAGTTAAAGTGGCAAAGGCTGCCCAAGTTTTTGCAAAGGTAAGTCAACAATATTTTTTTAAATTAATTTATTTTTATAATATTTTGATCTTCATTAACTAATAGTTTAAATATTCTACTATGCAGTCCAATTTTGAGAATGTCAAAAATCAAGTGGAAAGCATGAAGGTCTTTTTGGGCATCGCAAAGCAAAGTATACAAAATGTAATTAAATTCAAAGAACGATTCTATGAGACCGTCAGACAGAATGATGCCCTCAGAAAAAATATCATAAAACATAAATTGGATCCAAATATTTTTCTTGCGGAACAAGAGAACGAAATGCCTCCAAAATATGATCCAGCTATAGAGGAGAGGGGATTGGTAGAATGTTTGAATACTGGTGAAGAGAACCTATAGAGAGTTGATGTGTTAGGAGAAATAGTGCTAGAGGTAGCATCTGTGAAAGGTCATGAAAAGCAACTAGATCCTTTATCTGGTTCTATGCAAATACTTGAAATATGTGGTTCAACATAATAGTTTGGAAGTCGATGCACAGTCCTTTGTAATGAACTTTGTTTCTCATGAACTGATGTTTGAATGAAACATATTTGAAATAAATGTTTTGATGAACGCAAATGTTGATGAATAGGTGTTTGATACAAATCTTTGTTTTGATGAACTCTTGGCTTGAATGAATAGAATATATTTTGTTTCTTATTAAATATTCAATGTTTGAGTTATAGAGAATTGAATACAACTCTTGGTTTTGATGAATGCAAATGTTGATGAATGTGTGTTTGAAATAGCTCTTGTTTGAATGAATGGAATAGAACTGATTTTTGAGTTATAATGTAATGAATAGAATACATTTTGTTTCTTTTTAAATATTCAATGTTTGAGTTATAGAGAATTGAATACAACTCTTGGTTTTGATGAATGCAAATGTTGATGAATGTGTGTTTGAAATAGCTCTTGTTTGAATGAATGGAATACATTTTGTTTCTCATGAAATAGGCTTCATTTGAGGGATGACCCAGGTGAGTCATGGACGACCCAAGTGAGTCAGTAGGTTTATTTCGAGGGATGACCCAAGTGAGTCAGTAGGCTTCATTCGATGGACGATCCAAATGAGTCAGTAGGCTTCATTCAAGGGATGACCCAGGTGAGTCAAGGATGATCCAAGTGAGTCAGTAGGCTTCTTTCGAGGGATGACCCAAGTGAGTCAGTAGGCTTCATTCGAGGGATGACCCAAGTGAGTCAATAGGCTTCATTTGATGGATGACCCAGGTGAGTCAAGGATGATCCAAGTGATTCAGTAGGCTTCTTTCTAGGGATAATCCAAGTGATTCAGTAGGATTCATTCGAGGGACGACCCAAGTGATTCAGTAGGCTTCATTTGAGGGATGACCCAAGTGAGTCAAAAGGATTCATTTAAGGGATGACACAAGTAAGTCAGTAGGCTTCATCCGAGGGATGACCCATGTGAATTAGGGACAACCCAGGTGAGTCAAGGATGATCCAAGTGAGTTAGTAGGATTATTTTAAGGGACGACCCAAGTGAGTTAGTAGGCTTCATTCGAGGGATGATCCAAGTGAGTCAGTAGGCTTCATTCGAGGGATGATCCAGGTGATTCAAGGATGATCCAAGTGAGTCAGCAGGCTTCTTTCAAGGGACAACCCAAGGGAGTCAGTAGGCTTCATTCGAGGGCTAATCCAAGTGAGTCAATAGGCTTCATTCGAGGGATGACCCAAATGATTCAGTAGGCTTCATTCAAGGAAAAATAAAAGTGAGTTAGTAGGCTTCATTCAAGGGATAATCCAAGTAATTCAGTAGGCTTCATTCAAGGGATGACCTAGGTGAATCAGGGATGACCCAAGTCAGTCAGTAGGCTTCATTCAAGGGATGACCCAGGTGAGTCAGTAGGATTCATTCTAGGGATGACCAAAGTGAGTTAGTAGGTTTCATTCGAGGGATGCCCCAGGTGAGTCAGGTACGACCCAAGTGAGTGAGTAGGATTTATTCGAGAGACAACCCAAATGAGCTAGTAGGCTTTATTCTAGGGACGATCCAAGCCAATGCAGCTAATACAACAAAGCAATCCTATGTTACAAAGCAAATACAACAAAGCAAGCCAATAATTTTGAACAAAATATTTGACATTATATCCAAGGAAAATTTCATATACAACAGGGCAAAGCCTATAATTGTAAACAAAATATTTGACATTATATCCATCATTAAAAATAGTAAAATAATCATATAGCAAAGCAAACACAATTTTGAACAAAATATTTGACATTATATCCATCATTAACAATAGTAAAATACTCATACATCAAAGCAAACACATAATTTTGAAAAAAAAATTAACATTACAAAGCAAATACAACAAAGCAAGCCAATAATTTTGAACAAAATATTTGACATTACAAAGCAAATACAACAAAGCAAGCCAATAATTTTAAACAAAAGATTTGACATTATATCGAAGTAAAATTTCATATACAGTAGGGAAAAGCCTATAATTTTGAACAAAATATTTGACATTATATCCATCCAAGGAAAAAAAAATCGTGTAACATCAATCCAAAACAAAATCATGCAATGTAATTATGTATGTGACATGTTGCAAAAAGATGCAAACACATTAATCCAGACAAAAATTCATAATCCTGATTCACCACATCAGGATTATATAAATATCATGCAATATGTATAGGAAGTTGAAACAAATAATTCTGATCTTCAAAATCATTCGTAGACATAGTTGATCCTTGTGTCTCAACAATAATATCATTGTTCTCAATTTCCTCATCATCATCATTATCAATATTCTTGATACCTCTTCTGTTTGTTATAGATTTCCAATATGCCACAACTCTAAGGAAAATGATCATTGTTCTCAATTTCCTCATCATCATCATTATCAATATTCGTGATACCTCTTCTATTTGTTATAGATTTCCAATATGCCACAACTCTAAGGAAAATTGTGCACCTCATAAGAAGAGACATATATTCTCAAGCAGTTTTCTAAATTTTTATCCAATAGATTACAAACTTTTGATTTCACAAAATATAGTGCACTAAAAACTCTTTCATCTTCCACTGATCCCAAAACCATTGTTTGACACAATTTATATAAGTGGAAATATTCGCTCATCGTTTCTTGTAATACAATACTAGGGTATAACTTTTTTTACAAACATATAATAGAACCTAGGTCGCTTGAATTATTCAAAAGTGGAATTTGATCAAGCATTTTATTTACAAAATATGAGGATTGTTTGGTCAAAAGACCTTTATTCAAAATACCATTGATCTCAATACCGTTGACTTCCACACTTTTAGAAAAATGTTCGATAAGTTTACCCATATATCTTATAAACAAGTGGTTTTTGCTATTATAATTTGTTCCTAAATCCCAAAATGCAGGGTTAACCACACCCATTGCTTCTAGCAACTCATCCCTTTGAAAATGACTTCTAATTTCTTTTGTCAATGATTCTGCTATTTTTTTGAACTTAATCCTTGTATTCTGTAAAACTTCAAATCTATTGTATGTTATTGGCATTTGTTCAAAATTTTCACTAACTATGTCCAATCACTTATCAAAATAATATAAAGGTATCTCTTTTCCATGAACATAAATACAAAGATGATCATGAATGTTGAACTGCAACAAACTATTTTATTCATTGATATTTGTTAGAATTCTTCAATCATCAAACACAATATCCATAAAATTCTCACTTGATAAGTATAACGTATTGAGATGCACACAAATATGTTTTCTAACTCTTATGAAATCAACTATATAAATGGATCTTTGTTGTGCAAGTTTTATCAATGTTTTCATTTCATGCAGCATTGGAAGAATACCACATCAAGTGAGTAGTGTTTCTAGGTCTCTCATACAATATATTAAATCTTTCGCTTTATCAACTACCCTTCGATTTTCATACATAAAGCCTACTAAGGATTTATATTGTTTGAAAACTCTTGTTGCAAGTTGAAACAATGAAATCCACCTGGTATCCACATCTTGCAATAATTTTTTACTTTCTGTAAGTCCTAGTGCGAATTGTTGAAACTCTGCAAACCTTTTTGGACTGCACAAAAAAGATAAATGTACTTCTCGGACAAGTTCTTCAACTCTTGCAACATTTTGAAATGTACTCACAATTTTGTATGCAATATTTATTTTATGAGCCATGCAGTGAATCAGGATCAAATATGGTGCAACAGATGTTTGAAGTCTAATACAAAGACCATTTATGTTACCTTGTATTACAGCAGCACCATCAGCTCCAACACATATTAATTTACTAGCTATTTCTACATCATTCATTCTAGCAATATCCTTTAAGTTAGTAACAAAAACATTGTAAATATTTTCAGCATTACATTTTTCCACCATATTATGTATTGTTAGCAAATGAGGTTGCCTTACATAATTTTGAAAGGTGTAAACATGCATGCAAATCCAAGATGTATTGTCAACTACAGTTACCTCATCAATAGAAAGTAAAATGAATTTAGAATTTTTAACATTCTCTTTCAAGTCCTCCATATCAACTAAAGATAAACATTTTGTCATTTCTCAACCACTTCGATATGACCAATGAGCATTAGGGAGGTTGTGTACATCAACTACTTGAAAGAGATGCTTATAATCAATAAAGTCTGACATAGCTCTACATTTTTTAAGAATAGTAAATATGACAGCAAACTACAAGATTTTTGAAGCTAACGTGATTTTATGAATTTTTTGAAACTGTGCTATAATCGTTCCACAATTCTCAGATAGTATTTGTTTCTCTTTCATCATTTTTTCATAATAGAGTGCATATCTCACATGTGCACATTCTGATGCATTCTTCCACCTATGGGTTCTCTTAAATGTTCCATCAGATTGTTTTTCTTTAACATAAACATTTCCACAATTTTTATCTATTGTATCTATCTTATGTTGCATTCTCTTATCTTTTCCTAATTTCCAACTGCAAATAATGCATTTTGCTTCTTTTGGATCTACATTACTATCTTCTTGCAGCACTGGTTCAATAAACGGATACTTTGATGACCATTCAAACTGAAATGTCCTTCCAATAATCCATCTTGTTGAACTTCTACGTCTACATTTCTTAGACTTAATCGAAGATTCCTCTGTAGTGTACATTTCATTGGAAATATCATTTTCATTTTGACTTTATATGCCAATTTTAGGATTTTGTTCAAGTTGTTGTATGTCATTGTTAATTAAATTTTCTTGATGTATTTCATCCTGGGGCTGGTTATTATCTTCTAGTAAAGACATATCAGGATCGACTGGGTAGTCTGCATTCAAGTATGTTCTATATCATTTTCCAAAATTACTTATTAAAATTACTATTAAGTAGGGAAAACGGATATGTACCTTGTAACTGCCTAAGTTGTTCAATGTTATTGTTGATGAAATTTTCATGATGTATTTCATCTTGGGGAATATCTTCTAGTAGAGGCATATCAGGATCAATTGGATAATATGCATTCAAATATTTTTTATATCACATTTTGAAATTATTTATTAAAAGTACTAATTAAGTAGGTAAAATAGGTATGTACCTTGTAACTGTGTAGGTTTTGCTCCTTCCATGGATTTTGATGCCTCATCGAATTTTGAGATATTGCTAAAATATTTTAGGATACTCTTTTTTTTAGAAGGTTTTTCTCCCTTTTTTCCATTGCGAGTTGGAGCCATTGTACCTGTGAAGGGAAATGCTAGGAAAATAATAGTTGAGCAGAAAGTCTGTAAGCAAAGAAGCGAAGATAATAATGCAATGAGCAAATCTGGGATTATCAATGTAGTAAATAGAGACATCCTATAAGGTCGTAAAAAACATGCGAGGGATGACCTGGGTGCAAGGGATGATATAGGTAAGTTTGTAGTCATCATGTGAGGGACGACCTGCAAGGAATGACATGGGTAAGTCCATAGACATCATATGAGGGATGATTTGTATGATTTTGCACTCCATAGATATGTGAGGGATGACCTGCATGAGTCTATAGACATCATGCAAGGACGACCTATAGGGGATGGCCTTTGTGCAAGGAATAACCTAGGCCAATCTGTAATCATGTGAGGGATGCCCTGTAAGAGATGACCTAGGTAAGTCTATAGACATCATACAAGGGATGATTTGCATGAGTCTGTAGGTATCATGCGAGGGATGACCTGTAAGGGATGATCTGCATGAGTTTGTAGGCATCATGCTTGGGCTAACCTGGGCAAGTCTATAGTCATCATGCAAGGGGCGACCTTCAAGGGATGACCTGCATGAATCCGTAGACATCATGTTGAGGGATGACCTACATGAGTCCATAGACATCATGTTAGGGATGACCTAGGTGCAAGGGATGACCTGGGTAAGTCTGTAGTCATCATGTGAGGGACGAGCTGCAAGGGATGACCTATGTAAGTCTAGTCATAATGTGAGGAATGACCTACATGGGATGACCTGGGTAATTTTGTAGTCATCATGCAATGTATGACCTACAAGGGACGGCCTGCATGAGTTTATAGACATCAGACGAGGAACGACCTGCATGAGTCCATAGACATCATGCGAGGAATGACTTGCATGAGTCCGTAGATATCATGTGAGGGATGACCTACACGAGATGACCTAGGTACAAGGGATGATCTTGGCAAGTTTGTAGTCATCATGTGAGGGACGACCTGTTTGAGTCTATATAAATCATGTGAGGAACGACCTTCATGATATCGTAGACATCATACGATGGATGACCTACATGAAACGACCTAGGCATAAGGGATGACCTAGTGAAGTATGTAGTATTCATGTGAGGGACAACCTGCAAGGGATGACCTGCATGAGTCCATAGACATCATGTGAGAGATGACATGCATGAGTCCATAGACATCATGCAAGGGATAAGCTACATGGGACGACCTAGGCACAAGGGACGACCTATGCAATTCTGTAGTCATCATGTGATGGACGACCTACAAGGGATGACCTACATGAGTCCATAGACATCATGTGAGGGATGGCTTGTATGAGACTGTATACATCATGTGAGGGATGACCTACACGGAATGACCTAGGTGCAAGGGAAGACCTAGTGAAGTCTATAGTATTCATATGAGGGACGACCTCCAAGGGATGACCTGCATGAGTCTATAGACATCATGTGAGGGATGAACTGCATGAGTCCATATAAATCATGCGAGGTATGAGCTACATGGGATGACATGGGTGTAAGGGATGACCTATGCAAGTTTGTAGTCATCATGTGATGGATGAGCTACAAGGGACGACTTGCATGATTTCATAGATATCATGTGAGGGATGACCTACATGAGTTCGTAGACATCATGTGAGGGACGACCTGCATGAGTCCATAGACATCATGCGAGTGTTGGCAATTTTGGGTACCTTGGGTACATTGCCTTTGCTCAAGTGTATAAGTTGTCATTGATGTCAAGAAGCTTTTGAAGGAATTTGATTTGATGTAAAATAATTTGTTTTGATGAAGGTTACGGCATGACAGGTTCGAAAGAAAGCAAGTTAGAAAAGTGTCGCGATATCGTGACATGTCGCAGTTTCGCGACTCAAAGAGGAGAGAGAATGTTTGGAGTCAGAAATGTCACGATTTCATGACATATTGCAAGGAAGGTTGAATGGATGAAAAAGTGTCATGATTTCGCGACATGTTGCAAGAGAGAGAGTCCGAAAGAAAAAGTGTCACGATTTCGTGACATAATGCAGGAGAGAGAGTCCGGGAGAAAAAGTGTCGTGATATCGCGACATGTCGGGTTTTCGTGACCCGAAGAAAAGAAAAGCGCTAAGGAGAAAAAGTGTCACGATTTCGCGACAAGTCAGAAGTCAAAGTGGAAGCAAGATAAAGTGTCACGATTTCGCGACATGCAGCAAATGAAAGGTTTCAAAGTAAGAAATGTCACGATTTTGTGACAGGTTGAAGAGAAAGCAAATAGATGCAAAAAGTGTCACGATTTCGTGACAGATTGAGATGGCAACATTCGGTTGGAGAAAGTGTCACAATTTCACGATAGAAGTGAAGTTGAAGTCTGTAGAGGCAGAAATGTCATGATTTCATGACAAAAGCAGATAGGAGGTCGACGAAGGGAGAAGTGTCGCGATATCGTGACAAAAGCAAAGTTGATGCTGACAAAGAAAAAAGTGTCGTGATATCGCGACAAGAGCTTAGTTGAAGTCGTCAAAGGCTGAAGTGTCACGATATCATGACAAAAGCCAAAAGAAAGTGTACGGTTGCAAAGGTGTCGTGATATCGTGACATGTAGTTTTGCGACAGAAGCTAAAGAAGAGTTACAGAGGCAGTGAAGTCGACAAAGTTAAATTTTAGCCGACAAAAATTAGGGCTTGCAGTCGACGTAGATTAGGGTTTGTTTTTGGCATAAACAGTCGACTAAGATTAAAGTTTTCATCATGAAAATTTGATTATAAAAGGCAGGCTATTTTGAAGAGTTGGGTGTGTTGGTTGTTGCGACGTTCGCTGATAGAGCGCAGAGTGAGAAGTTTGATCGCCAAGAGCAGAGTGTGAAATTTGATCGAAGTGTGTAGAGTGAGCGAAGAGTCATGGTGAATTTTTCTAAGTATCGCTGTGTTTGCACAGATAGTGCAAAGGTTGAAGTTCGACCAAAATGTGGTTGTGATTGCGCAGAGAGAGCAGAGGACTTGTGAGTTGAGTTTGATAGTTCTATCAAAGAACTTGAGGACAGAGATGTATTGGTTCTATGAGAAGAACCTGAGGACAGATTTGATTGCTGAGCTACTATGGACGTGATCATAGAAGGCAAAGGTCTCTTAGGCTAAGCATTGAGGACAGGAGGTCTTCGGTGGAAAGGAGTTCCACGTGCTGGCAAGAGGTAGAGGCAGTTGATCTTCTCAGGGATCATTTCTAGAGCATGGGGGAAGGTATCTCCTTTGAGCAGAGGCTCATAAATTTTGATTGGGAGAAGGTATCTCCTTTGAGCCGAGGCTCATAAACATTGTAATTGGGAAGGATTCCCAAAGAACCTTGAGATAACTTTTAGAGAAAAGTTTTTGTGGATGTAGCCCAACCATTTTGGGTGAACCACATTAAAAATGGGTCTTCAATGTGTGATGCTTTCTGTATTGATTAATGTTGTATTGATGCCACTGCTATCTAAAGTTAAAATTATTAATTGGTTAAGTCTTATACTGTTCACCCTCCCCTCTCAGTATAAGCTTGTGTTCTTCAATTGGTATCAGAGTAGGTCTCTCCAAAAAGAGCCTAAGAGCTTGGAGAAGGATCTATCAGAGGAACATATAGATTCAAAAAGATATGAAGAGGTTGAGTTCGATCTCAAAGGTGAATTCTTCTTGGCTCTAAGAAAGCTTGAGAAATTCAGGGAAGAGAATTTTGTTCTCAAGTATCAATGTTAGGAAGAAGAGATAGCAAGATCAGAATTATCTCAAAGTGTTATAGACTTCAAAATTCTAGCTGAAGAAGGGAAGAATATTGAACAGGTTCTGGTAGAGGCTCTAAAAGGAAAGGAAGCTGATTACGAGAAACTAGAAGAAGAGGTTATGTCTCTTAGAGTGAAGTTGGAACAGTTGACTCTCAGACAGAATACTCCGTGTGAAAAGCAAAAGAAGGATGGTATCACCATTTATGAAACAAGGTCTTCAAGCAAGATCAATCTTCATCTTGAAGAGCGGTGGATTCCAGTTGGTCACAAGAAGAAAAACCGTCCAAGGCATCAAAACAGGTTACATAATACTTTCCATGGCTATTGTTTTTCTTGCAAGAAATTTGGTCACGAAGCTATGCATTGCAATAAGTCTTTGAATAGCCATAGTAAGGAAAATGTTAACTCTTTTGCACCTCTTATGAATAAAAATGTCATGTGTTACAAGTGCAAGAATTTTGGGCATATAGCAAGGATGTGCTGTTTGGATAGATCTAGCCTTGAGTTCACTAAAAAGAGAAATGAGATCAAATCTAAGTCAATGATAGTTCAAACTGCTTTTCATGCTCAAGACAAAGTAGAAAAATGGTATCTTGATAGTGGTTGTTCAAAACATATGACTGGTGAAAAGGAAAAGTTTTTGGTCTTAAAAAAAACAAACAGAGGAACAATCAGCTTTGGAGATAACGAGTCGACTAAAATCTGTGGTAAAGGGACTCTTAGTTTGGATGGGAAATCCAAAACTAGAAAATGTGCTTTATGTAGAAGGCCTAAGACATAATCTTCTAAGTGTGAGTCAACTTTGTGATCAAGGGCACATAGTATCTTTCTTTTCAGATAGATGTGAGATAAGTAAAGAAAAAAATGGAAAACTCATTGCAAGTGCTACAAGGACTCCAAACAATCTTTACATGCTAAGTGAGATAAAAAAGGAAAAGTGTTTTCTAACTCAAGAAGATGAGAGTTGGTTATGGCATAAAATATTGGGGCATTTGAGCTTTGATAATCTTGTCAATATTAGTAACAAGGAAGCAGTTAGAGACTTGCCCAAAATAAAAAGGCCCCATAACATCGTTTGTGGTCCTTGTCAACATGGAAAATAGACCAGAACCAGTTTTAAATCAAAAGGGTATACTTCTTCAAAACCATTGGATCTTATTCATACTCGATTTATGTGGCCCTACCAGAACTCGGAGCATTCGGGGAGAAAGCTACTTCATGTTGTTTATAGATGATTATTCTAGAATGACTTGGGTTACTTTTCTCAAAGAAAAATCGAAGCTTTTGAAAAATTTAAAGCTTTCAAAGAAATGATTGAAAATGAGACCGAAAAGAGAATCAAATGCTTAAGATCAGATAGAGTAGGAGAGTTCACTTCAAATGAATTTGTGGAATACTATGAGCAACAAGGAATCAAAAGAGAATATTCAGCAGCAAGAACTCCTCAACAAAATGGAGTAGTTGAAAGGAAAAACAGAACTATTGAAAATATGGCTAGAGCTATGTTAAATGAGTCAAAACTTTCAGATGGCTTTTGGAAAGAGGTAGTCAATACGAGCAGTCTACATTATCACCGGGGCCCAACTTAGAGTCAATCATCATAAAACTCCTTATGAGTTGTGGAAAGGAAGACCAACTACGGTAAAATACTTCAAAGTGTTTGGGAGTAAGTGCTTCATCAGAAGGGAAGATCAAAATTTGGGTAAGTTTGATCCTAGGTGTGATGAGGGAATCTTTCTTGGATATTCTAGTAGAAGCAAGGCCTACAGATGCTTCAACAAAAGAACTCATACAGTTGTAGAGAGCATAAATGTAACAATTGATGAAAAGACAGGGATAAGAGAACCAGTCAAGGAACTCAGTGATGAAATTTGTCAAGAAGATTTTAGAGAGGTTTCAGATGAAGAAGAGGAAAGACAACAACTGCTTCCCAAAACTCCTTCATGATATGTTCAGAAACATCATCCCAAATATTTGATTATTGGTGATCCAAATAGCAGGCAAACAAGAAGAAGAGTCATTCCTTCACATGATTCTACAAATGTTTCATTATTATCTCAGATTGAGCCAAAATATTTCAAGGAAGCATGTGCAGATAAGTTTTGGGTAAAAGCAATGGATGAAGAGCTAAATCAAATAGAGAAAAGTGAAACTTGGGATTTGGTTCCAAGACCTAAGGACAAGAATGTCATTGGCACAAAATGGATATTCAGAAATAAACTCAATGAGGATGGAAAAATTTTTAGAAACAAAGCTAGGTTAGTCTGCAAAGGTTATGCTCAAGTAGAAGGTGTTGATTTCGAAGAGACGTTTGCTCTTGTTGCTCATCTTGAAGCTATTAGAATGTTTTTGGCACTTTCAAGCTTCAAATCATTCAAGGTATATCAAATGGATGTAAAGTTAGCTTTTCTAAATGGCGTGTTGGTAGAAGAAGTCTACATAGAACAGCCAGAAGGAGTGTCTCTCTCGAACAGTCGGACTATGTGTGTAAACTGAAAAAGGCCTTGTATGGGTTAAAGCAAGCACCGAGGGCTTGGTACTCAAGACTTGACAGTTATCTTCATGAGCAAGGCTTCAGGAAAGGCGTGGCAGATAGCAATTTGTATATTAAGAATGAAGATGATGATATGTTGATTATGGTTGTCTATGTTGATGATATTATTTTTGGGGGAAATAAGACTCAGATGTGCAAAGATTTTGCTAACACCATGCAAAAGGAATTTGAGATGTCTATGATTGGAGAGTTGTCATTCTTTTTAGGTCTTCAGATTGCTCAATCAAAAGATGGTGTATTTCTCTCTCAAGGGAAGTATATCAAAGAAATGTTGAAGAAATTTGGGATGATGGACAGCAAACCAGTATGTACTCCAATGATTACAAGGTGCAAGATGAGTAAGGATGATGAATCTCCAATGGTAGATCAAAAGTTGTACAGATCAATGATTGGCAGTTTATTATATGTTACAGCTACCAAACCAGATATCATGCAGGCAGTTGGGTTAGTAGCAAGATTTCAGGTAGCTCCAAAATATTCTCATGTTATAGCAGTTAAAAGGATATTCAGATATCTAAAGGGCACTATGGACCTTGGGCTTTGGTATCCCAAAGGTGATGATTTCACCCTCACGGCCTATACAGATGTAGATTGGGTAGGCAGATGCGATGATAGGAAAAGCACTAGTGGTGGAGCATTCTTTCCGGGAAAGAGTTTGGTTTCTTGGCTAAGTAAGAAACAACCTTCGGTTTCCTTATCTATAGCAGAGGCTGAATACATAGCAGCAGTGGCTGGGTGTACTCAAGTTTTATGGATGAAAACCACCTTGGAGGATTTCAAAGTCAGGCATGAACAACCCATCTCCATACTTTGTGATAATACAAGTGCCATAAGTATTTCCAAAAATCCAGTAATGCACTCAAGGACAAAGCATATTTCCATCAAGTATCACTTTCTAAGGGAGAAAGTGCAAGACAAGCGAGTCAAGCTAGAGTATGTGTCTACTAAAGAGCAGATTGCAGATATCTTCACCAAACCTCTTCCAAGAGATACGTTTGAGTATCTAAGGGAGAAATTGGGAGTTGTACTCCCACCCCAAAATTAATCCCCTCATCAGGAGGTGGGGGAGGGACCAAGCTAAGAGGCTCATTCTTAGTCCCGAGCCCCAAAGGTGACCCTTTGCCATTGATGACAAAGGGGGAGAGATATGAGTAAGGGGGAGAGCTTCAAGTGAAGAGGAAAGCTTCAAGTTAGGGGGAGCAAAACTTCAAAGGAAGATTCTCAGTTGTGGGCACAGTTTCTCAGTTGTTAGCACAGTTGGTTTCAGTTTTGGCTCTTGAGACGTGTTTTCAATAAAGGTTTGCCATCAATGACAAAGGGGGAGATTGTTGGCAATTTTGGGTACCTTGGGTACATTGCCTTTGCTCAAGTGTATAAGTTGTCATTGATGTCAAGAAGCTTTTGAAGGAATTTTATTTGATGTAAAATAATTTGTTTTGATGAAGGTTACGGCATGACAGGTTCGAAAGAAAGCAAGTTAGAAAAGTGTCACGATATCGCGACATGTCGCAGTTTCACGACTCAAAGAGGAGAGAGAATTTTGGAGTCAGAAATGTCACGATTTCATGACATATTGCAAGGAAGGTTGAACGGACAAAAAAGTGTCACGATTTCGCGACATGTTGCAGGAGAGAGAGTCCGAAAGAAAAAGTGTCACGATTTCATGACATAATGCAGGAGAGAGAGTCCGGGAGAAAAAGTGTCATGATATCGCGACATGTCGGGTTTTCGTGACCCGAAGAAAAGAAAAGCGCTAAGGAGAAAAAGTGTCGCGATTTCATGACAAGTCAGAAGTCAAAGTGGAAGCAAGATAAAGTGTCGCGATTTCACGACATGCAGCAAAGGAAAGGTTTCGAAGTAAGAAATGTCACGATTTTACGACAGGTTGAAGAGAAAGCAAACAGATGCAGAAAGTGTCATGATTTCGTGACAGATTGAGATGGCAACGTTCGGTTGGAGAAAGTGTCACGATTTCGCGACAGAAGTGAAGTCGAATTCTGCAGAGGCAAAAATGTCGTGATTTCAGGACAAAAGCATATAGGAGGTAGACGAAGGGAGAAGTGTCGTGATATCGTGACAAAAGCAAAGTTGATGCTGACAAAGACAAAAGTGTCGTGATATCACGACAAGAGCTTGGTTGAAGTCGTCAAAGGCTGAAGTGTCATGATATCGCGACAAAAGCCAAAAGAAAGTGTATGGTTGCAAAGGTGTCGCGATATCGCGACATGTTGTAGTTTCGTGATAGAAGCTACAGAAGAGTTACAGAGGCAGTGAAGTCGACAAAGTTAAATTTTAGCCAACAAAAATTAGGGCTTGTAGTCAACGTAGATTAGGGTTTGTTTTTGGCATAAACAGTCGACTAAGATTAAAGTTTTCATCATGAAAATTCAATTATAAAAGGCAGGCTATTTTGAAGAGTTGGGTGTGTTGTTTGTTGCGACGTTCGCTGATAGAGTGCAGAGTGAGAAGTTCGATCGCCGAGAGCAGAGTGCAAAATTCGATCGAAGTGTGCAGAGTGAGCGAAGAGTCATGGTGAATTTTTCTAAGTACTGTTGTGTTTGCGTAGACAGTGCAAAGGTTGAAGTTCGACCAAAATGCGGCTGTGATTGCGCAGAGAGAGCAGAGGACTTGTGAGCTGAGTTTGATAGTTCTATCAGAGAACTTGAGGACAGAGATGTATTGGTTCTATGAGAAGAACCTGAGGACAGATTTGATTGCTGAGCTGCTGTGGACGTGATCATAGAAGGCAGAGGTCTCTTAGGCTAAGCATTGAGGAAAGGAGGTCTTCAGTGGAAAGGAGTTCCACATGTTGGCAAGAGGTAGAGGCGATTGATCTTCCGAGGGATCATTTCCAGAGCGAGAGGGAAGGTATCTCCTTTGAGCAGAGGCTCATAAATTATAATTGGGAGAAGGTATATCCTTTGAGTCGAGGCTCATAAACATTGTAATTGGGAAGGATTCCCAAAAGAACCTTGAGATAACTTTTAGTGAAAAATTTTTGTGGATGTAGCCCAACCATTTTGGGTGAACCACGTTAAAAATGGGTCTTCAATGTGTGATGCTTTCTGTCTTGATTAATGTTGTATTGATGCCACTGCTATCTAAAGTTAAAATTATTAATTGGTTAAGTCTTATATTGTTCACCCCCCCTCTCAGTATAAGCTTGTGTTCTTCAAGCGAGGGATGACTTGCACGAGACAACCTGAGCGTAAAGGATGACCTGTGTAATTCTATAGTCATCATGTGAGGGACGACATGCAAGGGATGATCTGCATGAGTCCATAGACATCATGTGAGGGATGACCTGCATGAGTTCATAAACATCATGCAAGGGATGACCTACATCATACAACTTGGGTGTAAGGGATGACCTTAGAAAGTTTGTAGTATTCATGTGAGGGACGACCTGGATGATTTTGTAGACATCAAATGAGGGACGACCTGCATGAGTCCGTAAACATCATGTGAGGGACCTTCATGAGTTCGTAGGCATCATGTGAGGGACAACCTATAAGGGACGCCCAACATGAGTCTATAGACATTATACAAGGGATGACCTGCATGAGTCCATAGGCATCATGTGAGGGATGCCTTGCAAGGGACGACCTGCATGAGTTCATAGACATCATTTGAGGGACGACCTACACGGGATGACCTAGGCACAAGGGATGACCTGGGTAAGTCTACAGTCATGTAAGGGACGACCTACATGAGTTTGTAGACATCATGTGAGGGACAACTTGTGAGGGACGACCTGCATGAGTCCGTAGACATCATGTGAGGGACGACCTATGAGGGACGACTTGCATGAGTCCATAGACCTCATGCAGGGGACGACCTCATACAGGGGATGACCTAGGTGGATCTGGGATGAAAAATGAGTTTGTATGGATGGAAGCTTTGATGACAAAAAGTAAAAAAGGCATCGAAAAAAATTGTACCTGGAGTCTTTTTTCTATAGTCTTGTATTTCATCCTTCGTCTATTGCCAATCACTCTTTTTCGGCACGAATTTGGGTTCTCTTTTTTTTTTAATGTATAATTGTAAAAAGTAATAGTATGTTTTGGTATATATAGTGGACGATTTTATCTAGGTCAATAAAATTATATATAATTTTAAGGCGAGTCGGTCCAAAATATGGGCATGAGGGTAGGCGATTTAAATTTTAAAATATAATATTTTTTGGGTGACCCGATCCAAAAAAAAATTCCGAAAATTCCAGGCGAGTGGGCCGATGGCCAGGGTCCCAAAAATTCGTAAATTTAAATTTTGAAAAATGTCAAGATTCGCTTATTAACGAATTTTCGCCCCTATGCATAACCCTTGACTAATCTTTAGCCATGTTTTTTCCCTAATTATAAACTTATGTATATACTTTCGCAAGCTTTCTCCTTCAATATTATTTCCTTTGCAAACCCTATCCCACTTACAAAGGGGAAACCTAAATTTTTCCTTATAACCTTTCCAAACAAAATCTCTTTGAATTTTATAAAATTTAAATGCTATGCATATTGGAAATATTGAAAGTGACATCATATATAGGGATACATAACAATGGAGTCTTTATAACTTGTAGTGTTCTAGCTATGGTTAGGACTTTACCTTTTTAACCTACCAAACAATATTTTGTTCTATCCAAAATCGAGTCCCAAAACTTCTTATTCTTTATAAGATAATAAGATACCCAAATATATTGATTGAATTTTTTCAACTTTAAACCCTAAAATATCTACAATAATCTATTGTAAATCTAGGACAATGTTAGTGAAAATATCTTGGGTTTTTTTTTATACTAACCAATTATCCAAAAGCCTTCCCATAACATGATAGTATATATTTAAATACCATGGCCACACTGAATAAGGAATGACCCAAAATAAAAGTATCACCAATATAATATTCAACGGGACTATTTGTTATAACTTGGATATCTTTGAATTATCTTATTATACCCTTAAAGAAGCTTTCACCTATTTCTTGGTAAGAATAATAAATAAATAAAGATATAGTGGTCATCCCAGTAGAGTCCGCGTGATGATACAAACTATCCAATAGGGGATCCTTTGATAAAAATAGAATATTTTAGAGTACTATAACATCTAATCCATTCACACCAACCTTGATCAAAATAAAAATCTATCTTATAATATACTTTATTCATATATAATTCTGCAAGCATACATGATTCTTTCACGAGATGAAGAGAATGTATAGCCTTTTATGTAATGATTATATCTTAAAGAACGTGTTTTCCATAAACAAAACCATCTTATTCTTCTAAGATAATACAATCTAAAAATTCTCTTTAATCTATGTGTCAAAATTCTTTAATGAACTTATAAATCATATTACAAAGATTACTAAAAAAAAATTATTAAAATATTTTCTCTTGCCTTTTATAGGATACAATGTAATAAAAGTGAAATCGATCTCACATATTGTAGCTCTTGACATGTTAATTAATTGGTTATGGTTCAAAAGTTAATATTGAAAGCTCTTGACATGTTAATTAATTGGTTATGGTTCAAAAGATAAGATTGAAAGCTCTTGACATGTTAATTAATTGGTTATGGTTCAAAAGTTAAAATTGAAAAATATTAATAAAATTTCTCCTTTCTTGATGGTCTTAGAACAACCTCATCATTGAAAGAGGATTTTTTCAAGCAAATAGATTTTACTGCAAGAAAGAACTTTATGGGATATTTAATTACTTTTGTATTAATATTAGTTTTCCAACTAAAAATTTTCATAAGTGGTCATTAAATTTTATGGCTTTTTAAATCCCATCAATTTAATAATAAATATAATACGTGCATTATTATTTATCAAAACAATTTCAAGAGTTAAAACATACATATAATAGTGGATTGTCAACAAATAAATTGAAATTTTAATAAAAAATTAATATTCACACATTATGCCTCAAAGGATGTGGGATGAAGAAGGGAGAATTTCACACCATAATTCAAGGTTCCAATTTTATGGGTGAACTTTAATATTTTGGTATTAGCAGAAATGGACTGGCCTAATAATAAAGGATTTGCTATAGTAAATTTAAATAGACATGATACATGTGAGACATATTTCAACCCTATATAACTATGTGGGACATATTTCAACCCTATATAACTATGTGGGACATATTTCAACCCTATATAACTAATTAAAGTTTGTTCATGAAATTGAAGTTTGATTGGGAGAATGGTTGACTTAGTCTAACATGGTTTTATTCCCACAAGTGTTGTGAAGACATGCTTTGTTATAATACCACAATAATATACTTTATTAAAATACTTTAATAATATGGTCACAATGTAATATAAGTGGATTTGTTCCAACATTGTATAACCAATTAAAAAAATGATATTAATAGGTACCTATCTTGTCCTCGTAGGAGCAACTCATGGTTATACTCAACCTTAGGAGGGGTCATGGTTGGGATGGCAATGCTCAGCCAACCCTAATCCTTGGTAGTAAGGGTTTGTCACACTATCCAAAAAAAAAATAACACTCCTCTTATAAGAGTATACATGATATTATAATTTATCATTACCATGATAATGAGATTCAAGATATGGATTGGAGGTAATAGACCAATTAGTTTCCGCTTAATGTTTACCAACTCGAAGTCAATGGTTTCAATCACGAATAAAAAAAATAGAACCATATCTCATATCAATATAATCATAATATAACATGAATTATATTCCTTCAACTCCATATAAAAACCAACCTAAATAAACATAACAATGAAGACTTAGGGTACCTCAACTTAAAGGTCTAAAATCTCAAAAGGGGAGAGCCTATAGACGTGAACCATTATTTGATTAGGGGGATTAACTTTGTCTATGATTTAAAAAGTTGCTTTCAGTGGTGTAACAGTTTATCCCCCAAAACAATTGGATTCATTCGGTGACATGCATGTGAATAGATAACAACAGAATTCAGATATGCCAAAAGAAAGTTTGGCATGGGTATATAAAAACATATGGCTTTCAGGCTATCTTTCAATTTATATCATTTCTGATAAGAGGGATGTCATGTCAATCAATTCTAAAATTTAAGTACAACCGCTGCTGAATGCTTTTTCTTTTAGTTTTAACTCTTATTTTTATTTTAAGAGTGAAGGCTTTGAAGAAAATCTAATTATATAGTGAAGGTATATAAAGGCATGGGCTCGTATGATACCCTCACTAAAAAAATATAATTCTATATGACTCAAGGTTTCGTGTTGTTAATAACTGCTTTTTAATTTTATTAAACACCTTGCATAAATAATTAATGTTATATTAAAATTTTAATATTATTTTTTTCCTAAGATGGATAAAAAATAGATTTTTTCGTTGAGTTGATAAGTTTTGTAAGATGTAAATTGTTTAGTAGATATCATGGAATTTAATTTTTTTTTTAATTAATTATAAAGAAATAAATTATGTCAAGTTTATATTTTATTATGATCATACATGATATTATACTTATACATTTATTGTTGAGAAGATTTAAAATGGGTTTCTTCAATCTTCGTTGAGATATCTTTGAGTTCACGTGCCATTTTGATCATAAAACTTAAAAGTTACCAAAGCAAAATCATTATAAAAATTTATCTTTTGGTTATGACTATTATTCTTTTAAAATATTAAAACAAATAAAAAATTTTATTTTTTTAATATTAATTATTTAAAATTATTTTTTAAAATCTAAGGTTCAAACCGCGACGAGTGTGTGAGGGGTGAGTATGTGGTCGTTTTGTGTTAAATTATGTATTGTTAAGTATAGCTCTTAGTTTTAGAGAGGGATCATGGTTGAGAGGAGGAGACTGCTCAGCCCTATGCATCGATCATAAAGGTTTCTCACAATAATCAAATCACAATATATATTTAAAATATTATTTAATTTAATAAAAAAATTAATTTATAAGCATTTAAAAATTAATAAATATTAATTAATAACTATAATTTATAAGAATTTAAAATTTAATAAATATCTTAAATAATTGTAGTAAAAGATGTCAAGACATCAACTTTAGTAATTTGTTTTGATTGACAACAATTTAATGCCTTTACCTACTATCTCATAATTAACTTCTTTGAGAGAAATTTTTTTTGGTATTGATAAAGAAAAAGGGGGTTGAAGGGTCCCGATCCTTTACAAAGAGATCGAAATATGTGCAGGAAAAAAATAAGAGAAGATCGTACAAATGCAAGATAGCCCTATCTAGTAAAACAAACAAACCTGGGCTAAACCTACTAATGGAAAGGTTGAAATAATATTCCTCCCGTTATCCTTCTATTTGATGTGGCTTATGCAGTGCTCAATGCTTTACATAACTGATAAAGAAACTACTGACAACAATGTAATTTAGTGTGCTCAAATCCTTCATCGCATGATCCCAATAAGTATTCTGCTTTACTCTGCCCTCTTTATCAGCTAGCTTTATTATCAATTCTTATAATTTCTTCCAACTCCATGGGGGTGTATGACCAGACCTTGAAATTCTCAAATTTAACTGCCATATTCACCATTTTATTGACATTTTTTTTTCCCTCTCTAAAGTTTAACTTGACTTGCTTCTAGGTTTTCCAAAATAGTCCTTGCATATGTAATTATTTGGAAAATGCTAGAATTATTTAACTCCCCTTTTCGAAGGGAAGTTAAATAGTAGATGAGATAGTTCTTGCTCAGGAAGCCATCCATTCCATGGATATGCAAAATTCTCCTTCTATGTTCATCTGGTTAGACTTATCCAAAGCTTATGACAGAGTGGATTGGCACTTCCTTATCAAAGTTTTGAGGAAATTTGGTTTCTCTAAGGATTGGATGGATTGGATTATGGGATGTATCTCTTCAGTTTCCTACTTAGTTCTTATCAATGGCAGGCCTTCTCAGTCTTTCCCAGCTTCCAAAGGTATTAGTTGTCCCCTTATTTATTCATCATTCTTGCTGAATGCTTGGGTAGGACTATAACCAAAAAGAGGGAAAACAAAACCCTTGAGGGAGTTACCATTGCTCATGGAGCTAGACCTATATCTCATCTTCAATTTGTGGATGACTCTACCCTTTTAGGTAAAGCTACAGTTAAGGAAGCTTCTAATATTAAGCAAATCATTAGCTATTTTTCTAAGGCTATTGGGCAGGTTGATCAATGAAGGCAAATCTAAAGTTATTTTCTTTCACTGCTCTGCTAGATAGGAATCCAAGGTCTTGGATAAATTAAGATATAAGAAGACCTCTCTTCCAATCACTTATTTAGGTATTCCTATAAATATTCAAAGGCAGAAAAATAAAGATTGGAATTGGTTGTTGGACAAAGTCAAGAAGAAAATTGGAAAGTGGACCAACAAGTGGCTTTCTTCGGGGGTAGAATCACCTTGGTAAAATTAGTCCTTCAAGCTATTCCTATTTATGTTTCTTCCGTTTTGAATATCCCAAAGGTTGTTCTTCGAGAATTGGATCAAATCAGTCATCATTTCCTTTGGAGTGGTACTAAGGAGAAAAGAAAATGGGCCTTGGTGAAATGGGATACTTTATGTCTTCCTAAGAGTGAAGGGGGGTTAGGATTCTGGTCTTTAATTAATAACAACAAAGATTTAGCTGCTAAATTATATTGGAGGATGTTGCATAACCCCAATGCTCTTTGGGCCAATAATCTCCGTGCTAAATATGTTGAGAACAAAAGTCCTGAAGACCTTGTTCGCTATCAACTTCCTACCAAAGGTTCTCCCATTTTAGCAGTTCTTAAGATTGGTGAGGATTTGATAAAGAAAAATTATTTTGGATCATTCATAATGGTCAACATGCAAATTTTTGGACAGATTCTTGGGATGGTCACAAGCCTTTGATAACTCAATTTCTCGATTGGAGGCCTTGGATGGAGGAGCTTCACCGAGCTAATTGGATAAAGGTGGCTAATTATTGTTGGTACCATACTGGTAATTCAAAGGTTGGTAGATATTGGATCCCTATTGAGGACTGGCCTATTCAAATCCCAGAAAGGCAAAGACAAGATATCCAAGGCATCCTTCATATGATATCCCTCTCTTGGTCCCATGAAAAAGATTGTTTTGGATGGAACAACACTACTAAGGGTGAGTATTCAGTTGCTCAAGGTTATTTGACCTTATGCCATAATAATCCCAACCATTCTTTTGACATATTTTCTCAATTGTGGGCTCAAAAGCTCCGGCCTAAGGTGAGGTTCTTTAATTGGCTTTTATTGCATCGTAGGGTGCTTACTGGTGAGCAACTTATGAAGCGTGGTTTTCATGGCCCTTTTAGATGTGAAATGTGTGAAGAGAATGTAGAAAATATCAACCATATTTTTATTGAGTGTACTTTAGCCTCTGAGCTATGGAGGAGAATGCAACTTTACTTGGCTTACAATGGTCCAATTTTTTTACTTTTGAACAGCTTTGGAGGGATTGGCCTAATCAAGAGTGTGTTGATCATTTTATTAGGCGCTTAGTTTGGATGGGTTCTACCATTCTTCTTTGGAATATTTGGAATGAAAGGAACAACCAAAGTTTTAATCAATATAGGAAGGATATTCACTATATTTGGCAAAAGACCATAGCCAACTTAGTTGAATCAGTCCATCAACTCCTTAATCACCTCGAAAACTCCCACCAAAGATGGAATCAAGTGATGCAAAGATTGAAGATTAAACCTTCTAAGGGCAACCAACTTAAAGGGAATGTGAGTATTAGTAAGATGGATAGGACTAGAAATTGGCAACCTCATCCTAAGGATTTTGGAAAAGTCAATACTGATGGAGCCTCTAGAGGGAACCCTGGAAAAGCCAAGGTGGGAGGAATTGGTAGACTTTCGGATGGCTCCTTGGTTTTTACTTTTGTTGAGAATTTGGGTATTCTTTCCAATAACCTTGCTGAGGGGTATGGTATCCTTAGAGGCCTTCAGGAGGCTACTAAGGTTGGATGGGAAAAGGTGTTAGTTGAGTCTAACTCTCAACTTATGATTAATCTCTTGAAGACTCCTAATAATCATAAGGTGGATTGGAGAATAAAAAGAATTATTGAGAAGATTCAGTTAATCCAGATGGGATTTTTTAAAGTTGATTACAATCATGTGGTCAGAGATCAAAACAAGAGTGTTGATGCATTAGCTAATTGGGCTTTGGACAAAGGTGATCTTACTTGTTATGGCCACCCTCCTATATGGTGGGCTTCTCAAATTAGGGAAGCTCTTCTTTCTATAATTTCTTTGGATGGCTCCATTTCTGAAGATACCTAGTTTCTTCTTGTTTTTTTTTTTCCTTTGGTTCATTCAGTTTTTTTAGTTCCCTAGCTCATTATATTCTTTATTTTGTTTCCTCTATTGATTCTTGCATTAATAGTCTTCTGGTCTAGATAGGTCGTTGTTTTGTTCATTTTTTTTTCTTTTGTCTTCTTTGTTTTTTTGTTTAGTTTTTTAAGGTGGGTGGGTTCTTTTGTTTTGTTTTGTTTTTGTGTTCTTTGTGTTGTTTTTTGTTGTTCTTGTGTTTTTGTTGTTTTGTTTTTTTTTATGTTTTTTGTTATTGTTCTTGTATTTTTTTCGTTCTTGTTCTTGGGTTTCTCTTTGTTTGTGTTATTTCATTTTTTTATGTGTGAGTGTTTTCTATGTTTTTTGTTTTTGTTTATTGTCTGTTGTTGGTTGTTTTTATTTTTATTTTATTTATTTTATTTTTTAGGTTTTGGTTGTGTTTATTTTTCATGTTTTTTTGGGTTATGTATTTGTAGTGTTCTGTTGTTTTTGTCTTGTTTGTGTTTTGTTATGTGGTTCTTGTGTTTTTCTATGTTGTTTGTGTTGTGGTTTCTTTTATCTTATTGTGCGTGTTTGGTTGTGATTTTGGTTTTGACACACTCAAGGAGCATGTTTTTTATTTTATTTTATTATTTTTGTTGTTATTTAATTTTTTTAATTTGGTTTTGTGTGTTTGTTTGCTCCTTGAGTATTTCAAAGGTGGTAGGCTAGGTCCGAGTCCTGGGTGTTTTTGGCGGAATGGATACCCTTGCCTCCTTGGGTCTTACCCGAAAGTGGCATCCCTTTTGGGATTTTTTCCACAAAAATATATATAAATAAATAAATTATTCTTGGAATCCCCCTCAAGAACAATTCTCCTAAAATCCAAATTCACTCCAATTCGAAAGTCTATACGCATTACCCTTGCTTCGGATTTATGATTTGTGGTAATTCCTAGATCCTCAGCATATGCAGCCACTACCTAACCTTTGTTATTCCTAATGAGGCCCCCACCACCAACATGACTCGGGTTAACTTTTGCAACCCCATCAAAGTTAGTTTTTACCCAGTCTTTGTGAGGACATTCTCATCTAGTATCTAGTCTCACCTTATTAATTTCTTTTATATTTAAGATATATTTTTCTCTAGAGAGGATCATTGAAATATTTTCTTGGTTAACAATATTTTTAATACAATCCTCCAATAGGGCAATTTTTATCTTGGCATAAACCCCAAATATTCCTATGGTTTTATTTTTGAACACTCGTCTGTTTATTTCCAACCAAATGCCCTAGTAAACATGTGGAATACATTTTTGCCAAAAAATACTGCTTCCTAAGTGCTACTATTCCCAAATCCTGATTAGAGAATCTGGAATGACCCATGCAACAATAATTTCTATCAATAACATATTTAGAATATCACGAAAAAAATCATAAGTTCCAAATAGGTGGTCCATGCACTCATCCTCTTTGTTACATAATACACAAATAGTTGGAACCACAATCCCTCTTTTGAACATATTATCTTTCGTAAGGATATTATTGAGAATGGCAGTCCAAAAAAACATAGCAACCTTAGGGATGATGTTTAGCTTCCAAATTATTTTAAGCTAGGGTTTCTCTGAGGTTACTTTACCTAAGACTCTATATCCATCCTTCACAAAGTACTGGCCTTGTTGGTTTCTTTCCCAAATTATCTGATCCTTTTTAAAATATTTTGTAGATCTTTACCCCCAGGCCTTGCATATCTTCTTGCAAGATTTTCCACTCTTGAAAATCACCCACCCTATGAATGTAACCATTAATTTTTTTACCATAGGTTTTGGTTAAATGTTCTTTAATATCTTTGAACTTTTTGTAGTTTGCTAAAGGCTCCTCTTGAATCCAAGGTTCTTTCCAAAATTTAATTTTAACCCCCCTACCTACTCTCCATTTTTTACCTTGCCATAGAACTTTCCTACTATTGATTATATTTTGTCAAAAAATATACCCATGTGGAGGATTAGAACAACTGATAAAGTGGTTTTTGCCCTCGAAGTATTTTTTTGGATAATACTACCCATTTCCCTAATGCTCTAGTGCAAGGTATCCAACCATGTTTAGCTAGATCGACTTTATTTATATCTCAAATTCCTCAAAACAAGACCCCCATTTTGTAAATGCTGGTAGCAGGTATCCTAGGCTACCAAATGTATATGTTTTTTGTATTCAGTGTCATCCCGTAAGATAATTTTTTGTAGTCTTTCTAAAGTCTTCCACTTTCCTTGACATATTTAGGAAAGACATGAAATAAATAGAGAGGCTTTGAAGCATGTGTTTTATGAGTTGTACTTTCCCTGCAGAGGATAACAGAGATCCCTTCCAACCTTAAAGTTTCCTATTAAATTTATCAATAATTGGATTCCAAAGTTCATCTTTCAACTTGCCTATAAAAAAAGGTAAACCAAGATAGGTGATAAGGAACTTTTCCTCCTTACAACCCAACACTTTAATTATTTGATCTCTTATACTTTCCTCTGTGTTTAAAAATATAATCATGTTTTTTTCATAATTTATTTTTTGGCCCGTAGCTTTTTCATAAGAATAAAGGACAATTTTACACTCCAAAGCTTCTTCCTCTGTAGCTTCCCCAATCAAGAAAGTATTATCCACAAACTAATGATGTGGCAGCTTCACCAATGGATGAATGTTTTAGACCTTTGATATTACCATCCTTTCTCTTTATTTCCAAAGTTCTTCCTAGGGCATTTGCCATAATGATAAAGAGATATGGAGACAACGAGATCTATTTTTAATAAAATGTTTGTGAATTAATTAATATTAGCCTCAACTTTTTAAGGAACAAAAAATCATACAAGTAGTTTAAGTAAGGTTGACATATAATGAAAAATATCAATATATTAATTTGAATCTTTTAATCCAATACTAGTTAAGATTAAAAACAAATTTCATACATATAATTCTTATAAGTTCATTATATCTCACAATTACTACTAATATAGGATAACCCATTTATGTATATTATAGTAAGAGAGTTTTTTTGGTTGAAGATACTTTAACATCCAAATCATACAAATGGGCATGCAATGGGAACCATCCTTCCCATGATTCAAATTTGGATTTCCTCGATGTGAGCCCAATGCCATACCAATTTTTCAAAAACATTTTAATAAAGAAAAATTTTCATAGAATTTTCTTGCATTAATATTAGTTATTATTGTAAATGATTAACTCACAACTACTATGGATATGGGATGATCCATTTATGTATATTATGGTAAAACATATTTTTTATGTAATCGTTTTCAACAAAAAAGTTATTATGTTAATATTAAATATTTTATGCAAATTATTGTTCAATGAGTGGTTATTTCTTCAAATATGCTTATATTTACTTTTTGGATTGACAAAATCGGTAACTCGTGTTGATTTAAATTTGATAACCTTGCTAAGTGAGGAATGACCTACAATAAAGGTGTTAGTCTTACAATGGCACTGAGAGGGGGGGGTGAATCAATGTAGTTCTTTAAACTTAAATTCATAGCTCTTAAAACTGAAATAATGAAACCTTAAAACTAGATAAAGCAAGTATCACAAGAGAACATCACACAACACAAGATTTAACAAGGTTCACCAATTTGGCTACTCCTCAAGAATGACTGTTTGGACTACCATCCAAATCCAGCCTTTGCAAAGCACCAACTTTACAATCAATTTACCAGCACCCACTAGAAGGAGCACCAACCCCTTATTTATCTGCACCAAAATAAAGGAGCACCAACCCCTTATTTATCTGCACCAATAGAAAGGAGCACCAACCCCTGATTTACTAGCACCTACTAGAAGGAGCACCAACCCCTGATTTACTAGCACCTACTGGAAGGAGCACCAACCCCTGATGCCAAGCTGCAACCTAGACTTCAATTTTGAATCTAGAAGTTTAATAAAAAAATACCTTCATTTTTATAAGACCCTGATTAATCTACTTCACCTTTGCATTCTCTACGCACTCTGCTCTCTCTATGCAATCACTTCACACACTCTACTTCGTTACAGTCGAACTTCACGATCGTCTTCTCCCTTTTGTGCACTCTACTCTCTTTGCGAATTTTGCACTTAGCATGATTCGACACGACTTGCTCTCTACGCACTATGATCAAATTTCGCACACTTCAACATGTTTTTCAATTCTCCAAAAAACCCTCCTTTTATAACAGTATTTTTATGATGAAAACCCTAATCTTAGTCGGCTTTCATAACAACTATAAACCCTAATTTTAGTCGGCTGTCATCGGTCTTCGTCGGCTTCTTTTGTTGTTGTTGCCGCGAAAATACATGTCACAAAATCGCAACACTTTTTCTTTCTCTCTCTTTCTCCTTGCTTCAGGCCGCAAAAATGCTACATGTCGCGATATCACGACACTTTTTCTCCTTGCTTTTTCTCTTTGCATCGGACCGCGAAAATACATGTCACGATATTGCGACACTTTTTCTCCTTGCTCTTTCTCTTAGCTTTGGCCCGCAAAAATAAAACATGTCACGATATCACGACACTTTCACCTCCGTATGCTTTCTCTATTCTTTTATCATGATATCACAACATTTATGCCTCCATAGACTGTCTTTTCTTTTGTCGCAATATCGCGACACTTCTGCTTCCATAGACTTCGACTTTGCTTTTTTTGTAAAATCACGACACTTCTCCCTTCGAAGTCTTCTTCTCTGCTTTTGTCGCAAAATCGTGACACTTCTGCTTTCGTACTTTACTTCTTTGCTTTTGTCGTGAAATCGTGACACTTCTGCCTTCGAAGTCTTCTTCTCTGCTTTTGTCGCGAAATTGCGACACTTCTGCTCTCGTACTTTACTTCTTTGCTTTTATCATGAAATCGTGACACTTCTGCCTTCAAAGTC
Source organism: Wollemia nobilis (assembly GCA_028583015.1). Classification (NCBI taxonomy): domain Eukaryota; kingdom Viridiplantae; phylum Streptophyta; class Pinopsida; order Araucariales; family Araucariaceae; genus Wollemia; species Wollemia nobilis. The sequence continues at coordinate 5,848,525 of JAQPPZ010013513.1, forward strand.
TTCTTCTCTACTTTTTTCATGAAATCACGACACTTCTACTTCCGTACTTTACTTCTTTGCTTTTGTCATGAAATCGTGACACTTCTACTTCTGAAGTCTTGCTTTCTGCTTTTGTCGCAAAATCGTGACAGTTCTTCTTCCGTACACTTCCTCTCTTTCTCTTGTCACGAAAATGCGACATGTCGCAAAATCGTGACACTTTTCCAACTTACTTTCTCTCTCCTATTTTAGTCATGAAAATGCGACATGTTGCGAAATCGTGACACTTTTCCAACTTACTTTCTCTCTCCTATTTTAGTCACGAAAATGTGACATGTCGCAAAATCATGACACTTTTCTTACTTGTTCTCTTTCTTCGAACTTGTCACGAAATCGCGACACTTTTTCCTGCTTTCTCTTTCTCTTCCAACATGTCACGAAATCACGACAATTTTTCCACTTGCCTTTTTCTCTTCCAACATGTCGCAAAATCACGACAGTTTTCTTACTTGTTCTCTTTCTTCGAACTTGTCGCGAAATCGCGACACTTTTTCCTGCTTTCTCTTTTTCTTCCAACATGTCACAAAATCATGACAGTTTTTCCACTTGCCTTTTTCTCTTCCAACATGTCATGAAATTGTGATAGTTTTTCCTACTTTTTCTCTCTCTTCCAACATGTCACGAAATCGTGATAGTTTTTCCTGCTTTTTCTCTCTCTTCCAACATGTCACGAAATCGTGACTATTTTTCCTGCCTGCTGCATATGTCGCGATATCACGACACTTTTCTTACTTGTCTTTTTCTTTGATCTTTTGCAAATGGGCCACTTCGGTCTTCTTGGAAAATCACTGTACATACTTTGAATAACCTTTGAACTCCTATCTTCTGCATCTGAATAGCTTTTGAGCTTCTTGTCCACTGCATCAACGGATCTATCCGATCGTGTTGATAACAATGACAATACTTGTTGTTGCATCTTGCTCAACAATCTCCCCCTTTGGAATTGTTTGCAACACATGTGCAATTTCCTGTAACTCTTCTCCCCCTTTGACAATAATACCAAAGGGCTACTGCAGACTCCCCCTAAGTCCATGCACAACATTCTCAGGCACAATTTATTACACTTAGCAAAAATCATGAACATGAGCAAAAATATAATCAAATACTTAAATGCTCCCCCTAAGAATGTGATCTCTATAGCTAGTCAATTCTTGGGAAGTGTGACCACTCCTAATTTATTGCGAAGGTACTCAAAAACTTCCTTGGGCAATGGTTTTGTGAAGATATCTGCTACTTGCTCTGTAGTGGGAACAAAATCCAACTTAACCTCACCTTTCGCAACTTTCTCCTTCAAAAAGTGATACCTGATAGCAATGTGTTTTATGCATGAATGCATAACCAGATTCTTGGAGATGTTAATGGCATTGGTGTTATCACACTTAACTGATATTGGCTCACTGAAGCTAATACCAAGATCTTTTAGGGTTTTTTTCATCCACAATACCTACGTACAACATGTTGTCGCTGCAATATATTCTGCCTCTACTGTCGATAAAGAAATTGACTCTTGTTTCTTATTGTGCCACACGACCAATCTGTCTCTAAGATAGAATGCACCTCCACTGGTACTCTTTCTGTCATCTACACATCCTACCCAATCTGCATCTGAATACAAAATAAGGGTGAAGTCTTTACCTTTCAGATATCATAACCCATACTCCATAGTACCCTTGAGGTACCAAAGAATCCTCTTCACTGTTGTCACATGAGTCTCCTTGGGATTAGCCTGAAATCGTGCTACCATGTATACTGCCTACAAAATATCGGGTTTGGTAGCTGTCAGGTACAGTAAGCTTCCAATCATAGATCTGTACATGGTTTGATCAACAAGTGGAGATTTTTCATCCTTGCTCAACTTGCAACCTGTCGTCATGGGAGTGCTAATTGGCTTACAATCCTCCATTGTGAATTTTTTTAACATCTCTTTCACATATTTAACTTGAGAAATAAATATGCCCTTCTTATTTTGATTAACTTGCAACCCAAGGAAATACGAAAGTTCATCAATCATTGACATTTCAAATTCTTTCTGCATCTTATTTTCTAAATCTTTACACAACTCATCTTTGCTGCTGCCAAATATGATATCATCTACGTATACAACAAGAACAATAAGATGCCCATTTTCTATTTTGACATACAAATTACTATCCACCATACCTTTCTTAAACCTTTGTTGGGTGAGATAGTTGTCTAGCCTTGCATACCATGCTCGGGGTGCCTGTTTTAAGCCATATAATGCTTTCTTCAACATACAAACAAATTTGGGATCATCACCAAGTTGGAAACCATCTAGTTGCTCAATATAAACCTCTTCTTCAAGTTTCCCATTCAAAAACACTGATTTCACATCCATTTGATAAACTTTGAAATTCTTGTAGACTGCTAAAGCCAAAAACATTCTAATTGCCTCTAGTATAGCTACTGGTGCAAAATTTTCCTCAAATTCAATGCCTTCAACTTGTGCATAACCCTTACATACCAATATTCCTTTATTTCTGACTACCTGTCCGTCTTCATTCAATTTGTTTCGAAAATTCCATTTAGTCTCGATTATATTTTTATTTGCAGGTCTAGGTACTAACTCCCAAGTTTCATTTTTCTCGATCTGATCTAATTCTTCATTTATTGCCTTCATCCAACTTTCATCTTTGCTTGCGTCAACAACATTTTTGGGCTCAATGCTTGGATAATAGAGAGTAGTTACTTACTACTCTTCTTCTTGTCTGAACACCAACTTTGGGGTCTCTAATTATTTGCTCTCTAGGATGATTTTTCTGCCAGCTACCTGTTTTGAATTTCTTATTTTATTCCACTTCTGAATCACAACTTAAATCATTTGAGTCAATTTTTTGTATCTTTTCCATTTCGTTTTTCTCATCTCCTTCAATAACCTCTTCATAAATTGGGTAGTTCGTTTCATATCTAATTACTCGTTCTCTACCTTCATCAAATTTAACATCGATACTGTCCACAATTTTCTTTAGCCTCTTGTTGTAGTATTTGTAAGCTTTGTTTTTTGATGAATAACCAACAAAAATACCTTCATACGCTCTATCTTCAAACTTACCAAGATTATCTTCATTTCTTTTGATGTAGCACTTGCTGCCAAAAACTTTGAGGTATTTTGATGTTGCCCTTTTATCGAACCACAACTCATAAGGAGTTTTGCTTTCATGTGTTCTTAGCATGTACCTATTTTGGATATACACCGCAGTATGGACTGCTTCTTTCCAAAATCTGTCTGCTACTCTGCTTTCAACCAACATAGTCCGTGCCATTTCCTACATTGTCTTGTTCTTTCTTTCTACCACTCCATTCTGTTGAGGTATCTTGGCTGCTGAAAACTGTCTCCTAATACCGTATTTTTCACGAGTACTTTGTAAACTCCTCTCGAAATGAATTCTCCTCCTCTATCCGATCTTAAACATTTGATCTTCTTTCCTATTTCATTCTCAACATGGTTTTTGAAAATCTTGAACATATCAAAAGCTTCGATTTATGCTTCAAGAAAAATATCCATTTCATTCGGAATAGTCATCAATGCACAACATAAAATATTTGTCACCATTTATGCTTTGTGTTATCATGGGTCCACATAAATTAGTGTGTATTAGTTCCAAAGGTTTGTTTGTGTAGTACTCTTTTGTTTTGAATGTGACTCTAGTTTGCTTCCCCTTTTGGCATGAAGCACAAATGTTGTTTGTAGGTTTGTTGATGGTGGGAATATCTCTCACTGCCATTTTTGAGGTGATTTTTACTAGATTATCAAAACTGATATGACCGAGTCTCTTGTGCCACAACCAATTTTCTTCTTCCTGTCCAATAAAACAAGCTCCTTTTGAAGCCTCTGAGAGCGTGTACAGGTTGCCAGATGTCCTTGATACGGTTGCTATCAATTTTCCACTGTTTGTTTTTCTGACTTCATAACCCTGCTTCATAAAAACTACTTCATGAAATTTATCACAAATCTGACTTACACTCAACAAGTTATGTTTCAAACCATCCACAAACAAGACTTCTTCTGACTTAATTTTTTTGTCACTAATTTTAACTGAACCTTTGCCAACTATCTTAGCTCCATCATTATTTCCAAACTTTACTGAACCACCTTCATATTTTTGTAACTTCTCAAATTTATGTTTGTCACCTGTCATATGACTGGAGCATCCACTATCAAGTATCCATGGTACATATTTATTCTGTGTTTTAAATGATGTTTGTACGATTAAGGATTCTTTTTCTTCCTTAAGTCACTTTTTTCCTTTCCACTTTGTTTTGATAGTAGTTTTGGGTTCTTGTTTTGCCTTTCCCTTATCAATAGCTTGTGCATGTTTTTCGGGAAGTTTTCTATTTTGTCTCATCCTATTTGGTTGAAATTTTCTTCCTTGAAATTGATTTGATGCAAATGTACTTCTACAGTTTCTTGCAATGTGCCCAAAATTATGACAGTTATAACATTCTACTGTATAATTCATCAGAGGAGAAAAAGCATTTCTACTGGTGAAATTCCTTGGTCTTACATTATATTTGCAGTTTGAGATTTTATGTCCATAGCCATTGCATTTAAAATAGAAACCAAAAAAGAGATAATTGAACCTGGGTTATGGTCTTTGCCATGTTGTCGTAGGAGCCATAGGTCTTCTTCTTCTTTGATGTGTGACATTGGTGAATCCATCATTGTTAATTCTCCTTTCGTGCCTGGCATTATTGCTTTCTTTTGCATGATATATTTTTCCTTGATCAACCTATTTCTTATCTTCATTCTTTATGGATTCTACATTTCCGGCCTTTGATCCATTTGATGATTCTCCTTCGATGAAACCCGGACCAAATTTGATGCCTGCGAGCCTTTGGTCATTTATAATCTTATCCAGCTTCATAGAACTTTCTTTGCGTTTGTGATAGCAACTAATTTTGTGATTCATCTCTTCTATCTGCATTCATAAACCAACATTCTCTTCTTTTAGTTTGTAGCAATAATCTATTTTCATGGTAATTTGTACTTCGAGATCTTCAGATATTTTTTGTATTCTTTTGTTTGTACTTTCAGACTGGTTATGATTTCGTTTGCATACTCAAGTCGTTTTGAAATTTTCTTATTATTTTTCCTCTCTATTTTCCACTATTCAAGTGCAGAGATCAACTCACCTTCAAGATCTACTTCAGCCTCAGGGTTTTCACCACATACTTCAGAGTTCACTCCTTCTTCCTTTTCTGATTTTACTTCTTCAAATGCCATGAGAAGAGCTTCACCTCTTGCCATTGTGTTACTTCCAAGATCACCCTAGCTGGTTAGGCTTGTACAAAAACTTAGCTCTGATACCAATTATTAGTCTTACAATGACACTGAGAGGGGGGGTGAATCAGTGTAGTTCTTTAAACTTAAATTCACAGCTCTTAAAACTAAAATAATGAAACCTTAAAACCAGATAAAGCAAGTATCACAAGAGAACATCACACAACACAAGATTTAACGAGGTTCACCAATTTGGCTACTCCTTAAGAATGACTGCTTGGACTACCATCCAAATTCATCCTTTGCAAAGCACCAACTTTACAATCAATTTACCAGCACCCACTCAAAGGAGCACCAACCCCTTATTTATCTACACCAACAGAAAGGAGCACCAACCCCTTATTTATCTGCACCAATAGAAAGGAGCACCAACCCCTAATTTACCAGCACCTACTGGAAGGAGCACCAACCCTTGATTTACCAACACCTACTAGAAGAAGCACCAACCCTTGATGCCAAGCTACAACCTGGACTTCAATTTTGAATCTAGAAGTTTAACAAAAAAATACCTTCGCTTTTACAAGACCCTGATTGATCTACTTCACCTTTACGTTCTCTGCGCACTCTGCTCTCTCTACGCAATCACTTCGCACACTCTGCTTCGTTACAGTCAAACTTCACGATCGTCTTCTCTCTTTTGTGCACTCTACTCTCTTTGCAAATTTTGCACTTAGCATGATTCAACACGACTTGCTCTCTACGCACTACGACCGAATTTTGCACACTTCAACATGTTTTTCAATTCTCCAAACAGCCCTCCTTTTATAACAGTATTTTTATGATGAAAACCCTAATCTTAGTCGGTTGTAAAACCTAATCTTAGTTGGCTTTCATAACAATTGTAAACCCTAATTTTAGTCGGCTGTCATCGGTCTTCGTTGGCTTCTTTTGTTGCTGTTGCCACGAAAATACAACATGTCACGAAATCACGATGCTTTTTATTTCTCTCTTTCTCCTTGCTTCAGACCATGAAAATGCTACTTGCTATGATATCACGACACTTTTTCTCCTTGCTCTTTCTCTTTGCATCGGACCGTGAAAATACAACATGTCGCGATATCGTGACACTTTTTCTCCTTGCTCTTTCTCTTAGCTTTGGCCCTCGAAAATACAACATGTCACGATATCACGACACCGTCGCCTCCGTACGCTTTCTCTATTATTTTTTTGTGATATCGCGACATTTTTGTCTCCGTAGACTTCATCTTTTCTTTTGTCGTGATATCGCGACACTTCTGCTTCCATAGACTTTGACTTTGCTTTTGTCACGAAATCGTGACACTTCTCCCTTCGAAGTCTTCTTCTCTGCTTTTGTCACAAAATTACGACACTTCTGCTTCCGTACTTTACTTCTTTGCTTTTGTTATGAAATCACGACACTTCTGCCTTCAAAGTCTTCTTCTCTATTTTTGTCGTGAAATCGTGACACTTCTGCTTTCGTACTTTACTTCTTTGTTTTTGTCGCAAAATCGTGACACTTCTGCCTTCGAAGTCTTCTTCTCTACTTTTATCATGAAATTGAGACACTTCTACTTCCATACTTTATTTCTTTGCTTTTGTCGTGAAATCGTGACACTTCTGCTTTCGAAGTCTTGCTTTCTGCTTTTGTCATGAAATCACGATAGTTCTGCTTTCGTACACTTCCTCTCTTTCTCTTGTCACAAAAATGCAACATGTCGTGAAATCGTGACACTTTTCCAACTTACTTTCTCTCTCCTATTTTAGTCACGAAAATGTGACATGTCGCGAAATCGTGACACTTTTCCAACTTACTTTCTCTCTCCTATTTTAGTCGCGAAAATGTGACATGTCGCGAAATCGTGACACTTTTCCAACTTACTTTCTCTCTCCTATTTTAGTCGCGAAAATGCGACATGTCGTGAAATCGCGACACTTTTCTTACTTGTTCTCTTTCTTCGAACTTGTGAAATCGTGACACTTTTTCCTGCTTTCTCTTTCTCTTCCAACATGTCGCGAAATCGCGATAGTTTTTCCACTTGCCTTTTTCTCTTCCAACATGTCGCGAAATCGTGACAGTTTTCTTACTTGTTCTCTTTCTTCGAACTTGTCGCGAAATCGCAACACTTTTTCCTGCTTTCTTTTTTTCTTCCAACATGTCGTGAAATCGCAACAATTTTTCCACTTTCCTTTTTCTCTTCCAACATGTCGCGAAATTGTGATAGTTTTTCCTGCTTTTTCTCTCTCTTCCAACATGTCGCGAAATCGCGACAGTTTTTCCACTTGCCTTTTTCTCTTCCAACATGTCGCGAAATTGCGACAGTTTTTTCTGCTTTTTCTCTCTCTTCCAACATGTCGCAAAATCATGACAATTTTTCTTGTCTGTTGTATATGTCGCGATATCGCGACACTTTTCTTACTTGTATTTTTCTTTGATCTTTTGCAAATGGGCCACTTCGGTCTTCTTAGAAAATCACTATACATACTCTAAATAACCTTTGAACTCATGTCTTCTACATCTGAATAGCTTTTGAACTTCCTGTCCACTGCATCAACAAATCTATCTGACTATGTTGACAACAATGACAATACTGTTGCTGCACCTTGCTCAACAAAAGGTGTCATCAACAAATTTAAGATAAGAATTTAAACAATCATTTGTTGCAACTTAAATACCTTTGGTTTTACCTTTTAGTATTAACATAAATAGAGCTACTCCAAATCCCTCAAAAATAATAAATAAGATATAACAATATAATGAGTCACCTTAGTAGAGTCCATGGGTTTAAATGCATATAGAAAGGGATTTATTGGTAAAAATAGATTTTTTTTTAAAACTTCAATGACATCTAATCTATTTACACTAACTCGATCAAAACCAGTTTTTTTGAGAATGTCATATAAAAATTTAGCAAATTATGTCATAAGCTTTGTTCATGTCCATTTTTATAAGTAGATCTAGTTTTTCCATGGACTAAAAAGAATGTATGGCCCCTTACAAAATGATTATACCATCAAATATTTGTTCTACGCAAGAAATCCATCTTGTTCCTTAATTTTTCAATCCATTTTTCTTAGTTTAGAAGTTATGTTATAAACAATGTTAGAAACTCTTATTGGATGAAAGCTATCAAAATATTGTGTATTATCTTTCTTAGGAAAAAATACAATAAATGATACAGTGATCTTAATTGTTATAGCCTTATTTTTCCTAGCCTCTTCAATCACAACCAACATATCACTCTTCAACATTGTCTCATTTTTTTCAAATAAAACTGCAATAAATCCATTTAAGTCAGTATCCTTATCATGGTAGAAAGAGAAAATTACCTCATGTAATTATTCCCTTAAGATCTTCCTCATCAAGAATTTATTTGACTTGTATGTCATTATTGATGAAATATTCTGTAAAAGTTTACTTGTGATACCTTATTCTATCCAACTTTTAATAGAATATCTTTAAAATTGTTGATTGCTTCTTTTTAATCTTTTTATTTTCCTCATTGCATCTTTAATACGCTTTTTAAAAAAAATTGATTTGATGAAATGATCTATTTGTTTTAATTGTAGAATGAAGAGTTTTGATAATTCTATTACCTTCTTAGTAATAAAGGAGACATTGATCTTAATTATTATAGCCTTATTTTTTCTAATCTCTTAAACCACAATCCACATATTTTTTAAACAAAAGTGCAAGAAATCCACTCAAGCCAGGATCCTTATCATGGTGGAAAGAGAAAATTACCTCATGCAGCTCTTCCATTGAGATTTTTCTCATCAAGTGTTCATTCTATCTTTGTACGATTATTAGGGCTATGCATAAGGGGTTGGACTCAAAATGTACTTGTAAAAAAATGGTTAATCCTAATAAAAATCAAGGTGAATCATGGAGAATCATAAGCAAATCAAATCGAGCATCTTCATACCAAAATTTGGGGTATTTGAAGCCCTAAAATATAAGGTCATATTTGGGTCCACTTTTGACCTATTAAATCATCTTATAACTTCATAAAAATACCACTATTAGATTAGGCTTTAAAAGAGCTTTCCAACGAGTACAAATATGCCTATGTTTGGATATATATTGTAGCAAATTGACCCTAAGAAAAAATTGATCCTAAAACTTTTAGGTGAATGGGCCGACGTTGAGGGTCCTCATATTCGCCAATTTCCAATTTTATAAATCCTAATATTCACCCAATTTGTGAATATTTGTCACTATGCATAACCCTGATGATTATTGATAGAGTATACTTTAAATGATCATTTGATATTCCTTATTCTCAAATTTTGATAGAATATGTTTCAAATCATATATCGTTTCTTTCTTGATCTATTTTTCTTCTTCACTACTAAATATGGATTTGAAATATTTTTTATTTGATGTCAGGATTAGTTTGTTTTAGTAGTAGAATGAAAAGTTTTAATATTTCTATCACCATTTTAGTAATAAAGGAGACATAGACATTGATCTTAATTATTATAGCCTTGTTTTTTATAGCTTCTTTAACCACAACCAATATATCATTCTTCAAGATTATACCAATTTTTTTGAAACAATAGTACAAGAACTTCATTCAAGCCAAAATTCTTATCATGGTGGAAAGAGAAAATTATCTCATGCAAATCTTCTATTGAGATCTTCCTTATCAGGCTTCAATTCTATCTTTGTCTAATTTTGATAGAAAAATTTGTAAAATCCCACTTGAGATTTGTTACTCCATCCAACTACTGATAGAATATATTTGAAATCATTGACTACTTCCTTCTTGATATCTTCTTCTTTCTCACTATTTTGATATGGATTTGACATACTTTTGTTATGACGAAAGGATTAGTCTATTTTAATACTCTAGCATTTTTTATTATATTCTATTACGTATTTAAGCCACTTCATATTGAAATTTTGGTCTCATTATGATGTCCTTTTTAGTATGTTAAAGTAATTATTTTTCTTATACATAAGTATGTTGGTCCATTCCATTGATTTCCACTGTTTTTTAGAAATATTTGATATTGGATTATATTTCCTCTTTCTCTAAAATATGCCATGAAGGAATTTGAATCTTTGATATTTTAGATCTTTATTTGCTCCTTTAATCATTTTATGTTTTGAACAAACTTATATATGCTTGATCCTTCAATTTAAGCATTGGGAAGAAGTTTGATTTTTGGAGCTACATAGACTAAATATAGAATGGATTTGAATGACCATTATTTAGTAGATCACATTTCAAGAGAATATGTTTATGAGCTAACATTACTTGTAGTAAAATGCTTGAAGATATAATTTGATATGTTTGTAACCAACTAGTAGATACTAGAACTAGTCCAATCAATTTATATGAAATCATCCAATACTTCTATTATCTCCCCCCCACCCCCCAACACACACACACACACACACACACACACACGATATATATATATATATATATATATATATATATATATATATATATATATATATATATATATATATCAAAGGGAATAACATCCCAAAGGATATTTTAATTGATAAATAGAGTAAGGTACTTGATTAATCTTAGACCAACCTAATTACATGTTTCTTCTAGAAATTATCCATTCTATTTGTGATTATAATTTACCATTGTTATACCTCTTGAAACTGCCATAGTAGAATCCACTAGAGAATCTCCTAGATTCCATGTCTTTTTTAATGTATCATTACATTCCTAACTACCTTTTCTTTGTTTCTTGTATTAAAATAAGATTAATACTTATATCAAACTATTAATTCCTAGTAACTCTTTTTTTCATACAATATTCATACCTTGAATATTTTAAGACACAATATTTATCGTTATTTTTAAATATTATTTTGGGCATAGTCGTACTTTTCATTGATAATTTTTATATATTTCTATATCAATTCCCCTTTATGTTTCTTTTTCTTCTTCATTCATATTTTGAGGTAATATATCCATTTTTAACCTACATCAATGATATCATCCTCATTAATATCTTTTATTTATCTAATCTATTCATAATTTAAATTATCACCTATATATTTTTCATGCCTTATAGAACCCAGAGTGCAAGGGATAACCTCAAACATACATTATTTTTTATGCTTCCTTAGAAACACTAAAGTGAAGGTGTAATGTCTACAATACTTAATTTATGATGCTATCCTAGAAATCTCAAAGTGAATTGGATATCCTCCATACTAGTTTTCTCATTATACTACCCTAGAAACCCTAAAGTGTAAGTAGTAATCTATATTCTGTATCTATTATTATAAGAAGTTTTTATTTTTTATTTTTTTGGAAATAATAGAGATTATTTACCTAGATCAAACTTAACATTTTCCACATTTATGGTTTAATATTGAATCTACACATTTAAAAATTTAGTTCCTTCTAAATTTAAACTTGCACATTGTAATTCCTTATTCCATGCATCCTTTATAACTTATTTAATGTTTACTTTGAATATTCAAACCGTCATGGGCTTCACCATTTAATGAGGTAGAGAAGCTTATTTACTACTTTTTGAGAGTTGAATGTTCTTAATTTTAAATATTTGAACTTTTGCAATGTGATACCTTTAAACTTAATTTTTATTCATGACCAAAATTTTCATCTCTTTATTGACTATTTTTACTTTGCAATCTCTTAGTATGTGTTTTCCTCATGGTATTTATGAAATAATAATGTAGTATTTATATAGTGCACTTATCCAACCCATTGTTTCAATTCAACTCTAATTATAATGGAATTTTTTAAAGGTCTTAGAACATCTATGACAACATATATCCATGCATATGTATCTTTATTTCAATCCTTAAGAGTTGTTGCATTTGGATGAAATTCCCTAACATATTACAAATATTATTAAAAACCTTTTTATTAATAATTTGATATGCAAGTTCAATAAGATTGACCCACATTAGAAGTGTTTGAAGAGATTATGTCTACAGAGATAAATTATCACTCCATTTATCTTACATACAAGCTATAAATTTTGATAATGTATGGTCCTTAATTCTTCATTTTATCGCTAGCACTTGAAGTAGATAAGATGATGAAAATTTCCTTTTGGAAGGAAAATCATGGAAGAATGTGAAATCAATCTTCATGTCCTTTAATTATTCTTTTAAATATTTGAAAAACTAGGCAAGTATCCATTTGATTTATATATTAACCCTCTACTTTAAGAAGGTCATTATATAATATTTATTTGTCTCGTATTGATAATTATTTTTGGTGAATCATATATTTATCAAAAAGAGATTACCATAGATTTATTCTATTTATTCTTGATATATACAAAAATACTTCCCCAACTAGATTTTCATAAATGGATTTGTAATCCTAGTATAGTATCTCGACACTACCTTTGCCAAGTTTTGCTCATTTTGGAGTAACAAACAATAACAAAAAGGGAAAATTATAGGGAAATTCCCAAAGAATCCAACATTTTGCTCATTTTTGGTGAAGTAACGATTTGCTTACAAAACCTATTGATTTCTTAGAGGAGAAATTTGCTTAATAGAGGTATTGATTTGATCAAGGAGCAATTTGCATAATAAATGTGGATAATTTACTTGCTAATTCAAATGAATCACCTACAAAATTGAGTGAATCACTCAACAAGACCAAGTAAATTGTTCGAATGGGGCACAAAAGTGAAAATCAATATGAATTTAAAGGAAAATCTTCTAGAAAGTGATATTTTTGGCATTTTGTGGCACACTAAACATTTTTGGAGTCTTCTAAAAATTTTAGAGACATAGGCATATAACATTTAGAGGTGCAACATTTTGTTATAATTGTCCCCAAATATTTACTTTCACTAGAAGTAATTATTTTTCACATCAAGTAACTCAGGTGTAAACTTTTGCTATAAATAGGGGATTAGGGCCCTCACTATATTCATCTTTTGGCCATAAGAATTTAAAGCTACACTCTGTGAAACCCACATTGTGTTATGTACTCATGAGGTTATAAAAAATTTATAAGTTTTTATGCATCCTATCAGTGGCACTACCCTCCTAGTTTGCTAAGTGCATGGTGGTTGAGTATGGCCTTTCTAGCCCATATTATCATTTGTTTATAAATTTTCTACTCAAACAAATAGGTGGACATTAATGTTTTTTTTCTCAGTGAAAAGACTAAATTTTAATAAATAGAAATATTACATAATGGTAGGGCATTCCATACATGGGTTGTAACCTGGAAGTACCTCCAAATAAACATAATCCCATGAAGGCTAAATGCCCAAATAGAGAATAAAAAAAATACACAAGAAAGCATTGGTACACCTAATCACTAAATGACATATTAGAGGAGGAGGACTTAGAACTGTAATAAGATAAAATAATTGGTTTATTTTCCTTGTATACAACATATCCTCTTCAAAATGCATTCGAGAGGTCTTCATTTCTAATGGTGATTGTAAATTCTTGTAGCTCCACCAGCTCATCCTGCTAATATCCATTATTATGTGTTTATCCTATCTCTACCTTCCCAAACAAATAGTGATTTTAGCAACTCATAATCATGAAACATCCAAGCCTCATCCCTCCTCATAGGATTTCCCACATTGGTACTTATTCCTTCCCCATCATTAGGGTAATGGGTGGACATTAATGTTATTCGAGTTCTCAGGTGTTGATTGATTGCATGTTATTCTCATTATGGTGTAACAATCATATTTTTTTCCTCTTACTCTCTAAACTTCACAAATTTACTTTCCACACTTTATGGATTTTGCTTTTATATATTTTAATTCACACATTTATTTTTCATACAAAGTATTTATAGTATATTAGAGAGAAATATGAGGATAATAGGAATCTAATATTAATTTGGAGGTTGGGGGAAGCCTTTGGCAAACTCGTGCAACCTTGTTGACATTTGGATTTGGGGGCATAACACGTAAATTAGAAGTTAGAACAAATCCCCATATCAACATAGTTTCTAGCACACATGTTGTGACAAACCCAATTTGTATACATATTTCTTAATTTGTGTCCAAAAATACATTTGTAATAGATGAAGCGATTGGCTCAAAATGAGAAAAAGTTTCATCATGTTTGAATTTTTAAGCAATTCACTTGTGAAAGCAAATATTTCACTTAGCTTTGAGAAAACTTAGGATTTTGTAATAAGTGAGTGATTTTTTTGACTTACCAAGTGAATCACTCAATTTGCCTTACATTTTCATAGGTTTCAGAGCAATTTGGTCAAATGTTTTGGTCCTAAACTCAGTTTTGCTTGAAATTTCACCAATTAAAAAAAAAATAAACTAAAACAGAGTTTACCAAAAAAATCCTTTTTCACAAAGAAAATGTTCCATTTTCAAGCTAATCACTCAATTTGATAGTTTACTAAAAATTACATTCTAGGGGCGAATCACCTATAATTATGATTGAAATGTTCAAAATAGGAAATTTATGAAATTTTTTAATTTTAAAGGTTTTTTTGAATATTTTAATCCTAGAACTCCATCTATGCAAGAACATATGCACATGCATATGAATATATGACCTAAATCCTATAAAGCAAAGAAAAGCATCAATATATTGATATTTTCATTTATCATTGAAGGAATGCTAAAAGAAAGAGAAAAAACAGACTACCATGTGGTTGAACCAAGAGGATGATTTCAAAGAAAATGTCTTAGTATATGTTTCTCTCTCATCAAAAGGAAAAAGTCCCATGGCCAACCAGGTTAGCCAAGGATTCTTTCCACCACAAATAGACTACCTAAGTAAGCAAATGGGTTATTCAATATCCCTAGTAAATCCTACTTGGTCTAATCAAGTTTCTATAATGACTTATACCAATCCCCTATACTAGGTATTGCTTGATGTATATAACCTCACAAATAACCCGCACTTCATACATCAATTTTATAACCAAACTAAGGCTTATAATACACAAAATATACCTTCTAAAAATACTCCTCTAACATAGAGCCCATCTAGATGTACTCTAACTAATATTTTTAGTGTTCCTCTAGTTTGATCCTCAACCCAGATAATATTGTTAGGCTTAAAGATAAATCTTACATAGAATATGCAAGTGGCTACTAGAAAAATGGGGTTATAGGTGTCTCAAGGAAAAACCCAAAGGATGAATACCACCTCCAACCAGGAAAGCATAGCAAAATGTAGAAGGTCCACCTCCTCAAAGCTAATAGATCCCACATATAGGATTGAAATATACCCCTCCATAGCAAAATATTAAATCACCTTCTAATTAGCAATTGGCTTATTATAATTTGTTGCCTCAATATCTACTATTACCCTCTATATCAATACCCTCTCTAACACCCATACTCATCTCCTAGCTATACAATGTAATCCCCTTATCAATAGTATGGGCAACCTTCTCCCTAGCAAAGTAATTTAGGTGCACCCGTTAGATCCCAAAATTAACTTCCTAATTGGACCTATCAAGTCCCTTTGAACCTATTGGTCTAATCTTCTATTCCCCCAAAATATATGAAGGTTTTACCTACCTTTGATGGGAATGAGAGAAAAATAGCCTTCGATTATCTTAGCGAGTTGTCACCACTCAAGTCAATCCACTGTATTCAAGAGGAGAATATAATGGTACATTTACTAAAATACTCTCTTCATGATAAGACCACTTGGTGGTATATGAGATTATCTGATAATTTAGTAACTAGTTGGGCGTTGATAGTAGAACCTTTCATGCATAGGTTTGGCATATGTAAAATGAGTATTTAGTTAAATAAAATGCAAAAAATATTGACAATATTACTTTATTTAGTATCATGAGTACCATTGCAAATAATTAGATTAAGAGTGATTTTATTATTTAGTATGTGCCAAGGTGTGAAGTGTGTTTATGTATCATGTAATCAACTATGAGTTATGAGTGAAAGGTGTTATGTGTGCAAGTGTGAGCTATGAGTGAAGGTGTCATGTGTGTAAGTGAAGAGTAATGTGAAAGTGTCATATGTGTAAGTAAAGAGTCATTTGTGATGTGTCAAAACTAGAAGTAGGAAGTTATGTAATTCATGAAAGACTTTATCATTATGAAAGGCTTATGAAAGGTGTTGGCAATTTTGGGTACCTTGGGTACATTGCCCTTGCTCAAGTGTTGATGTTGTCATTGATGTCAAAGAGCGGAAGGGTTTTTGTGAAAACCAAGGCAGACTAAATTATAGGTTTTTTTTAAATCCATGGTCAGCAGTTTTGAAATGGTTTTTTCTTAAAACCCAAGTTAGCTCTTCGTTTTGTTGAAAAAGGTGCTCCGATGATGAAGATATTTAATTTTAAATATCTAGTTTAAATTTCATTTATTTATTTAAAATTTAAATTAATATTTTAAAATTAAATTAAAGTTGTTCACCGGCTTGTTTTCAAAGCCGACGTTGCTAGGGTTTTGCAACGGATCAATTAGGGTTTCCTGCTGACAAAGCAAGGTTAAGCAACCAAAAAAATCTAGGGTTTCATGTTGACCTAATTAGGGTTGCAGCCGACGTGTTTGAGAATGTTTTGATGGGATATTCTCTTCTATAAAAATGCGGGACTGTTGCAAGGTTGAAGTGTGGGCGTGATGCGATATATGCGAATGAAGTTCGTGTGCAGCAGAGTGTAAGTCGGTGATAGTTCTTTGGAGTTAAAGAAAAGAGATTGCAGCGATGAGATAGTGAGTGAGTGCATATCGACTGATCGAGAACAAAGAGAGCGATATGCAGACGGCGTGTTTAAAGTCCGAGGCAAAAATACGCAGATGGTAGAAGTGAGATTTCATGGAAGGTGCAACAGAGTGAGTGGTGCAAAGAGAAGATAAGAACGCGGTATGCAGAAGTCATGTTTCGAGTGTGAAATGATAGTGTGTTGGCTGTAGAAGTAATATTTCTATGAAGTTGCAGCAGAGAACGCGGAGAGATATAGAGGAGTGGTTGAAAAAGTGTGAATCATTTTTCACAACAGCAGTCAAATGCCGACAAGCAGAAGATCGCAAAAAAATAGCAGATCGTGATAATTGAGGTGGAAGTTTACATTCTGCAATTTTTATTATTATCTTCAAGTTGTAGCTTGAAAAAGGGGTTGGTGCATCTTTCCAGTTGGTGCTTGGAAAAATTGGAGTTGGTGCTCCATTCTGTTGTAGCAGATAAAATTTAGAGGTTGGTGCCTCTTACCAGTTGGTGCTGGTGAATGATTATGTAAAGTTGTAGCTTTGCATTTGACTGGATTTGGATGGTAGTCCAAGCAGTATTTTTGAGGAGTAGCCACATCGGTGAACCTCGTTAAAATGTCGTGTTATGTGTGATGCTCTTAGTAATTTTATTATTTTTGTTTTAATCTGCTGTAGTTTATTTAAAAGTCTAAATTGCTTTTAAGTTTTTAAAGAACACACTGATTCACCCCCCTCTCAGGTGTCATTGTGATTGTAACAATTGGTATCAGAGCAAGGTTCCCAATTTTGGCTAAATCAGTCAGGGTTGATCTTGGATTAGTACACAATGGCTAAGAAGAATAGATCCTCATCCAAAAATGCATCCCAGCCAGTTTCAGTTCCTATGGTTGAGAAAATTGAACCAAAAATGGCAGAAGGAATGAACTCTGAAGTTGAAGAAGTTGAGGTGAAGTTGATTTAGAGGGTGAGCTAGTGTCTGCCCTTACGGAATGGGAATCGAAGAAAAATAAGAATGAAAAATTATCAAGGAAACTTAAGGATGCAAACAAAATTATTGCCAGTTTAAAAATACAGACTGAAGAATACAAGAAAATGTCTAAAGATCTGGAAATACAGGTATCCATGAAGATAGACCACTGTAGCAAATTGGAAGAAGAAAATGTGAGTCTTCGAATACAGATACAAGAGCTGGATTGAAAAATCAACTGTCATGTAAAACGTGAAGAAAGCTCAATGAAATTGGACAAAATTCTGAGCGATCAAAGATCCATAGGTATCAAATTTGGTCTCGGCTTTTCTGAAGGAGAATCATCAACTGGACCAAAAGCAAACAATGTTGAAAGTGAAAAGAACAAAGACAAGAATCAGGCAAAAGAAAGATATAATGCCAGACCTAAAATAGCAGTTGACAATGATGGCTTTACTAAGGTCACACATCAAAAGAATAGAAGATCCAAGGCTCCAGCAACAACCTGGCCAAGACCATATTTCAGGTTTAATCATTATTTCTATGGTTTTTTTTTCAAGTGTAATGTTTATGGGCATAAAATTGTTGACTGCAAATACAACATAGGTCCAAGAAGTTTCACTAGTAGAAATGCATTTGCTCCTTTAATGAGTTATGCAGTAGAGTGTTTTAAGTGTCACAACTTTGGTCATATTGCCAGAAATTGTCGTAGTATGTCTGTTTCATATCAACCTAATGAAAGTAGATTTCAACCGTATAGAGCAAAATAAAATAGAATTTATAATGAAGGATATGTGCAAAATTCTAAAAATGGGAAGTCACAGCTAGAACCCAATACCACAGTTAAAACAAAATGGAAACAAAAAGAACAGCTCAGGAAAGAACAAGATTCTTTAATAGTGCAGACAGCTTTTAGAGCTCAGAATAAACATGTTCCTTGGATTCTTGATAGTGGTTGCTCAAGTCATATGACAGGTGACAAACAGAAATTCGAAAATCTACAAAAGTATGAGGGTGGTTCTATAAAATTCGGCAACAATGATGGAGTCAAAATAATAGGTAAAGGAACGGTCAAAATTAGTGAAGGAAAGATCAAGTCAGAGGAAGTTTTATATGTGGATGGTTTGAAACATAATCTATTGAGTGTGAGTCAAATCTGTGACAAAGGACATGAAGTAGTTTTCAAGAAGCATGGTTGTGAAGTCAGAAAAATAAATAGCAGGAAATTAATAGCAACTGGCTCAAGGACGTCTGGCAATCTATACACACTCTCAGAGTTTTCAGAAGGTATGTGCTTCATGGGATAAGAAGAAGAGAATTGGTTGTGGCATAAGAGGCTTGGACACATAAGTTTTGATAATCTGGTAAGAATTAGCGCTAAACAAGCAGTGAGAGATATTCCAATCATTAAAAAACCCGCAAATAGTATGTGTGCTTCATGTCGGAAGGGTAAACAGGACCAGAGTTTCGTTTAAAACAAAAGAACATCACACTAACAGGCTTGGTCAAAACAGGTTTAGTCAGAACATGTGGATTCAAAGAACAGGTATGCCTAAAAGAAACAACACTATTACTTGTTATAAGTGCAACAATAAAAGTCACACTGTCAGACAGTGCAGAGTTGAAATTCCAGGATATAGGAACAGGAACAGTGGCATGATCGGGTCCAAGGATCAAAACAATGACATAAACAAGAATATGGTCAAAGAGTTCAAAAGAAGACCCGACAAGGAAGTTATAGATGTTGATGTTGATTAGTGCCTAATGGGAGTTTTACTCCCACCCCAGAATTAATCACCTCATCAGGAGGTGGGGGAGGGACTAAGCTAAGAGGCTCATTCTTAGTTCCGAGCCCCAAAGGTGGCCCTTTGCCATTGATGACAAAGGGGGGAGAGATATGAGTAAGGGGGAGAGCTTCAAGTGAAGAGGAAAGCTTCAAGTCAGGGGGAGCAAAACTTCAAAGAGATTGATTTCAGTTTTGGCTCTTGAAGATGTGTTTTTAGTAAAGGGTTGCCATCAATGACAAAGGGGGAGATTGTTGGCAATTTTGGGTACCTTGGGTACATTGCCCTTGCTCAAGTGTTGATGTTGTCATTGATGTCAAAGAGCGGAAGGGTTTTTGTGAAAACCAAGGCAGACTAAATTATAGGTTTTGTTTAAATCCATGGTCAGCAGTTTTGAAATGGGTTTTCCTTAAAACCCAAGTTAGCTCTTCGTTTTGTTGAAAAAGGTGCTCCGATGATGAAGATATTTAATTTTAAATATCCAGTTTAAATTTTATTTATTTATTTAAAATTTAAATTAATATTTTAAAATTAAATTAAAGTTGTTCACCGGCTTGTTTTCAAAGCCGACGTTGCTAGGGTTTTGCAACGGATCAATTAGGGTTTCCTGCTAACAAAGCAAGGTTAAGCAACCAAAAAATTCTAGGGTTTCATGTTGACCTAATTAGGGTTGCAGCTGACGTGTTTGAGAATGTTTTGATGGGATATTCTCTTCTATAAAAATGCGGGACTGTTGCAAGGTTGAAGTGTGGGCGTGATGCGATATATGCGAATGAAGTTCGTGTGCAGCAGAGTGTAAGTCGATGATAGTTCTTTGGAGTTAAAGAAAAGAGATCACAGCGATGAGATAGTGAGTGAGTGCGTATCGACTGATCGAGAACAAAGAGAGCGATATGCGTACGGCGTGTTTAAAGTCCGAGGCAAAAATACGTAGATGGTAGAAGTGAGATTTCATGGAAGGTGCAGCAGAGTGAGTGGTGCAAAGAGAAGATAAGAACGCGGTATGCAGAAGTCGTGTTTCGAGTGTGAAATGATAGTGTGCTGGCTGTAGAAGTAATATTTCTGTGAAGTTGCAGCAGAGAACGCGGAGAGATATAGAGGAGTGGTTGAAAAAGTGCGAATCATTTTTCACAGCAGCAATCGAATGCCGACAAGCAGCAGATCTGCAAGAAAAATAGCAGATCGTGATAATTGAGGTGAAAGTTTACATTCTGCAATTTTTATTATTATCTTCAAGTTGTAGCTTGAAAAAGGGGTTGGTGCCTCTTTCCAGTTGGTGCTGGAAAAATTAGAGTTGGTGCTCCATTCTGTTGTAGCAGATAAAATTTAGAGGTTGGTGCCTCTTACCAGTTGGTGCTAGTGAATGATTATGTAAAGTTGTAGCTTTGCATTTGACTAGATTTGGATGGTAGTCCAAGCAGTATTTTTGAGGAGTAGCCACATCGGTGAACCTCGTTAAAATGTCGTGTTATGTGTGATGCTCTTAGTACTTTTATTATTTTTGTTTTAATCTGCTGCAGTTTATTTAAAAGTCTAAATTGCTTTTAAGTTTTTAAAGAACACATTGATTCACCCCCCCTCTCAGTGTCATTGTGATTGTAACAAATGAAAGGTTGTACCTCCCATGAGTTTGAGGAGAGTAAAAGTCAAGAGTATTAAAGGGTTTTATGTAAAGTTATATATTGATGAAAAATATCTATGAAATGTAATAGATTATTGAATGAGAAGAATTATCAATAAAGTTTTTTATTTTGTGAAATATTAGTATTATTATGGAATGATATTATTGGCTTTGATTATACGATATTGAAACTATAGACCTATGATATTTTAGGCTCACTTTGCTAATAATGGTATTAGAGCTTCATTGATAGCCATGTTTTTGGTGAAAGACACTTTGGTTGAGCCATCCAGGAAGGAGAGAACATGAGATTGGAAGCAGAGGATTGGAGAATGTTTGAAGAAATATACTATAGAAGGAGATTGAAGAAGAATATTGGAGAATAGATAGCACCATAATCTAATGTGAATTTGGAAGAGTGAGGAAAATAAGGTTTGGAGGAGAAAGAAAAATTGCTAGAAAGACTGGAGAGAATATATGTTGGAAAGATTGGAATGATGAGGAAATATATTTGACATAGTACGAGTGCAGTCTAGGTTGGAGATATAGTTGGAAAATAATGTGTGGATAAGAGCACCCATGTGAGAGTCTTATGGGAAAGCATACAAGGATTTTGGAGGAGAAGAGCGCAACTATATTGGAGGAATGTGCAGTCAAAAGTAGTAGACATGGAGGAAGCATCACAAAGAGAACACAATTGAGTTTGGGGAAATATTGCCTAGAAAGCTTGCAAGTTGAGAGCATGAGTAATTATGTTCAAAAAAGCTTATGAAATTGAAATTAAATTAATAGGGAGATATAAGAAGATTAATAAATTATTTTTAAATAATTGGGAATTATAAGAAATTAATTATTAAAAAGATAAGAAATTATATTGATGTTGTTTTTGGAAGATATAAAAAAAATGAATTGAAGAATGAAGGAATGAATTGATTTAATAAGATTCATTGAGAAATTGAAAAATACATAAATTTTTAAATTGAATATTTGATTGAGTGAAGAATAAAAATGAGAAGAAAGGTGAAAATTTGAATATATTTTTGGAGTTATAAGGTTGTCAACTTCAAAGGAAATTATTGCAACATGACAATTAAAAGAAGAAAGCAAACAAAAAGAAAAACAAAGAGTCAAATATTAGAAATCAATATGGATATATAAAGAAAATAAATTATCAAAAACAAATGAAGAAGAGAAACAAGTTAAAAATTCATATTTTCAAGAAGTTGAAAAAATCTTAGAAGATAAAGACTTTATGTCACTAGAATTGATATTTTACTCACAAAAAATTCTTGAAGAAGCTAAAGATGAAGATTTTTCAACACTTAAAAACTACTTCCATATTGTTATTCATGGATATAGTTATCTCTCTATAATATTATTTGCTAACATAGGAAATATACTATACATATCATTTCTCTTTGGAAGACAAGAATAAAAGACAAGAAGAAATAATTAAAAATTTGAAGAACAAGCCTATAATGAAAGATGTCACTTGTGACACAAATGATTTAAGGCCTATGACAACAAATGCATGTTGTGATACCATAGAATTAAAACCCATGATGACAAATGCATGTTATGACACTAGTGATCTTCATCAAAAGGAAAAAAATAATTGTAATGCAAGTTGTGATACTTGTGATTTGGGACCCACGATAAATACAAAATAACTTGTTCTAAGAATAGTATTTGCATGTGACACAAAGGATATGAACATGGTTCATGAAGATAAAAATTTGGCACAAATTATATGTGACATTTGACATTGTAATGATAATAATGATAGAGATATTGGGATAGAGTTTTTGGCAGGATACATTTTTGAAAAAAATTGACAATCAAATGTTATAAAGCAAACTAATGAAGACCTCAAACAATCACATAATAAATGTGGACATTGTGGCAGGCATGGACATGAGATAGAAATATGGGATCTTCATTTTTGTGAAATTTGTGGAGGTAAAAATCATTCTAAAAAATATTGTTAGTATAAAGGAAAAAGTAATATGAATCATGGATGGATAAGCATGCACAAATAGGATGAGATGAAAGAAATAATTACATGGATAACACTAAATATTACTAGAAGTAGTACTAGCCTTCTAATAATGACAAACATCTAATGATTACTAAATGCCAAATATTTACAAGACACCTAGACACAAAATATATACAATGTTTTTACAAAATACTTGCTAGGTACCAAATAATGTAATAATCTCGAATATCCCTCCATATTACATTATTTGGTATGATATCAATCTATCTTTTTGGGTTTTATTTTCTAGCTCTTCTTCTAGCACTGATTCTAGTACTAACTCTGGCTCTTGCCTTTTTGATTATATGTTTCTAATTCTAGCTTGAACTTTAAACCTAGATGGATTTATGAGCTATCATATTATTTCTTTCCTATATTTTTAAAGTTCATTTTCTCTATGAGCACAATTACTATAGGGCCCTTTTGATACATCACATCATTTATGGATGAACCTATGCTTAACAAGCTCCTTTTATTTTTGTAGAAACACTTCAATATTTTTGCTATTCTATTCCATTCTATCATGTTATCCATACATAATGTACATCTATTTTGTTTTTTTTTATTGACACAAATTTTGAGAATGATTATCTTCTCCACAAATTTTACAATAATGGAGGTTCGAACACTTCTATATTTTATGTCCATGTCTATTACAATTATTATTTTTTCTTGATTCCTTTCTAATAATTTTTTCTTGTTGTTATCTACTACACATTCAATGTCACAAAATACTTCTTTTTATTTTTGTAGAAACACTTCAACATTTTATCTTATTCCTCCTTTCTCCAAAAAACCTAAATTAAAAGAAAAAGGTTTAATATTTTATACCTTGTGATGCACACCTTGAGAAATTTTTCAAATATTTGGGCTCTTCTTTGGTCTGCATTCAAACTACCAAGAATCTGACTCCAACACACTCAAATGAGGATCTTTATTAAGCATTCTATAGAGCATTTTAGTTCATATTTGCTTGAAATTTTACCTGGATGATTTTCTTAATATTTTACCTCTGAATAAAATGTATTTAGACTTGGCATAAACATATGGCAACTTTGCTCATACTCTACCAACACACATTCATCCAATTGCTTAAAAAATGATATTGTTTGACATTATAATGTTACGATAAAAGGTTTCATGCACTGGATTATAATTTGGTGCTTTGACTCGTCCTATTATTTCCTCGATATTTTGATAGCTTTATGGATGACTTTGGTGCTTCAATGTTCGAATGAATTTGAAACTTCAACATTTGGATGACTTTGATGCTTCAATGCTTGCATGGCTTTGTTGCTTCAATGCTTGGATGGCTTTGGTGCTTCAATGTTTGGATGGATTTGGAACTATGGTGACCTATAATTCTAATGGTATTTTAGTGATTCATGATGTTATGCTTACATGTGGCACTAGTTTATCTTGTTGGCTTATGACACTTAGGTGGTTCATAGTGTTGATTAGATACCTCGTAGTATCTTTGTTGGCTACTTAGATGGCATGTAGTGTCTTCACTAGCTCTTAGAATTTAGATGATTCATGGCATCTCGATGATTTATGGATCTTAGATATTTCTTGACATCTTGTTGTCTCATGGTTCCTAGATGGTGTCTTACTAGCTCATGGCTCCTAAATAGCTTGTAGCTCTTATTGGCTTGTGGATCTTGTTGTTTTTATTTCTACATGGTTAGTGATGTCTTTCTGGATTGTAGCTCTTAATACTTTGATTTCTCCCCTATGACCAATTTGATTTTGACTATTTGTAGTTTTGTTCTGATTACACTTTTCTACTCTCATCAATGTTTACTTTAGCTATTTGGTTATTCTATTGATCATGCATTCTCTTTATTTTCTTATGTAGGTTTATGTGCATTTTTCAAAATTTGTGATTTCAAACTTTAAAAACTTATAACACACAATGCTTTGTGTGCTATCTTAGATGCTTTCAAGTGTATTTTATCATTTTTGCGGTTGTGGATTTCCCTCGCTAATTTTATCGTAGTGTTCTAACTTATGGTCAAATGAATTTTATCAATGTAATATATTATTTTTTAATGCTCTACTACCTTCAATTGATTGTCCTCAAGTCTTTTCTTGTTGTCCTTAAATTTTACCTTTAACTTGTTATCCTCAAATTATTGCCTTTCTTTTGATCTCAAGACTATACTTGAATTTTCTTTCTCTGGTATCTGTCTCAAATCTACAAGCCTTTCTAGTTCTTTTAACCTTTTCCTTATCCTTTTATCAAACATTTCTCCTTATGACTCTAAAAAAATTCTTATACAAACTTTATTTATAGGTCTCTCTAAAACCTACATATTAATCCTCCTTCCTTTTTCAAATTTGACCTCTTTTATTTTCTAATAAGGGCCATAGATATTCATAATGGACCTCTTTCTATGAAGGGTCTCAAATATCTAGTTATCTAAACTATAGACTCCTATATTTGAAGATTCTTTATCCTTTAATATTGGTCTCTCCTCTTGGACCAATTGTCAAGGTCTATATGACTTGAATCCTCAATATTACTAAAAATTCTATCAAGACCTTTTTCCTTAAGATTTGAATCACTAAAACTTTTATTAAAGTCTTTTCCTTAAGACATGAATCCAAGATATCAATATCAAGGTCTATCTTCAAGACTTGATTCTTTCTCTATCAAGGTCTCTTATTTAATATCTAAAACTATAATAACCTGCAACTCAAATCAATCCCTACTTGATGAAATATTTTTACCTTCTTCTTACATTTGAATATGAAAGTCTTCTCTATCTATTGTAGGAAGCTTCTCACTTATTTGAAGATCAATATCTATTGCAACAATATCTTAGGTTGATCCTAAGAACTCCAATAATGATTCTCCTCCTTACTAGAGAACCTAATAATGTCAATGTGACTATAAACTTCCTTGATACTCCAAACAAGATAGCTTGATTGTACCAGCTTCTTCAACCTTCTTTTGAGTGTTGATAGAAACTAGTTTCTAGGAATTTATCTGTCCTTAAAATATCAATGTTAGGATGGATCTTTCCTAAATGATCAACTTTCTCTTGAGTTGGTTCTTCCTCAAACTTCAATTTGTAAATATTCAAATCTGTGTTAGGGTTGGCTATTTCCCTAAATAATAAACTATCTTCAAGTTGATTCACCCAAATATGAGTCCTAGTCTTCATTGGTTATCCTTCAACCTAGTGGAAAGACTCTATAGTTGAGTCCTAGTCTTCATTGGTTATCCTTCAACCTAGTGGAAAGACCCTAGCTTTCTACTTTCTTTAATTTCTCAAATAAAGTCTAGTTCTAGCTCTTTTTGAAGTAGATAAACTCTAACTAATTTCATCACACTAGACATTAATTTATTTTGCAACTAAATAAATACCGTGCAAGCAATTTCTTGTTGTAGCTTTGATACCACTATTGGCCTTTGAAGCCTTAATATTAATGTAAAATCTCACAATATCAAATATAATAAATGATATGAGACAACTAATATGTAAATATCAAGGCTAATAATATATCCAATAAAATTCATTAATAAGTTGCAATATGAATGTAATAGCCTAAACCAAGACTTACAATATTAGTTGCTCAAATGTATGCAAATTTTATTACTCCTCTTTCTCTTATAAATGTATCATAAAACTATCATACACTGGTAATACTTTCTATACTCACTATGTAGACACTGTAGACTCTATAGATGGTGATGTCGATGGTGACATCTTTCTCTACCTCTCTATGGAGTAATATATAGCCATTGTAGGATGACTCTTTGGTTACTTGACTCTTCCTTTCCATATGCCAAGTGTCATGAATCTTGGCTTCTCTACTTGGCACTTGCATACACATGACTCTATCTTGTATGCACACTTGGACACGACTCTTCACATAACACTTCCTAATATAAATATACATGTGAACATTTACATGCATTACACTTGCACACTTATTTACATGAAACTTGTGTATTTTCTACACATTATTACATTACATAAAAAATTTATTCACACACTAATCTAGGACACAACCCTAATCTAATATTTACAAGGATATACCAAGGTGGTACATTGGCATGCACTAAATAATGTAGTATACTCCAAAAATAATATGAAATTATCACATATATTTCTTATTTAGGAAATACTTATCAATATAACAAAGCTTTTACTCTAATATGATGCTTTGAGGTAACTTATATTCTTGTATCATGTGGCATCTTGCACATATTTTTTTAATTCTATACAATCCAATGCTTCCCAATATAACACTCAAAATATTGAGTGAATTAAATATATTAAATTTTGACAAAAGTACATTATGTTATCTATCAAAGATAACATTGTTATTATTTTTAAAACTCATTTATGAACATCAAGATATTGTTTATAGATTTGAGAACCATAAAATAACTATATGTATTCTATGAATATTAATGGTTCATTATGTAAGAAAGAAAGCATTGTGGCATAGTATAAATGTTGAAGGAACCAATAATAACTTTAAAATAAAAGTTAGAATTATATTTTTTTGAAAGAACAAGGAACACTATATATTGTATGGCATGAAATTTTATTTTCATGTCCCCTGCAATCTCTAAAGGCCCCTATATGTATGTAATATTTCAAAAAACAAATCCTTAAAAATTCTTTGAAAAAATGTTCCTAGGTCAATAGGAGATGGTGAATGGAAATAATGGTTGGAAAATAGTATTTCTCATAGAGTTAGTTTTTTTATAGTTTTGGGTAAGAAAATTATTGGTGCCCACTAAAGGAAATAAAAATCCCTTAAAGGGAAACTAGAGGCTTCTAGTAGGATGCTAATATGGGATCCCTCTTCCTAGGAGATCCAAGGTGAACTAGAAATGGTTGAAAAGGAGCCAGGAAAACTAGAAGCTTTTAAAGGGAAGGATGATAGTATTAGATCCCACATTCATTGGATATAATTCTATGATAAGGGAACCAAGTTCCTTTTCATTTTTTTAAACAAAAGCATGGGAAGGAAAAGATTCACCAAATTAGGTCTAGTGATGGCTTTTTCTTTAAACAGAAACTGTATGATCCACTCAACCTTATTTAAAAAACTTAAGAATATATTTGAAGATCCCTAAGATATTTATGAATTTATGGCAGTTTAGCTTTTCTTGAGGCCACAACAAACTTTTTGTACTTGTATTTGTTATATTTTCCCTGTGGGCCCATGTAGACCTTGAAAAATGTGCTTTTGTAAATTTCTGTAATTTTTTCCTAAGGGTCAATCTCACAACCTTGACCTAAAGGTATCATGTGTTTAGGTACAAATAGTCCTTCATTGCAAATTATTTATTTGTAAGTTGAAGTGTAATTTTATTTCTATTTTAGTGAGATTATTGGTGTCCATGAACACCTTGTTATATTCCTTGTTCTTATTTTTTGCTCTATGTATCCTTTTGTCAAGCAATACTAGGTAATGTTTGATTTCATTCATTATTAAAAACTACTATGAAATTTGACATGGTATTAGAGTGGGTTTGAATATTCTTTACTTGAGTGCTTCTACTAGAAAACATTTTCTCTTCTAGCTTCTCTTGAGGGTCTATTTGTTGGAAATAACTAAGAAGATTTCTTGAATGTTGATGATATAAGAAGGATTTTTTTGATAAAAACCTAGGTGGGCTTGGATTGCAAGGATCTCATTGGAATTAGCATATTTTATCGAAGAGAAATATTCACCAACAAATTCCTATTTCCTCTCATTGGCACTCAAATATTGCTTTATTTTCATACTAGGTAATATTTGATTCTAATATTTAAGAAACTACTATGAAATCTCATAAGGTATCAGAGCAGGTATGAATATTCATTGCTCAATTGCTTCCACCAATAGGATTTTTATTTTCTAGATTCTCTTGAGGGAATTTTCATTGGAGTTAGCTAAGAAGTTTTTTTAATGTCTGGAAATGTAATTTTAAGGGTTTTCTAATAAAACCCTAGGTGGACTTGGATTGTGAGGATATCACTTAAATTAATATTTTTGCTCCAAGAAAATATTCACTGACATGTTCTTTCCTCTCATTGATACTAACTATTACTTTATTTCAAAATTTTGACCAAATGGATGCGATAGTTTTAGGATTTAGTTTATTGTGGTTTTTTAGAAACCTCATTTGTGTTTTATATATTTTTCCAAAAACTTCATTTGCTTTTATCTTTTGGTATTTTGTTTTGTCCAATAGAAGTATAGATGAGAGGGTAGACTACTTGGCTATTATGAATGAGGAAAAGAAAAGGTTGAATACCTTTAGATAGACCTTTGGTGCCAAAGAAGTCATGGATAGGATTTTGTGCTTAGCAAAGGCTTTTAAGCCACTTTACAAAATTGTAAACTAGTCCAACAATGTTTTTGTTGTATAGGCATAAGGGGATGAATTGATTGGTTATGTTTAACAAAATGGTTATGTAGGAAAAACTATAATAGATATAGATAAACCATCAACATTTTTGGATTCTTTACAAAATTATTGGGGGGCTTCATAGTTCAACACTTTTCCTAGTTTTTCCTCTAGGTACCCTAATTTTTTATTTGAAAACAATAAATATTTTTCTCTTTTCTAAAATTTTAAATTTTAAAAAATGAGTGTTTCCTAGAATATTCCAAGAAATTTCCCTAAAATGATATTTTGTTTGGGGTGCATGCCTGCATGGGTATGACATAGGCCTTCATCAATGTAGGGAACAAAAAAGAAGGGAATTTAACTTTGAAGACTTGTTTAAGTTTAATGCTTAGTCTTTCCCTCCCAAGCTTCGCACTTAGAGGATTGGCTAGCAAAGACCCTTTCAAAACTTGGTCTTTAGGAGATCTCAAGTTTGAATCCCTTCCTTATTACTAGGAGATGACATTAAAAAATTAACATTCAAACCACTAATGACATGGTAAACTATGATGACATGGTATCCTACAATGAAATGGAATTGAATAACCTCATCCCTTTATCAATAGTGATGACATGGAAAGATTGTATGGATGACATGTGATAGTTCATAGACTCATGTGGTAGTATATATAGCTAACATGGCATTCAAAGTATAAATGTTGAGGCAACACATAGCAGTCCATACAATTAACATGGCAATTTGTACAACTAACTTAGAAGTAGGTGCATGAACCTTAAGGTGACATGTGATAGACTAGCAGTCCATACAAGTGACTTAGAATTCCATACAAGTGATGTGGTAGCACATTTGGCATTTTATGAAGGTGTTGACTCAATTGGTGATGTGGCATGACTCTTGAGGTCATATGTTGTATGTGATGTCAGGGCTAACATATATGCTAACATGGTGTGCTTCAATTAGGTTGATATGATAGGTAATACAATGATCAATATGATAGGCCATACACCACTTGACACAAATAGATATAGGTTTGGCCAATCACATCCTACCAATTTGTTAAACTTGATAATCAACTTGCACAATCAATAATAAACTTGGCAGTGCATAAATTTTGGAGCAAATAAGGATGCAACAAGTGGCACATTATGGTTTGTAGATCAAGCGCCAAATAAAATTGTGACAAGTGGTGTCATATGATTTATTGGTACATTAAATAGTTAGTACACACTTGGAACCCCCTCAGCCACTCATATAATGACAAATGAAACCTCTCATTCACTATAGGTATTAAACTATTTTTTTTTAAATAAATATTTTGGAGTTTTTTTTTTTGTAAATTTAGGAAAAAAGTTTAGGGGGGCATAATTTTTGCATACGAAAGTGTTTTTAGACTATTTTATTTTTTTTGTCATGTGGTTTTTGAGATCTCTATATTGGTGGTATTTTTGCTAGTCACCACTACATGTGGAATTTATATTTTGGCATAATAGTTATGGATCATCATATACCCATGTTGAATGGTCTTAACTATGCTACCTAGAAGATCAGGATTGAAGTTATGCTCCCAAGCAAAGGGTTTCTCAAATATGTGAATGAGAAGCCTCGTGATACTAATTCTAATAAAATAAAATTTTATAGGAATAAGAAGAATGAGATTCATGGTATCATTGCTTTTCTTGTTGACAAAGTATATGACACTCATGTCACTAGCATCGTAGATCCTAATATGTTGCTTGAGAATGTTGAGGGCTATGTGATCAAATTGATTCCATGCAAATCAGTAAATTAAAGGCTGAGATGGCATACCTATCCATATAATAATTTGATACTATTGATGAGTATATTAGTTGGTTCAAGAAACTATAAGGGGATATTTGAATTATAAGAGGGATACCCAAGGAGAGAAGGACATGTCGCATTGGAAAAGGAAAGGAACATTGAACTACTCAACATTATCTTCAATTATATGTTTGAAACACATGAGATAGTTGTTGTCTTTGATATACTTTGTGTGTACTTTGCAAATTACCCTACACCACCCATTGATGAGGTATTTAAGTATATTTTGCACCATAAAGGTAGGAGAAATAGGTATAAAAAAAATTCTATTTTTAATTAGGCTCACTTAAAATAAGTTGTTGCTAAGACTCAAAGTGATGAAAAGCCAAAATAAAATGACAAGAAGACCAATAATCATACAGGTGAGTTTTACAAAAAAGAAAGACGCAAGAATTTTTTTTATAGGATTCAAATCAAGAAGCTTGAAGAAGCAACAAGAAAGGGGGTGTTGATGTTGCTCTCTTCTATGCACAAGGTGAGGATAGATTTGATGGATAAACCTCATAGTCTCATGTAGTAATTCATTCTAAACTATTAGACATCCACTTCTTTGGATGAGTGGATAGTAGATTTAGAGGCAACTAGACACTTGAAAAAGAATAAGCATCTACTTTATGGCTATAACAAACACATATAGGAGAATGTGTTGTGTTTGGAGATGAATCTTAGTTATAGGTTGTATAGAGTGAAAACATTGGTCTTAGATAATTTTCATATGATGAGTTACTTCATCTTCCTAGTATTGGCCTAGCATTTTTTCTATTTATCGCATTACTCATACAAATAAGAAGGTAGAGTTTTGTCCTGAGAGATGTGTAATTAAGGATATAGACATTGGATTCAAAACTATTGCTTCTAATTATGGCGATGAGACTAACTACATGTATAATTTAGGAGAAAGACATGCCTCTTCTACCCATTTTTTAGGAAGAAAAACATTTTTGCTATTGTTCCTCATGTTGATAATGAGAGTCAAAATTGGCATCATAGGCTTGGGTATCTCAGCTATGATTCTTGAGATACATGAGTCAACATAATATGGCTATTGGGCTTCCATGCATATTCCCTCAAAGTTGTGCATGTGATATGTATTTTGGGAAAGCATCATAGGGATACCTTTCTAAAAGAGATTGCAAGATAAGCATCCCATCCCTTGGATATTAGATATAGTGACATTTGTGGATCTATGGGTGTCATATGTCTCTCATGAAATAGGTACTTCTTTCTTTTTATTGATATTTTATTTATATATGTGTGGTTGTACACCATTTTCATGAAGGATGAGGTATTTGAGAGGTTTAAAACCTTCAAGGCCCTTGTCAAAAATCAACTAGAAAATAAAATAAAATATCTAAGGACAAATAGGGGTGGTGAATATGTTAGCTATACTTTTTATAAATTTTTGGCTTCTCATGGGATTGCATATTAGTATAATATTCACTATAATCCTAATAATAATGGTGTAGCTAAAAGGAAACACAAGGTAATCATGAAGATGGTACAATGTATGATTCATACCAAAGGAATGTGTTGAAATTTGTGTAATCTAATCTTTTTTAGGCCAAGACCAAATGTGTGATGAGGTGCTTATGATCTCCATGCATGTAGCCTATGAGCATGTAATTATGTAATCCTATGGGTATTCCTCATTTGTACAAGCCTATGGTCCCCTTTTAGTGGTATTATTTAATTCATATTTATGGATAACGTCACTTAAGTTGTAAGTTACTGTTACTTTATTGTAAGGTTAACCTCAAGGTTAAGTTTATGTCAGTCTAAGGTTAACCTCTTTTGGGTATTTGGTAACATTATAAATAGCCCTTAATGAGAACCCATTTGGATTATAAGTTTAAATAAAATATCATATATTGCCTCTCCTTATCTATCTTCATTATTATTGTTATCTTCAAGTTGCACTGTAATTATTCCTAAACATATTGGTGGTGAATCTATGTTTGTTATGTTTCTGGAAATTATTGCAAATTAAAATATGGTATTAGAGAAAAGAATAAATTTGATTCACTTCAAAGATAAAGGAAGGTATTTTTTTAAGGTAAAAATATATTTCATTCTTTCAAGTTTTGTGAATTTTTTAAATTTGAATAAGGGAACCAAACCTTTTCTCTCTAATATTCTACATGTGGGTCAGTGCATGTGCAATGCTTCTAGCTCATTATCACATATGTGTATGACTACACATGCACCTTTTCTTTATTGTCACATAATACATGTCATCGCATATCCATTCACGTCTACATGTGCAATGACTTACGTCTATCTTACCTGCTTAGCATTATAGATTTGAGGACCCATTCTTGCATATTTTTGTCTAAATATCTTGCTAGTATCAACCTTATTCACCACTAAAGAGAATGGCATGGTGGTAAGACACTACAATAACTAAGGCTTGATTGCAGTTCCTATTCCCATAGATGGCATATTTTAATTTAGACTCCTAAGTTGGCATATTCAATAGGGGGTGATAAATCTTATATGCATGGTTCTTGATCTATAATGTGGAGCACTCTACCTTAAAAAACCAAAGTAAGGCTATGACATAGTGATTTTATAGTTGCTTTAGAATTCAAAGATCACCAATTCTATTCTTAGGAATATCTTTTACAATAGTTTAAGAAGATTCAAGTTATTTTTATCTATCCATCTTCTTTAAATCTAGTTTGTATTTTTGGTGCAATGACTAGACACCTTGTTTGGATAGTGCACCTCAAGTTCAAATCTCTTAGAAGGTATTTTTTAAGAAATTAGGATGCTACTGAGTGCCCATAGGCTAAATTCTATTATATGTAATCAACTTTAGCAACTATTCAATTTATTTTTCACCATTTAATCCATACCAAGTGCTATGGTGAAGTGGTAAGGATGGTCCTTTATGTTTATTTTTTAGTGGTTCAAGACCCGATGCTCCCTTTTCTAGAAAAGGTAAAAAAAACATAATATTTTTTGTGAAGGCTATTATGGCTCCTATTTTAAATTTCACCCATAGCACAATGATAATTTTTCTCATTTTTGTGGACAAGATATTGGGTTTAAGCCCTATTGATTGTAGAACCCATTCATTCATTCTATAATAGATATGAGGTATTTAATCCACCAATCACATCAAATCAAGTGGTAAACTTAGATTCATAGGTGCAACACCCAATCCAATGGTGTCATAGTAGTTTATTCAACAAAAAAATTTCTAAGGCTTGGTATTTAATTTTTCCTAATTTGAGTGCTAATTTAACAAAATCTTCCTTAGGCCATAACTTTTGTATACATAAGCATTTAGAGCCCATTTTTTTCTATATTATTGACTCCTTAGGGTATGTTACTGTTGGAACAAAATCTGCCTTCGATTAATAGTGTTGCACCTTAGACTTTGCCAACATTGAATAGACAGATCTTGCTTGAGATCATCTGTCTAGTCTCCAGAGAAGGTTGGTTCCTTTGAGTTTTTTAGAGAAAAGGGGAACAAGAGATAAGGGAAATATAGCCTAAGCTAGAACTTTTCTCACGATGCAGATTAGACAACAACAAACATTGATGATGCAGATTACTACTTTCAGAGTTTTCTTTCTATCTTCTTTATAGAAAACACGAATTCCTGAGTGTGACTTTTAGATGTTCATCTAAAAGCATGTAAATATATTTTAATGTTCAACTCTAGAAACAAGATTTATACGTGCATAGTCCAGATTTCAGAACAGATACATTATAAAACTTAGAGTGAATAAAATTTAAAACACCAGATACATACACTTGCACACAGAAGTTTCGGAAGCGAGAAGAAGAAATCTTTTATTGCTTGTAATCTAGTACATGTACATCAAGCTTGTAAACGTCCAAGAGTCGACCTTTTTTCATGGTCGACTCACTCCTATTTATACCCTAAAAAGAGTATCTTCTACTACGTACATTTAATTTCTTCAATCAATTACAAGTAATTGTTTGTAGTTTCTAATAATATACAACAAATTTCTCATAGATTGGATAGATTTCCTTCTGGCTAATTTTAGATGAGCCTGTTATTCTGCAATCATCCAACGGACCTGCCAGGTTATAATCAACAGACCATTCTTCATAAATCAGCACTTGATGTCAGTGCATGTCCCCAGTTGCCAAAAATATACTCTATTCCTTTATAGCTGGCGTGTCGCGAAATCGTGACATTCTTTCCTTGCTTTGCTCTTTTGCCACCTCCAGTCGTGAAAATGAGACATGTCACGAAATCGCGATGTCCGTCTCTTGCTTTGCTCTTCTGTCGCTTCCAGCCGCAAAAATGAAACATGTCACAAAATCGCGACATTTGTCTCTTACTTTGCTCTTTTGCTGCCTCCCATCATGAAAATGAGACATGTCATGAAATCATGACGTTCGTCTCTTGCTTTGCTCTTCTACCCGCGAAAAGGCAACATGTCGCGATATCGCGACACTTCTGCCTCTTTGTTCTCCTTTGTTGCTCTTAGCCGCGAAAATGCAACATGTCACGATATCACGACACTTTTGCCTCCTTGTGCTTTCTCTTCTCTTTTGCCACAAAAATACATGTCACGATATCGCGACACTTTTTCCTCCTTGCTCCTTTTTGTTGCTCTTAGCCGCGAAAATGCAACATGTCGCGATATCGCGACACTTTTGCCCCCTTGCTCCCTTTTGTTGCTCTTAGCCGCGAAAATACATGTCGCGATATCACGACACTTTTACCTTCTTGCTCCTTTTTGTTGCTCTTAGCCGCGAAAATACATGTCGCGATATCGCGACACTTTTACCTTCTTGCTCCTTTTTTTTGCTCTTAGCCACGAAAATACAACATGTCGCGATATCGCGACACTTTTACCTTCTTGCTCCTTTTTGTTGCTCTTAGCCACGAAAATACAACATGTCACGATATCGTGACACTTTTACCTTCTTGCTCCTTTTTGTTGCTCTTAGCCGCAAAAATACAACATGTCGCGATATCACGACACTTTTTCCTCCTTGCTCCTTTTTGTTGCTCTTAGCCACGAAAATGCAACATGTCACGATATCGCGACACTTTTGCCCCCTTGCTCCCTTTTGTTGCTCTTAGCCGTGAAAATACAACATGTCATGATATCGCAACACTTTTTCCCCTTTGCTCTTTCTCTTCGCTTTGAACCGCGAAAATGCAACATGTCGCGATATCGCTACACTTTTTTCTCCTTGCTCCTTCTATTTTCTTTGGACTGCGAAAATGCAACATGTCGCGATATTGTGACACTTTTTCCTCCTTGCTCTTTCTCTTTGCTTCGGACCGCGAAAATGCAACATTTCGCGATATCGCGACACTTTTTCCTCCTTGCGGTGTTTTGCTTTTTCTTTGATCTTTAGCATATGGGCCACTTTGGTCTTCTTGGAAAATGTGCAAAAAGGTGCATCAGCTGTTTTTCTGTAGTTAGTCACTTTTCTCATAATTTTTCTCATTTTTATGGACAAGATATTGGGTTTAAGCCCTATTGATTGTAGAACCCATTCATTCATTCTATAATAGATATGAGGTATTTAATCCACCAATCACATCAAATCAAATGGTAAACTTAGATTCATAGGTGCAAACACCCAATCCAATGGTGTCATAGTAATTTATTCAACAAAAAAATTTCTAAGGCTTGGTATTTAATTTTTCCTAATTTGAGTGCTAATTTAACAAAATCTTCCTTAGGCCATAACTTTTGTATACATAAGCATTTAGAGCCCATTTTTTTCTAGATTATTGACTCCTTAGGGTATGTTACCCACCTTAGTGGAAAAAATTATAGCACTTGATCAGTTCAAATGGTAGGATTACATAGAAACAAAAATCTTTAGTTCATTTTTGATAATGAATAAGGTCTCAATGATCATGAACTTAGTAAGAGAAAGGAGAAAAAATGGAGGTCCACTAGAACATCAATCATGAGGGGAGGTGTTACCTCTAATGCTTTCTATCCTTGGACGTCTTAGCTCAAATTATGGGAGGTATTGAAATTTGTGTAATCTAATATTTTTTAGGCCAAGGCCAAATTTGTGATGAGGTGCTTATGAGCACCATTTATGTAGTCTATTAGCATGTGATCATGTAATCCTATAGGTATTCCTAATTTATGTAAACCTACATGCATGTTTATGTAAGCCTATGAGCCTCTTTTATATTTCATTATTAGTAGTATTGGTTAATCCACCTTTATAGATAACCTCACTTAAAGGATAATTTATTATTATTTTATTGTAAGGTTAACCTCAAGGTTAATTTTATGTCATCCTGAGGTTAACCTCTTATTAGGGATTTGGTATCACTATAAATACTCCTCAATGAGGATCCATTTGGATTTTAAGTGTGAATAAAATGTGATATATTGGGGTACCCATGAGCACCCGCCTTCTAATATTTTTTATATCCCCTTATCTCTCTTTCTTCACTTATTTTAGCTATCTTCAAGTTGCTATTTAATTATTTTTAAACATATTAGTGGTGTACGTATATTTTGATACATTTATAGGAAATATTGCAAATTTAAATAGATGATTATAAGTTATAAAGTGAGGTTATCACTTGGCAACATACATCATCAATAGAATTCCCATTAGGTCATTCCAAGGCATGAAATATCTTGAGATATTGACAAGTGGTAAGCCAAATATCTATCTTTTGTATCTTTTGGGCTTTAGCATTGAATCACATACCCAAGGATCTTTGGAAGGAGGTACCAAACATTTATAAGTGCAACTTTGTGTGGTATTCTAATACCTCAAAGGCATATTGTATTTATGATCCTCAAAAGCATGATGTCTTGATTTGGAGAGATGTTATATTTGATAAGGTTCTTCCAAGTGTACCTTCCACCTCACCACTTGATATTTTGGCTACTTATTCTTCTCACCCTTTTATTATTTCTAATTCAGTTGGTTCTAATATTTTAGGTGGTTTTATTCCTATTAGATCATTTTATTCATCTTTCTCAAGTAATTATTCTTTTCCAATCAATTTGACCCTTTCACGCATAACACTATAGGTAGCTTTCTCTTCCTTGGGAGCAAGGTAGGATGAGTACGACACATTAGTTTAGAATGCTTTAAACTTGAATTATGAGGTTAGTGGTGATGATTTTAATTCCTTAGTTTCATCTTCTAATGTTGATTTATCATAGGATATGCATGGTTCTTTGATTTGTCTAACTACCAAGTGGGTTAAGACACTTTTGAAGGATGCTCAACCTATTCTATTGATTTAGTGACATCTAAAGAACCCTTTATAAACATTGCTTTTAAAGATAGCTCATAGTTAGGATCCTCTCACATATTCTTAGGCTAAGGGTAAGAAAGAATGGAAATATGCTATATTGGAAGAGTATAAGGTATTGATGAAGAACAATACTTGGAGTTGGTCCTTCTTCTAGAAGGGAAGAATGTTTTTGGATGCAAATGTGTATATAGGACTAAATATACATTAGATGGTTAGGTAGAGAAGCATAAGGCATGCATTATTGCTAAGCGATTTTTTCAATAGAAAGGAGTGGATTATTCTAAGACTTTTGCACTAGTGTCCAAGATGGACTTAGTCAAGATGATTCTATCCATTGTTACCTCTTATGCATGAAAGGTACATCAGATGGATACGAAGAGTTCCTTTATACATGGGGAGCTTCAGGAAGAAATCTACATGCGATAGCCACCTAGTTTAGAGTTTGAGAGATCCACTCCATTATTTTTCCTCTGACTAGGTTCTTGTATGGATTTAAGCAGAATCCTTGTGCGAGGTATGAGAAGATCCATTCATTTTTCTTAGTTATGGGTTACAATGAAGTGAGGTTAAGCATGATGTTTACAATAAATATCAAGATGGATAAACTTTAGTGATTGTGTCATATGTTAATGATTTTCTCATTACTAAAAGATCCTCTACTTCGATCTAGGGCATGAAGTCATAACTTTGTTCCACATTTGAGATTACATATTTGGGTATTTTGCATTATATTTTAGGAATTTAGATTGATCAAATAGATTTTGGCATCACCATTTCTCAGCCCAAGTATACCTTAGATCTTCTTTAGCATTTCAATATGGAGGAGTATAAGCTAGCTCAGACTCCTCTTACCTCAAGCCTAAATCTTTGAGTTGATTGCACCATACATTTAGTTAATGCCATGTCATATCAATCACTTATGGGAGGGATTATTTATCTTACTCACACTAGATCTAATATACTCTTTGCTATCAACTATTATTTCATATACATGTAGGCACCATGGGAGAGTCACTAGACAATAACCAAAAGAATTCTTGAATATATTAAAGAGACCTATTAGATGCATATTCACTAATCTATTAGCTCTCATTCAAATTTAATGGATTTTTTAGATGTTGATTGTGTAGGTGACTTAAATGGGTGATGATCCATCATAGGTATTGTATTCTATGTGGGATCTAACCTGATTTCATGGTTTTCTAAATGTCAATCCATTATTTCTTAGTCCTCCATAGAGGTTGAATATTGTGCTACGAATGAGGTAGCTAAACATCTTATATGGAAGCGCATGATTTTGGAGGAGATTGACATTCCTCAAAGCCTTCTAGTCACCCTTTGATGTGATAATTTGAGAAATTTTTAGCTTGTTTGCAATCCAATGTTCCATGAATAGGCAAAGCGCATAGAGATATTTATGCACTTTATGAGATGGATTTATGCTTATGATATGCTAGATCCAATATCTTTGTATTCATCATAGTAGGTAGCAAATATTTTAATCAAGATCATGCTTGAGGTCACTTTTATGCATAGGAGCTTCTTGGAGTTGGAGAGTATCCCTTAAGGGGGATGCAAAGTAATGACCTCTCTAAGTGTCCCTTATTTAGCTTAAGGGAGGATGTTAGAATATGCAATGGTTAAGCTTATATTGAGGCCAAGACCAAATTTTTGTACTTGTATCAGTTATATTTGCCCTTGGGCCTATGTAAACCTTGAAAGGATTGATTTTATATTTTTTTGTAATATGTTATTCCTTAGGGTTAGTCTCATAACCTTGACCTAAATGCGTCAATACCCCTTCATACAACCTCTTTAGCTATTAATTGAAGTGTAATTTCATTTCTATTCTATTGAAATTATTGGTGTCCACTAATACCCCATTATATTATGTGTTCTTTTTTACTCTGTGTATTCTTTTTGTTAAGTAATATTGGGTAATATTTGATTCCATTAATTTCTAGAAACTGGTATAAAATTTGATAAGACCCACATCATGAACAATTTCTAGTGCAAGTTGGGAATTGTATCCTAATAAAGCTAGATGTAAATACCACCCTTTTATTGTAATATTCATTACCCATCAAGGAACTGGATTTTGTCCTCTTCAATAGGGAATTGAAGAAAGCTCAAGGTCTATATGCCTTGCCTATGGAATTTTTTAAACACCTATGGCATGTTCTAAAAAATAAGTTGTTCATGCTTTACAAATAGAGTAAAAGGGATCACTAAGAAATACATTAATCAATGTGTGATTAAAGTCATGTCCAAGGGGTCCAATTAGGATTTCATTCAGAGTTGGTTCCCCCATTACTTTGTTAAATTCTACTTATAAGATATTTTTCTAATAGTATTTCCAATGCATTTGGATCTATTGTACAAAATATTATAGACTAGAGAAAATGGGGTTCAATATAGGACTATATATCCTTCATAATCCTATGATTTCCTAGATTTGCTAGAGTGAGTTGGTTAGACATCTTAGGTTATTATTTTTGTGAAAATTGATTTTGATAAGGTTTGTGATAAGGTAAAATGCAATTTAGTGATAAGGATGCTTGAGTGGATGGAATTTGGTCCAAGCTGTAGGGTATGCTTCCATGTTGTTGGTGAATTGACTAAGATGGCAATGAATGGAATTCCAATTGATTGTCTTCCTCTTTAGCACTAGATAATATAGGGATTACCTCTCACTCATCTATTTTTCATGATCTTTATTGATGCTCTTAGATATTTCTTTGACAAAGTAGTCTAAAGGGGGTACTTTAGGAAATCTCCATTCTAAAAGTCTTAAAATATAAAACTCACATTTTATTTAGGATTGAATACATTTTTTTGCAAAACTCCTATTGAGAGTTTGAGAATACCATGAGAATCCCTAAGCTACTTTGTTGTTTCTTAAGAGATAAAATCTCCATGTCTAAAATTGAGTTCCTCTTAGTGCTTGATGATGCTCATCTTGATCATATTGCTTAATCTTAAAATGAATTACATCATGAACATGTAGTGAGGTGTTTGGAAATCCTCTTCAAAATTAGATCTCTTCAAGGGACATGTGGAATTTTTCCTTATCAAAGTTCTAAAATAAGTTGATAACTAGTTTGTAAAATTCCTCTATAGAAGGTAAGATCAAAGTAATTTGTAAATATTTGTTGAAATAAATGTATTCTATAATTTATGCTATCTAACAATAAGAATTACATTACCTTTAATATGTTGATTCATAATTTTCTTTGTACCAAATATAATGATTCTTCCTCACTAAAGTATATCTTCTAGTTTCAATTGCATGCTTCTTGAAATCAAAATGAGGCTCAAAACTATTGGCTCTATACATATAGGACCAATGTCTTGTGGAAGATAGATCATTCAAGCTATTTAGGGGAATGAACCATGAAATGATTTGTTTTGCTATAAGATTGAAACTTTCATCATTGATTTTAAGGGTAAGGGAATTTTTCACTTATAGGAATATTTATTAATGCAATTTTATTTTAAGCTAAAAGATAGATTGTTACTTAGAGAGTATGGTATGATAATTTATTGTAAATTACTTCTTGGGTGAGATCCTCTCTTGGGAAAAACTTAAGCTATGTTGTATCCTTGATTTAGTGGAATAGACTCATATCTTATAAAGGTAAAACTCTCGGTATATGCTCCTAAACTACATCCTCAAAAGCTCCTACATAGGTTTATTGACCTTTGAGATATTCTTGCTCAATAGTGAAATGATTGAACAATTGTAAGGGTTCAATTTGGTATCCAATTTGCTAAGTATCAATCCCTATTGGTTATACACAAGTTAGTGAATTGGGAGATCACTATCAAACTCAGTTCAATGTTGGTCTATGACTTCTTCAAATATTAGATTTGGTCAAATCACCACCCTATGTTTTTTTCCTATTAGGATGTTGTATGTAGCCTTAGCTCCTCACTTTCCTCTAGCTACTCATTTAGATATAAGATGGGGTGGAAGACGTAATAAAGCTATGTGGAGGATTCTCTCCTACCATATTTGAAAAAACCAAATCTCATTCCTTGATCAATTAATTACTTAAATTACTTGGAGGGTCCTCCATTTGAAATTAACTTGTAGAGTCCACCTTGCAAGATTGGGCCTAACTATCTTAAATTATGTTTTCTATACTAATCATAAATTTATAAAACATTTAATTTGGGATTATGCAAATTCTTACTTTAGTTTGAGGTATGAATATAGTATATTTTCAACATTCTTTACAAAAAAAACTTAATATTTTGTTTTGCTTACTTGGTGTAAAAAACCTAATATAATCTCTTAATTGTTTAAATAATAATTATTATTATTTTTTCAACCATGTCAATTTTGAGAAGGATGGAATACTACGGACTTTACTCTTACATACATTTAAAACTTTCCACTCTATCCAAGCAGTTCTCTCTAAAAAAAAATAAGGAATGATGCAGTAGAGCTTGATGAGTTACAAGCGTAGGTCTTTTAGTTACTTTGAAATCAGAAGATGCTTCATGATTAAACGACCAACTTAAAAGAGACTACATGGGTGTGGAAGGAAATTCTAATTTAGATAAAAACTAAAACATTTCTTTCTAAGAAGGTGGATATCAGCTTGGATGACTCTATAACATAAGAAATCAAGTTGAGAGGTAGAAGAAAGGGCTTTTGATTCTCATTTTTTTTTTTTTTTTCCTTAAAAGATATTTTCCTTAGGTCCGAGGTGTAGACCAATTGGTTCATCCAAACCCCATAAGGGGGCGGAGGTCAAAGGTTCAAATCTCGGGCCTCGCCGGATTGAACGCTTGTCCCTTTCCTGGTGCTTTCAGCGGCGTAAAAGGTTTAAAATTATTGTGGCATGGTTATAGGGGCGGACTGCGCGAAGATCTGTGTGGCGGCTTCTAAGGCGGACAACGCGAGAACACCGTGGTGGCCATAAAAGTTGGACAGCATGCCCGAATTCATGGCGACTACCGATTCCACCATGTAAATTCAAGTATATATATATATATATATATATATATATATATATATATTTTTTTTTTTTTTTTTTTCTTAAAGATATTTTTCTATCCAATGTTAATCTTTTTAAGTAAGATTTTCATAATATTGTAGACAAGTTGAAGAAAGTAGAGCAATCCTCTAAGAGAGGTCTCTAAAGAAGGTCTAGTTAATTATTGTGATGTGGTCAAGGCCACATTGGGTACCTAAAATCTAGTTAATTATGCTGATGTGGTCGGCCACATTGGATACCCAAAATCTAGTTAATTATGCTGATGTGGTCAGGGCCGGGCGCGACTCTTGGATACCCAAAATCCAGTTCCAAAATCCAGTTGATTATACTGATGTGATCAGGGCCGGGTGCGACTCCCAGAGAATTTTGACGATGTAAAACCCCGTAATCATGGTTTCCCAGACTAAGATGACCCTATAATTTTTTTTTAACTATATTTAAAAAAAAAAAATTCCCAAATTTATAACAATGCATCGTTATTTTTTCTAAAGTAAAAAAAAAAAGTAAGTTCTACTTTTCATTGAAAAATATTTATTACATGGCATAATCTTTCCCTCTTTGAGTATTCATTACGACATGGCCTCTGCTTTTTCTAAAATCATGACCGTGAGTTCTAGTGTTTACTGAAAAAGATTCATTTTGATATGGCCTTAATATTCCCTCTGAGTATTTGTTGCGGCATGGCCTTCACTTTTTCTAAAATCATGAAAATGAGTTCCACTTTTCACTAAAAGGGATTTATTTCGACGTGGCCTTAGCTTTCCCTCTTTGAGTATTCATTGTGACATGGCCTGTTCCTCTTCAAGCATTTGTTATGACATGATGGAGCATTCACTCTTTGAATCCCTCCCCGAGTATCATCACAACATTGGCTTTCCCTCTGTGAACGTTTGTTGTGACATGAACTTGCCATTAAGCTTTCCCTCTTTGAGCATGCTTTCTGGGTTTGTATTTTCATGGGTGTGAATTGACCTTCAAGACTTGCTACAACCATGTACATCTAATATAGCTCTACTACCATGATACTATATTGAAAACTATGGACTAGACTTACATACTTTTTTAAATAAATTTAATATTTTCAACGGTTAGTGGATTGGTAAGTGTTAGTTGGGTTAGACATTTATCAAGAAGAGATCGAGGTTCAAGGTTAAACTTTGGGAAAGTTTGTTGCAACGCTA
This sequence comes from Wollemia nobilis, assembly GCA_028583015.1. Taxonomy (NCBI): domain Eukaryota; kingdom Viridiplantae; phylum Streptophyta; class Pinopsida; order Araucariales; family Araucariaceae; genus Wollemia; species Wollemia nobilis. Next base: position 5,893,510 of record JAQPPZ010013513.1, read on the forward strand.
CCAATTTGATCCGAATCCTCTCAATGCATACTAGGCTGACAATGACAATACAACTCATGTTAGATTGATAATGACAATACGAATTCGGAGCACCCGATGGTCCATTTCACGTCGGACTATAAAACAACGAGGTGGAATAGGTAACCGAGCACTCGGTGGTCCTTGTTGGAATATAAAACAACTAAGTGGAATAGGTTTGGTGAATGCAGCCCCTAGCAATGACAATTCGAATCCCTAGCACCTGATGGTCCATTTCATGTCGGGCTATAAAACCAAGCACCCGATGGTCCATTTCCTGCCGGACTATAAAACAAGAAGGTGGAATAAATTTGGTGGATGTAAACCATGTGGTTTGAACCCTGGGCTTACCAACTACTAAAATAAAATATGGTTGTAACCCACTCTCCTATTAAACAAAACTAATGTTTCATTGCATAAAGAACTCGTAATCAGAAACTGGTCATTAATACTAAGCTTGTCATAGGCCCATAGTTAAGGTTAAAAACGAATTCTGTCCCCTATATCAAGTCCCAGAAACCACCAATCAAACGTATTGGCAATGCAATTTGACTGTCTATTTCGAACCATGTACAGTCTAATATTCTGAATCTCTGTCCCAAATTATGCTGTGCATCTGCTGTTATCGGTCCCAAATTATGCTGTGCATCTGCTGCTATCGGACTATAAGTTTGATAAAAGAAATTATGATTTGTGATGTTGCATGCGACCAAGAAATGGTGGTTATAATGAACAATTCTATTAAGAAATTTTATTTTAAAGATTAATGGATTGGTAATTGTTTTTTTGGTTATAGATAAGTAATTGTTTGTTTGGTTAGGCATTTAATAAGAAGAGATTTAGATTCAAATTTTAACAAGAAAAGATTTAGGTCCAAATCTTGAGGACATGCAGATTTAGGTTCAAACTTTAAAAACATGCTTGCACTTAGATTGACGACAACAAGACAACAACCGTATAAAACATTAACAACGAAAAGTGATATAAACTTGTTGGAAACAATCCCTATAATTTTTTTTTTTTTGGTAATTATTATAATATATTAACAGTGGGTTTTATAGAGGATCCCAAAACCTTATGTACAAAATTAGCCAACTTTCTAATGATGCATCATACCTCTTGGCTGTAACAATAAACCTAAATGAAAATAAAACCATCCTAATGCTGCAGACTTGAAAATAGCAAAAAGGGCTTTTAGGCCTGGAGACCCAACAACAAAAAGAAAACAGGACAGACCCGAGAGAAACCCAAAGAGAGGCCGCAAACAAAGAGACAAACACCATGGACAACTAATCACGATCCTCCTGTCCTTCCGAATTTGGGCGCCGCTCGGTTCCCGTCAGGATAGAAATCATGGAGTTGACGAAGTAAGAATGGAAGCGACCGAGTCCAGGCCTTCCAAAAATGTCACGCTACCCCAAAACACGTCGGAATGGGCCTTCCAAAAACTGCGCAAGGAAAACAACATCAGGAAGGGATGTCTGCCCTGGCCAACCTTTCCACCTCGGATGGGAAGCGAGACCGCCACACAACCGGGCACGTGGTTGCGAGCCCTTTATTGGCCATGTGGTCAACCACGCGATTTCCTTCTCTCAAAATATGATTTGCTTTCCATCTACCGCGATAGGAGAGAAGAGATCTAGCCTCGAGGATAATGTTGTAGACTTTCCAAGACTGATTTTTGGTGCCAAGAAGGTAATTCACAATGTTGAGCGAGTCACCCTCAATGATAAGAGGCCGAGGATCCTCAAAGAGAATCCGAATACCATTCAGAGCACCTCGGGCTTCAGCATAATGATTCGTCCTGGGAGCCCAGATCTTCACAATAAGCCATCACAATATTCTCGTCATGATCATGACTAACCCCTCCAGCACCAGCGGGCCTAGGATTCCCATTAGCCTCTCCATCAAAGTTTAATTGAATCCACCCCACAGAGGGTTTGGTCCACACAACATTCCTTCGACAGGGCCCTTTAACAACCTCCAGAAACGGCCAGAGATTCATCATTTTGAGAATAGCTTCTTCGCTCGGAAGATGGGGACGGGGACTGGGAACAGCAATAGAATTCTCAATGGCGTAATATAACACCCTTTGAGCAATAGAAGGGGGCCCTTTAGGAGCTCTGCCAAAGATTCTGGCATTCCTCTCTAACCAAATTTGCCAAATTAAATGGTGGAAGGAGGCCTCGAGGAGGAAGCGGAGCTTGGGATTCTTGAAATGATTAGGCCATTGGTGAAAAGCATCTTTAAGGGATCGGGGAGAGCACCAGAGGATCTGGAAGGAGGATAGGACAATGCTCAGAACAGAGTGGGAAAACGGGCAATGCAAGAATAAATGATCCCTCATCTCACAATCTGCTAAACACAAGTAACACCTGTTGGGGAAGGCAAAACCTCTCTTATGAAGGTTGTCAATAGTTAAGGCTTTATTGTGGAAAGCAATCCACGCGAAGAAGTTGATTTTAGGAACAACTCCTTTCCTCCAAACAAGTATTCCACCCGTAGTCCGAGAGCGGTCTTGGTGGTGAGGAGCTCATAAGCTGATTTAACAGAGAAACACCCATCCTCCGTACCACTCTAGATGATCCTATCATTTCTCCTGGCAGAAGGAATTAAAACCGACTGAAGGATATTATCGAGGAAGGTAACCTCATTATTAAACCTCTCCACAACAGGAAGCTTCCACCGAGGGAAACGGGTGCTCCGATCTATGAAACCCGCCAACCTGAGCTAGGCGTTAAGGTCGGTCAGGCTTCTCAGCCCAGCGAGGTCCGCCCTCGACCCAAGGGCTTCTTCAGTCGCCCACCTGTCCTTCCAAAAGGAAATGCGGTTGCCATCACCCAGAATCCAACGGGCTCCCAGACTGATCAAATATCGGGTTTGGAGCACAAATATCTAAAAGATCGATGCCACGGAGGATGTTTCAGCATCCAAGAAGGGAGTGGGGCCAAGATACTTCATTTTAACCAACGAAACCCACTCCATCGAGTCGTTAGACATAATCCTCCAAGCATGCTTCACGATTAGAGCCAAATTCATAAGTCTTGATCTTCTCAACCCCAGGCCGCCTTGATCAATCCTCGAACACACCTTGTCCCAGGCTACAAGGGGAAGTCTAGATTTCTCTTCGTTACTAGACCAAAGAAAGGTCCTCTGAATCTTCTCAATCTTGGAGTGAACTACACTCGAAAGCATGAACACCGACATGAAGTAGGTCGGGATCCCCTGAAGACAGGCTTTGGTAAGGGTGGCTTTCCCAGCTTGCGATAGGAGTTTGCGCTTCCAAGTGCCGAGTTTCCTGTGAAGGTGCTCAAGAATCTAGTTCCACATGTCCCCACTGGCCCGCCTGCTATAAGATAGAGGCAACCCCAGATAGGACGTAGGCAGGGAATCAATAGTGCACTAGAGAATTCTAGCAATCTAAATTTGTCTGTGCAGAGGAGTGTTAATAAAGTAAATTTTGCTCTTGATGTAATTGACCTTTTGCCCTGCAGCTTGCTCATAATGGAACAGGATCCTCTTGAGCGACTTGGCTTGAGCAACGGACACCCCAGTGGAGATGAGGGTGTCGTCTACAAATTGTTGATATGTGACAGGATTAAATCTAGAAGTCGGCAAGATGCCAGAAATCTTGTTCTACCAAAGAGCCTCTTTCATGGACCAACTCAGAACCTCCGCCAAAAGAATGAACAAGATGGGAGAAATAGGATCGCCCTGTCTGAGGCCTTTGGAACTTTGGAAATACCCAGCTGAGGACCCATTGACCAAGACAAAAAAAAAGGGAGTGGATATACAGCTATAGACAAGGTCAATCCAATAGGGATGAAAGCCGAACTTGAGGAGGACTGCACACAAAAAATTTCGGTCGACACGGTCGAAGGCTTTGTTCATGTCGAGCTTAAGAAAAAGAGCAGCATTCTTAGAGCGGTAAGCGGAATGAAGGGTCTCATGAACAGTGATAACACCATCAAGAATGTTTCTACCTTTGATAGTGCTTCCCTGACAAGGATCAATCAGGAGGGGGAGGACTGTTTTGAGTCTATTGGCTATAGACTTGGTAAGGATCTTGTAAAAAACATTGCACAGGCTAATGGGCCAATAGAGAAACTTTTGCAGGAAGGAGACTTAGGAATGAGGGCAAGAAATGTGGAATTGAGTTTCTGGTGGATAGATCTGGACGCTTGGATAACCCGAATAGCATCACACACATCCAGGCCCACAACTTCCCACATGACTTGGAAGAATCAGAGGGGGAAACCATTGGGCCCAAGGGCCTTATTTGGTTGCATGGAGAACAATGCTTCCTTAATCTCAGACGAGGAAAAAGGTTCCAGAAGTTTCATGCTTACCTCATGGGGAACTTTAGTCGAAAAGTTGGCGAGCATAGATTTCTGGACCTGGAGGTTGCTATCCGAAGGAGTGCCAAGCAAATCCTGAAAGAAATTAACCGCTTCGCTCCCCGATTTCCTCAATCTCCCCGGTAATGTGCCCATCCTTACAAGTCACTTCTCTGATCTTGTTGGCCCCCCTATGCCTCATAGTAGACGCATGAAAAAATCTTGTGTTGGAGTCTCCATTCTTCAACCACAGGTCACGAGATTTCTGGCGCCAAAACGTTTCCTCCCTAGTGAGAATAGAATGAAAGTCCACCAAAAGGCTCCGCTCTTTCTCCCTGAGACCCTCAGTGTAACCTTCGATAACCATCCTTTCCTCCACAACCTTCAGGTTCTCAGCGATGGATTTTTTGGACTCAAAAATGTTGTCGAACACCTCTTTGTTCCAAATCTTCGGTTTTTCTTTGACCATTTTGAGCTTTAAAGCCACCCTCTTAGGAGCGCTTCCTTCCACATTCGATTGCCACCACGCTCGAAACCAATCCTTTGAAGTCTTAGTGGGAAATCCACATGGATTCGAATCCGAAAGGGGTCATAAAACAGGCCCATCGTTCGCCTCCAAGAAAATAGGGTTATGGTCAGACCCAATCCTTGGAAGAGCCGAAAGGATAGCCCCGCCAAGGATGGGAATGGCTTATGGGGAAATGAAGAATCTGTCAAGTTTGACTTGAATCAAACCGCCCCCAATCCTTCTGTTACTCCATGTGAAGGAAGCCCCTTTGAGTTCGATGTCAAGCAGGCCATTAGCAGAGACAAAATCTCTGAAATCTTCCAAGCTGCGGCTAGAATGGTCAGACCCTCCTTTTTTCTCCGAAGGATGAAGGGGACAGTTGCAGTCACCCCCTGAAACCCAAGGAAAGTTGCTAAAATTCTCCCTCATCAGAGAGATAGCTTTCCACATTTCTGCTCTCTCTATGGCAGAGTTTGAAGCATAAACGTTGGACAAAATCCAAGAAAAATTGGATGTTTTGGACTGGAACAGTACATTGATGATTCTGTTGGAAGTTAACAGTGAGCTGCCCTCAAACCTCGAAGGGTCCCACGGAACCATGAGTCCTCCTACTGTTCCCACTACAGTGTCGGGACAGACAATTTTCCTTGGCCCAAATGGCCTTCGCCACTTTGTCAGAGGAGATAGCATCAAGCTTGGTCTCTTGCAAAATAAGGATAGAAGGGTTAATCCTCCTACGAAGATCAGCCACTAACCTTCGCTTGGCTGCACTGTTCGGTCCTCTCACATTCCATGAGAGGACTTTCATTTGGACAGTTTGAAGTTTTTCTTGCCTCCCCTTCCTTGTTGAGGGGGAGGTTTTGATGCATGTGCTTCGTCCGACTGTGAGTCATAGTCATCCAGAACCAACAAACACTGGGTTCCATTTGCAACGTCAGTTGCAGTCTCTTTGTCTCGCCTTTCCTTGTTAGGAGGACGACCCTGCTTCCTCTCACTACCAAAATCCACACTTTGCTTTTGGCTCCTTGTATTTCGGGGGCTAATGTGACCGGATTGTTCACCCCTCCTTCCTAAGAGGTAATCTTCTAGCAGCATCTGCGACTGACTAAAATCGGGAAGACCCGTATCTTGGAGCAGAGGAACAGCCTTAGGTAAAACTTGGGAAGGGGTTCGTTCCATCTCTTCTTGCGATACACTTTCCAAGTGGGAGTCTGCTCCTCGTTGGTTGTCAGCCTCAAGATGCTCGGGGTCCGATTGGAGAGAGGGATTCTCTTCAGGCTGCAAGAGTCTGCCACAGTCTCTAGAGGGGCCTGGGGATCCATGGCCCTTCGCGTCTGGAAGATTTGGTTGCTTTGCCTGGTCTTCCTTGTGCTCCAGGGGGTTACCGTTTTCACGTTTCTGTTTTCTTGGTTTTTGAAGAGGACACTGGACTGGAGGTGCCCTTGGGACCGACACTGGGTGCAGAAAGCTGGTCTATTTTCATAGACAATAGCTTGTTTATGAAGAAAGGTACCTCGAGACCGAAGAGTGATGGAAGTTGGGAGTTCAGCCTCCAAATCTGCTAGAACGCAAAATCGGGCTTGGACGAACCTTGTTCGAGCTCGGGTGGGAGGGTCGATGGTGACCAACTCCCCAATGGAACGCGCAATACCTCTTATGACATTTTCATGCCAACCAAAAAGGGGAAGATTCGGGAGCCTAACCCATACTGGGGCAATGTTGATGTTTTGGGTCTCAGGACTGAAATCCATGTCCCACCTCCTGAGAAATAAACTTCGCGGCCCGAAACCATGGCCCGCTAGCCGAATTTTACAGGTAATCCTCCTTATTGTTCAATCTAATAGCAAAAAAACCCCGGGATAGGGCCGCCGACTCCAAATGGCCGAAGTCCTCCATTTGCTTACTGCCCATTTTCGGATAGTTTCCATGTCGGGACGGCCTCCAATGAATTTACCTATTAGGGTAAATTTCTCAAACTCCATGAAGCTTGAAAGAACTTTCGCCGAGATGTCCAGCTCATCCCCAACCGGAAACAATTCTTTGGTTAGGGTTTCTGAGGCCGTTGCCTGGGCATAAGACTTTTGAGCCCCACCACCCCCTTTGTCTGGTGGGTCCTTACCTCGACCAATACCGTTGCCAGCCCGGTCATCTTCAATGGGCCCGGGCGTTTCCGCTCCACCGGAATCTTGATGCCCTCCGATTGTTCCGCTGCGTCCAAGGACCGAACCACCGCCACTCCCGATCTCCCCTGCAGACTTCCCACCCATCGACATCCTCGTTGAGTCGCCACAATCCTTATAATTTAAACCGTTATTAAAAATAATGTAAATGTAAAAATATTAAAACCAATTGAAAGCTTCATTGTGCCTTTTCAGTCTCAAGCTTTACGTCCATTGATCACAACTTTGATGTGATTATGCATTTAGAAGAACTAATAAATGTATTCTGCGATAGATGATGAACATGTCTTTATCTGGGTATATAGCATGCATTAAACTATTTCATTCTAATGTGCTTCAGCGTGTTTGCATGTTTCTTCATCATATTCTAATACTGCGATTTAATTGGAGCCGCTAAGTAATTTAAAAGCTGGCAATTTAATACCATGTACATTCCATAAGTCAGACCAGTAAATCTATAACCATTCATTATCATCTAATTTAATACAATATGTTATTATTATAAACTTTGTTATAATAAATCAATTTTATTAAAATAAATTTATATTTAACAAATATTCAACTTCAGTTAATTAATTATATTTCTAAACACATTATAATAGTGAAAATATTGGATTCTTTCAAATTTAATTTTGAAGAAAAATAACCTCCTATATATTTTATGTTTCTAAACACATTGTAATAGTGAAAATATTGGATTCTTCCAAATTTAATTTTGAAGAAAAATAACCTCCTATATATCTTTAAAAAAAAAACCTTCTATAAACTTATTTTTTTTGTTTTTTAATAATACTTCTTATAAAACCTTCTATAAACTTATTTTTTTGTTTTTTAATAATACTTTTTATAAAATTTTTTTTTTCGTAAAATTTAAACCCAAATCATATAAGTAGCATTCTTATCCACCACACTCGTTAAATAAAACCAAAAAAACGAAATGTACAATCCCTCGTGAACTTGGAATCTGATAGTCATGTGACGAGCAACCCAAAGTCTCTAATGGTGTACCATTCAATGAATTTCTTTGGGCTTTCTTTTTGGAGGGCGTACTTGCTGGCGATCCCTCCGGAAACATACACCCGTGAGTCAGCCAGTCACATGCAGGCCTAAAAAACCAATCATTAAATAATCCAACGCTATTGACAACGACCCCTCTGTCTCCTTTTCAAAGGCGGAAATAAAATAAAATAACGTCTAAAAAGGCAATCATTAAATAATCCACTGGTATTGACAACTACCCCTCTGTCTCATTTTCAAAAGGGTGAAATAAAATAAAATAAAATAACTCTCACTTAAATGGCGTGCAGAACGACATGACGTGCACATGCACGCGCTTACATCATATTTCAGAAAAAATGAATAATAATACAAAATCCCCTTTATCATTAATAATGTTCAGTGAATTGCACAATAATTTTACAAACTGCAAAAACATAGTCAGATTTTCTAGCAATGCAAAAAAAAACTAGGCGGTCTTATAGAATGCCTTAATCCGCCATTAAAGCCAGCATTTACATTAAAACTTAGTTAAGGATTATGAGAAATCCTACAAACCTTAGTAACATTAAAAAAATTTTTGTGAGTGTGGTTTATCAATAAGGAGGCCAGTTGCATTATACAAACTGCAAAAACATAGTCAAATTTTTTACCAATGGTATGTAAGCAAAAAAAACTAGGCGGTCTTATAGAATGCCTTGATCCGCCATTAAAGCCAGCATTTACATTAAAACTTAATTAAGGATTATGAGAAATCCTACAAGCCCTAGTAACATTAAAAAAAATTGTGAGTGTGGTTTACCGACAAGGATGCCAGTTGCATTATACAAAATACAAAAAACATAGTCAAATTTTCTAGCAATGATATGTAAGAAAAAAAACTAGGCGGTCATATAGAATGTCTTAATCCGCCATTAAAACCAGCATTTACATTAAAACTTAGTTAAGGATTATGAGAAATCCTACAAGCCGTAGTAACATTAAATTTTTTTTTTGAGTGTGGTTTACCGACAAGGATGCCAGTTGCATTATCAATGATATGTTCCGAATTCAATTGCATGGTAGATATGTATAAAAAATAAAAAATACATTTAAAAAAAAACTTAGTTAACTTCTGGAATTTTCTCTAGAGAAGGTCTCCATCTCCTGCTTGCAACCTGATCTTTTGGTTGAGGCTGGACCTGAATCTGCTGCTTGGCCAGAAGCTCCTTAACCAGATTTTCTTTCCCAGGACCGTCTGAAAGTAACATCTGGAGCTCTTGTTTTGACAGAACCATTTTTACCCTAATACCATTATTCCCTTTCTCTTTCTCTTTCTCTTTGTCCACCTTAACTGCAGCTCTGGAACCCGAATTCTCCAATCTTTCTTTTCTTCCATCGTCGATATCTTCATTGCTATGTTTAGATTGGGATTGGAGTTCTTCTATGCGATTGTTATGGGAGGGAATAAGATAATAAACCTGATCGCCCTCTAATTTGTGGTCGAGAGGAAGAGCGTGCCGAACATTGTCGAATTGAACAAGCAAATGATCGTCATGATAACCTGCCGTGAGAACGTCCCTGACCATAAGAGGCGGCGTGAATTCCATCATCTTTCCGTCCATTCTCATAACTTTTATCAAATTTTCTCCAGTTTCTGCACAAACTCGGGATGGCAAGCAATTTCCCATATCTCTCGATCTCACCACAATTACACCACAAATACCCAAATCAGATAGAAGATGAAATCCTGCAACTCTACGAACGAATGAAGTTTATAGCCTTATAACTTTGTCCGAGCAATACAATTTTAGATCGAATGGCCTTTCAGAGTCTATAAATAGAGGGCCGGCAGGAGGGGAAACTTAAAAAGTCGATAAACGACCCTGCGTATTTGTAGGAGAACTTTATGCAAGAATAAGCGCCAGCCAATATGAGGTGGGGGCGAATCTATTATGCCTTTGAAACATTTGTCCGATGAGAAAGCCATAATTAAACGAATTCTTCGACGTAGTTTTCGGCAAAGGGTCAAATCCTTTGGTAGATTACTAGTGTTATTATTATTTTTGTTATGGTCATAATCACACTAATTTTAGTAATTGATAAGCATGGGTTTAAATTAAGGGTTGTTTTTATCAAACTATTTTGCTTATGGTCTGGACATGCACTCAGAAGATTCAGATCAGTGAATGTCTTGTTTTTATCAAACTATTCCGCATGGATATTATAGGTGTGAAGGAATTGCCCATCAACATCATGGGGGTCTCTACATGCACTCAGAAGATTCACATAAGTGAATGTCTTGCTTTTATCAAACTATTTTGCTTGGATATTATCCGTGTGAAGGAATATCTTCATAAGTATCTAATCAAACATGTACTTATCAATATGCTAACCTTCTCTTATATAAAAAAATAATACTATGCATTTAATTGTGTTGATAGTACACTTTTAATAATAAAATTTTAAATAAAATATTTAATCTATTATAATTTAATTTGATACTTTATTAAAAAAATTAAATTTAAATTATAAAAATATGGTTTTCACTTTAAAAAACCAAAGTTTCAATCATAAGGAAAATGACCTTTACCTATATTTTTGGACTTTAAATTCTACTCTCCTTCACTTTACCACTACTTTTGTTTTTTACTTAAAAGTAAAATTAATAAGTGTATTTTGGCATGTTTTTACCTTAAAGTTTTTTTTAATAAGTGTATTTGACATGTTTTTATTTTGAAGTTTTTAAAATAAAGTCAACAAATCTATCCTTTCAAAGCATTAAATAACCAACACCCAAACATTGTTAGTTACCATCAACCTATCCAGCAAATGGTTTAAAGTTTTTTTTAATACTTATGTAGGATATTTCTATTAAGAAATTATTATCCTCATGTGATTCCTGTGCCATCGACGCATTTGTCGGCACCGCTCTGCTGATGTTCTTTTTTATAAATTTGGTTGCTGAATCGACAATGACGGGTGCCATTATTTCAACAGGCTCACTCGTACACATGTCATCGAGACGCGTTCAGTTATTTTATCTGTTATATTCGTTTACGTGGAATGGTATGACATAACTCTTTTTATTTTGACCTGGTGCATGCACGGAGCTCCGTGACTGCCCTTTTGCTTAGTTGTACAGGAAAGACTTTGATGGTTCCATCCAATTTTTTAACATGAGATAAACACCGGCATAACCAATACACGTCTGGTCATGCAAAAGAATTCAACTAACGTGAAGGCATGAGAATTTTTTAAAAAGATCACAGCCTAGACATTCCAAACGCTTTTCAAACCGCCATGAATGGATACGTCTCTGTATTCCCTGTTAGATTATAACACATCATGAACATTAGACTTTTGTGCTAATGTATCATTTACGTAAAAGACGCCTCTTTAGATTCAATAGTACAAACAAACAGATTAATGAGGTTGACAGGATTATCACCCAGCTTTGAATCATCTATATATATGCATGTTTTTCAAACTGGAAAAGATTTTACAGCACATTTCCTCCTTCTAGAGAAGTTACCCAGAAATTCAATGTTTGGGGTATTCTTTATAAGGTTGGAGTCTCTTTTAAGGCTTTAATGAAGAATCCACCAAACATGTGCCCCAAGCGTGTTATTCGGCGACATTTATACTTTAACATTTAAGAAAATTGAAAAAAAATCATGATACCTAAATAAGATAATGAAGATCTTATCAATTAGATTTTTGTTTGCGTTAGTGAAATACTTTATATTAAAGTTCAAATTTTAATGATATTAAAAAGTTATATTATTCAATTCAATGTGATTAGTTGATATGATTTATTATCTTAAGAAAAAGAGGGACTTTTTAAATTTTATTTTAAAAATAATAATTAAAAAAAATTTAAAATTTTAATTAATAAAAAAGAAAATATTATTTTAAAATCTTAATTTTGAAAAAGTATTAATATGGAACAAACTCTGATGTGACTTATTGTACTAAGGGAAAGGACAACCCTTTCAAACCTTACCTTACCATTAATTTAAAAATAAATAAATTAAAAAAATAAAAAGATCCTAATTTTGAAGAGGTGCTATCTAAAAGCACCTGAAGACAGACTAGGTGGATTGGTAAGTGCTTCTTTGGCTAGGCATTTACCAAGAAGACATCCAAGTTCAAACCTCGAGGGAAGCTTGTTTGGAAACGTAGTAGTCTGATTTGAATTATTTGAGTGTGTGCTAGACCGACGATAACGGTATGATCGATTGGTGGTCCCCTTCACACCGGATCAACAATAACAAGATATAATAGGTTTGGTGGGAGCAACCCATGTGGTTTGAACCCTACGCTTGCGCTTGTCAATTACTAAAAATAGTGTGGTTGTGACCAACTCTCCTATGTAACCAAAAAAATTATGGAATAAAACTCCTATGTGGAAGTAGGTTAGTAGAATATTTTTGTTATTATTAAATTTTTATTAAAATTATTTAATTTATAATAATATTAAGCAACACAAAATTAATTAAAAGAAAATATATTTTTATATTTAATTTTTTTTTTTTTTTTGTTGAAAGTGACTTAATCTTATTTTAAAAATAATAAGAGTACAAATTCACAAAAAAAAGTGGGTGGTATAGAAGCACACCCCAAAGCCTATGCAAGAAACTATATAAGAACCAAAAGAGCTTAAGAAAACAAAAAATAATGACAAACAAATCATCAAGAGATCTATCCCTTACATTATAGAACTGAGAAATTGAAAATAAACTAGAGCAAAAAAATCTTAAACTATAACTCTAGAGAGATGTAACACGTAGAGTGGTTGGTTCCGTCAGGTACTTGTATAAGTAAATCTTCCCAAGTAGACTTATGACCCTAGTATCGAATGTAAATACTAGCTACTCCATCGAGATTATGTTGTCCTACTTCTATTCAAGTAATACCAATGCCCAAAAGTTGTTCAAATTATTGGGTTTGGCACTCACCCACCAAGGTTCAGAAGGGTGAAACTATTTTTTTGGGTAGATTATCCCTATTTGCTTTCTTCTATCGAGGACTGTGAGAATGTCAAAATTGCATAAAAGGAGGATTCTCAAATTTTGCTTTCTCTAAAAGAATGGCCAATTCCATTGATGATGGCTCTACATCTAGTGTTGTGCCCTTTGTGGGTGAGGACTATAGAACAAAAAATAGTCATCTATGGAAGTGAAGGCATTGAGATTGTGATGATCATTGACTATGGATTGGAAAAGTTGTTAATTGTAGAGCTAAAGGTTGCAAGCGTGTGATAACCATAATTTATCAAGTTGGAACATCATAAAAATATAGATTTTTGTGATGATCCATAGTGGTCCAACCATCTACCTTAAGTTGAGTGGTTGCCCCAAGGGTGGGCATGAGAATCAATTTTGACTTGGGATATGACGTACATAGATAATCCTTCACCTTATGATCGGGTGCTTGACAACAAAACTAGGTGTTTGAGAAATTAATGTAAACCATCCCCTGAGAAATGATGGACTCTTCCACTTAAATGGCGATGAAATTAGTTAAATCCTTATAAAAATCTACCTCCACACATACCCATGGTGACAATGAAGATCTTGTCAATTAAACTTTTATTTTTATGAGTGAAATAGTTCATATTAAAGTTCAAATTTTAATCACATCAATTCAATTCAATGTGATTAGTTGATATTCCATCAAAAGGTTATATAATTAAATTCGAAAAAGAGCAACCTTTTTAAAATTCTACATTAACATTAATTTAAAAAAATAATAATTAAAAATATTTTAAAATTTTAATTAATAAAAAAAGAAGATTATTTTAAAATATTAATATGGAACAAACTCTTATGTGACTTATTATACTAAGGGAAAGGACAACCCTTTCAAACCTTACCTTACCATTAATTAAAAAATATATATATAACAAAAAATTTAAGATCCTAATTTTGAAGAGGTGTTATCTAAAAGCCCTCGAGGACTAGGTAGATTGGTAAGTGCTTTTCTGGCTAAGCACTTACCAAGAAGACACCCAAGTTCAAACCTCAAGGGTAGCCTGTTTACAAAGGTAGTAGTCTGATTTGAATTCTTTGAGTGTGCGCTAGACTGGCAATAAAGGTATGAATATTGAGTGATTGGTGGTCCCCTTCACATTGGATCAACAACAACGAGAGATAATAGGTTTGGTGGGAGTAGCCCCTATGGTTTGTACCAGTATTAATATGGAAAAAACTTTGATGTGACTTATTATACTAAGGGAAAGGACAACCATTTCAAACCTTACCTTACCATAAATTAAAAATAAAAAGATAACAAAATTTTTAAGATCCTAATTTTGAAGAGGTGCTATCTAAAAGCCCTCGAGGACTAGGTAGATTGGTAAGTGCTTGTCTAGCTAGTCACTTACCAAAAAGACACCCAAGTTCAAACTTTGAGGGCAACCTGTTTGCAAAGGTAGTAGTTTGATTTGAATCCTTTGAGTGTGCACTAGACCGATGATAATGGTATGAATCTTGAGTGATTGGTGGTCCCTTTCAAATCGGATCAACAATAACAAGATAGAATAGGTTTGGTGGGAGCAACTCTTGTGGTTTGAACCCTATGCTTGTCAATTACTAAAAATAGTGTGGTTGTGACCAACTCTCCTATGTAATCAAAAACAAATATGGAATAAAACTCCTATGCGGCAGCGAGTTAGTAGAATATTTTTGTTATTATTAAATTTTTATTAATATTATTTAATTTATAATAATATTAAGCAACACAAAAGTAATTATAAGAAAATATATTTTATATTTAATTAATTTATTTTTTTGTTGAAAGTGACTTAATCTTATTTAAAATAATAATAAGAGTACAAATTCACAAAAAAAAAATGGGTGGTATGAAAGCACACCCCAAAGCCTATGCAAGAAACTATATTAGGACCAAAAGGGCTTAAGAAAACAAAAAATAATGACAAACAGATCATCAATAGATCTATCACTTAAACTACATAACTAAGAAACTAAAAAAAAACTAGAGCAAAAAAAAACCCTAAACTATAACTCTAAAGAGATCTAACTCGTAGAGTGGTTGGTTCCATCAGGCACCCATGTAAGTAAATATTTCCAAGTAGACTTATGATCCCTAGTATCAAATGTAAATACTGGTTGCTCCATTGAGACTTCGTTGTCCTACTTCTATTTAAGCAATACCAATACCCGAGGGTTGTTGAAATTATTGGATTTGACACTCACCTAGTAAAGTTTGGATGGGTGAAATTGTTTTTTGGGTAGATTGTCCTATTTTATTTCCCCTATTGAGGATTGTGAGAATGTCAAAACTACATAGAAGGGGGATCCTCATATTTTTCTTTCTCTCAAAGAATTTCCAATTTCATCGATGATGGCTCTACATCTGGTGGTGTGTCCTTTGTGGGTGAGGACTATGAAACAAAAAAAATAGTCATCTATGGAAGTGAAGGCATTGAGATTGTGACAATTTTTGGCTATGGATTGGAAAAGTTGTTAGTTGTGGAGCTAAAGGTTGCAAGCATGTGACAACCATCGTTTGTCGAGTTGAAGCAACACAAGAATACAAATTTTTGTGATGGTCCATAGTGGTCCAACCATATACCTTAAGTTGAGTGGTTGGCCCAAGAGTCAGCATGAGAGTCAATTTTGACTTGGGATGCGATATACACAGACACAGTCCTTCACCTTATGATCCTTCACCTTATGATTGAGTGTTTGACAGTAAAATTAGGTTTTTGAGAGATTAATGTAAACAATCCACTAAGAAATGATGGACTTTTCCACTTAAATGGTGATGAAATCAGTTAAATCCTTAAAAATGATTTAATTTAATTTTGATTTTAATTTTGGAGCATCAACACACAAACCGCTAAGGTATTTAATTTAATTTTTATTTTAATATTGTTTACAATATTAAAACATGTCATTTTATATAAAGAAGAACTAAATCTCATTTAACTTTTAATGTGTGTAAGTGGCATGTGCTTTACCTTGAATGAGTTATCCTAATGTTGTTATAAACAAAATTTTACAGTTACACTAGAAAATCTTCGACCCAATGTCAAATCTTACACACCAACATGCAATTAATGAGGATAATGAAGGGTCGAGGTAGATAACTTCTCTACTAAAAATAATTTTTAGTTTCAATAGTAAGGAATAAGTAATGAAAATTAGTAACCCAAATGGATATGATGCAATCAATGAGGATAATGAAGGGTCGAGGTAGATCACTTCTCTTTTAGTTTCAATAGTAAGGAATAAGTAATGAAAATTAGTATAACCCAAATGGATATGTTAGTTAGTAGCAGTCAAGTGCTCGTTGATGGGTTGCCTCAATTCGATTGCCTAGATGGTTGAGGTACCTACGTAACACATAATTAAATAAATAAATACACGTATTTTTATGAATGTTTGTCATGTTAAAGTTTACTTATCTTTTATTTGTATTAAATTATTATAAAATACTAACAATGCTAGATCTAGGGCATATATATGTACATGCTAATAATAATACATAAAGCATTTATTGATGGTTTTGTCGCACATGTTCATATTGCTAGTATTATCTAAATTAGTTATATGTCTAACAACCTCTCTTTTGTTCATTCCCTTCTACGTGCATATGAAGGCCATATACTATAGGTATATTGAGATAGTATTTAGCAATGACTCATATTTTGTAGTGATGGTTGGTTTAAATAGATGTAAAAGATTTTAGATGTTCTAAATTTTTTTGATAAATTTTATTTTTTATATAATATCAATGAACATAAATATTCCTATTAACATCAACTAGATAGGTTGTGTAGTAAACCTCTTATTATATTTTCCTCCTATCCATATGGTTTTTTGTGCATGTATGCATCAAATATAGTATAAATAAGATATAACTATGTTTCTGCTTCAAAATTATTTTTGAAATCATAAAAGAAATTTGGTAACATCCAAAAAAAATCATAAGTAATAACTTGTATGAAATATAATCAAAACATAAAACTTTTATCATTATAATAGTGCTAGAACCTTGTACCTTGATGTCACTCTTAGTTATAAATAATTTTCTTAAGTATCCTCCTCTTGTATATGTTACCCTCAAATTGTCAACCTAGATAAACCACTTACAAGAATTTAAAGAGGTAAATTAATCATTTTCTAACTTATGTGTTTAGAAGAGATCATATCTAATAAATGTAGCTACCTTATGTATGCATTATTATTACAATAAAGCAATCAAAAATGTATACATATAAAAAGCACAACAATAAATTATAGAAGCAAAATCAAAGATCGTTTAAATAAAAGTAAAAAATCATGCAAATAGAATGGATGGATACAACAATGATAATAAATCTAAGTTCTTCTCGTTAGAACCTTGTTTAAGTGGTAGGTCACCACCCATCTATGTCACAAATTTAAACTACATGCTTGGCTACTATTATTACACACCTTGTTCCATAAAGAAAGAAATAACTAATTGCCTTAATGGCATCAACATGACATACAACCATATTAACTATGCAACACAACATAATTCACTCTTATTGTGATGCGTAATCGCTTAGAAATAACCATATTGCTTATAATGTATATGTAACAATGATCTGATCAAAGTAGGGGTCACTCAAAGTTCCTGAAGGCATGACACCAAAGTTACTTTAGAGCATCTACCTTGGTGCCTCTTTAGGATTCTCACCATATAGGTTGGCTTCAAATCCCACTTTGGGACCAATACTATGCTAGCTATAAACAACTTTGATGTCAAGACTATATTACTGCCAAACTACTTTGGTTCCATGAATACTTTAGCACTAAGCCTTTGGTTCCTATTTAAGTGATTCTCATTAGGAAACTATACAATTTATTAACATCAATATGAGTACAAAAAATTATCAATGAAACTATTGTGTGTCACCATAAAGAGGTTGTTGCAATCATTTTAACCACTTCAATTATTCTCCCACTTCAATACCTTCCATTTAGATTTCTAAGGTATAAGAAACAAGTTCTTTGTTATTTCTTGATACTGCCAAGATGTGTTAGAATTTAAAGTATTTCAACTTCTAGATTTTTTATAATATTATAATTTTTTCATAAATATAAGTTATGATTTCTTCTCTTCTTGTATTTACTTTCACTTCTTCTCATTTTTACTATCCTTATATAGAATAATGCACCCTAATTCTTGCAGTGCTAATTGTATTCAACACCTATAATATCATCTCATGATTATTATAAGAGTTTTCATTTTGATTTTTTTTGTATTTGGAGCATGTTCTTTTGTAGAATATTTTTGAGGTGTATTTTATCCAAACAACATGCCCAAATATTTTGCAACACCATCACTCTAGATATAATTTACAGGTTCTACTAGATCATACTACGAGTTCTTTGTGCAATCATCTAAGGCCCTTGATCCATGGATAAACCAAGTATCAACTATCCTATTTTCTTAATACATATCCCTCCTTTTTTTTGTTCTCTAAGGCTTATTCAAGACTTATTAAGCTAATAATAACTAGGTTTTTCCCTTACTACTAATTTTCCTTTATCACAATACAAGTAAGACATAAGAAGCATTCATGAGTATTATTAAAGGAATAAGCAACCATTATTATAATTATAATAGTATGATTTTTTATGCAAATAAATCTAAATATAAATTCCAAGCATATCCTATTACTTCTACCTTGCAATAAGTAGAGCTACAATCAAGTATTCCATAGTGGTTTCTAAACACTAGACACTTGATTAGCCAAACTCCTAACTATAATAACCATTAACATTATAAATGCTTCATCAACTAAATGGTCTTAATCATGAAAAAACATAATTTTATTATAGATATTATTAAACACTTTACTCTTGTACAGTACAAGCAAGCATAATTCTATACAGTCCCTCATCTATTTATAATAAATATTACATAATAATAATATCTAGTTTGGAATAGAAGTCTATGTTGATATGAATGGAAAGACTACCACTTACCAAAATACCATAGATAATCCTACAAACTACTATTTTTCCTAATTTTGATAAATTATACAATACTTCATAGTTTCTACCATATGTTATAATATTATTTCCTTTTCATGGTCACATGGGAACTTTCCACATCATTATATTTAATTAGTCATGTCATTCATTCATGAAATAAAATAATTAGCAAGAATATAAGGATGATGCACAACAAAAGGATTTAAGTTTCTAAAATATAATATGGCTATCTTTAAATAAGTAAGCCACATAACCACTAGTTCAACTGTAATAACCCAATTCTAACCAATCTAGGAGAGAGTTGTTTTTACACTAGGTAAAAATCATAGTTAGGGTTAGCTAAAGATGTTTCCAATAGAATTTTAGTTGACAAGGAATTACCAAATTTTAAGATTATAGTGCTAGAAACATTTCTCGAGTGGACAAGAGAGGCCAATCTCTTGTAGATTCTAGGGTTTACCTTGTATACCTCTATGGCATAAAGGATGCTTCAAATGGTCACCCCATATTTCTTACATTCTTCATGAATGTAAGATATCTTGACCATAGTATTGGGATTATCCCTTATCAATATTTAGAGAAGGGGGATGCCTATTTCCTTACCCATCATATATCATTCTATGTGGGTTCTTTTCAACGTAATACCTTCAATATTAGTCAATTGCACCTCCATGGTGGAATTACTAAATATTTCCTGCTTAACTACCCCATATCCATGATGGGTTTAGTTAAGGCGACTATCACTTCGTATGATATTTTTACATGGATACCTAAGCCTACTCAATTTATATGCCATCACTTAACTCCATTGCACATGGGATCCTATCCTCCATGGTAGAATGTAAGATTCAAGTTACACCACTTAGAATCTTAACCAAAGACTCCTTGTCTTTAGTTCACATTCAAGTTCCCCACTCAAAATGTGCCCACTACAAAATATCCTAGGTGTTACCTCCTTGCAACTCCCTCATGTTTAGATTCATCTTATAGGGATTCTATTCAAGGTTAAAATAAGTATGCCCTTATCTAACCCTCAAACCCAAAGATAAACTCTCTCTCATCAATAAAAGTAAAACATGCTTAACTAACTTAAAAAGGAAGAAACATAAAATTCCTTAAGCATATTTTCAAAGCATTAATCAACATACTAAATCAACACCTATGTCAAAAGCATGATCATTTAATAAATTCAAAGCTCCATCTATTTACAATTCATTTTTCCATTCATAAGGAAACATATTTTTTTTTTTTTACAATATGAGTAACTAAAATCTTAAGCTTTCCAAAGAATTGTATACAATAATAACATTACTTTAAACAATGATAATCAAACCCTTTCATGATCAAGAGACTTAATACCAAAGCCTTTTAACTTAATATAATCTCTACATTCATAGATTCATTCCCATGAACATTCAGTGTAACTCTTTCTACATTCTATCTTAGTCATAAAGATTACATGGTTTGATATGAGCATGATAGAGCTCACAAGAATCTTTATCAATATACTATTACATAAAATAATCAATATTATCCTCCTTTACAAACTTCATATAATTCTTCTACATAGAATAACAAATCTCCAATGTATAGAACTATGCCAATTATAAAACTATAGGTCTATATTCCTCTGAAGGCAAATCTGTTTGATCTTCTTCCAGTGTTCAACCAAGTTGTAAAGAGGGATCAGGACAACTTCTCTTTTTTTGATAAATGCATACCTATATGCTATTTTAAAGAAAATGAATACCATCAAACAAACCATATACACTCTAGAAATAACTCATTCTTTTCAAAAGTGTACACAAGGAAACCCCATAAATTTTCTTCTTGTAAATAGTCTCCATGCCTATTTACAAGTCCTTGTGAGATACCCCCAAGTGTACTCACTAAAAGTGGCTCCACACCCAATATTAATAAACAACTTATTAAACCCAAAAATAATTATGCATATAAAAACTATTCCATAACTTCATTCTAACATCTTAACAAATCATTCCTTCCTATATATAACTAAAAAAAAGATAAACTAAAGAGAAACTTATTCTCTATTTCTCTACACAGGAGCACAATATTTATATGAAAGGAAAACCTCTGCTCCTCTTCTTTTAGATACAAAGCAATACATGAATAACTTCCCTTCAAAAGTGGAAAAATTAACATTCTTTCTTCCTTTTTTTAAAACAAAGTATAAACATAAACAATTTATAATTAACTAAAGAGCTACCATTCCCTAGATTAAACCATCGAATACCCAAAAAGCAACAATAATATATATATATATATATATATATATATATATATATATATATATATATATATATATATATATATATATATATATATATATATATATACACACACACAACAAGCTCATAAGTAAACAATCTCCTTATCTTCACATTATAAAACCACGATTATAATGATACAAATATTAAAAGAGATATCTACAACAACTTATAAATATTTTTCTTCTCTTTATAAAACCAAACACAGGCTATAATGCTAAAGAGATTATAAGGTATGAATATATTAATTTATTTATATAAAAATAACTTCTACAGGCTTCTCAAGAGGGTGGTAGAGGACTATATCCTATCATAAATATGTTCTAATAATCAAAGGCCATAGTGTTGATCAAAAATGAAAATATTGCAGCAACCATAAAGAGGAAAACTCCAGCAAGAAGGTACATATCCAAAGGTTCATGCAAACAAGGTAAACCATTTTTTGAATATGTTTTGGTTCCTTTATTCTAAGGAAAGCATAAATTTGAAACTATTTGGTTTCTTTAAAACTGGCTGGATTCAATATGTAAAACTGAAACGAAAAACTATAGCAACTACGTTTACATTCAATAACACCCAAGTGTTCATCTAGATTTTCAACATTGTAACCAAGAAAATTTGAGATGGAGACCCATCTAAAAGTGCATCATGGCTTCTTCAAAAGGTATGAATATCTCTGTTTCATCCAATACCCTTCCACACTACTGCTCTCCTCTCTCTACTTCCATCC
The DNA here is from genome assembly GCA_028583015.1 of Wollemia nobilis. Lineage (NCBI taxonomy): Eukaryota > Viridiplantae > Streptophyta > Pinopsida > Araucariales > Araucariaceae > Wollemia > Wollemia nobilis. Next base: position 5,915,543 of record JAQPPZ010013513.1, read on the forward strand.
CCTCTTTTTTTCTTTCCCCATTACCAAACAAAAATATCTAGACCAAACCCCATCTGTACCGCTTAAATGGTTATGAATCAATTCTTTTAAATAAAGGATGGCCATAACTAGCTTGTTGTCGATTGCCCCATGATGGCATATCATTAATAATAATGAAATTATTATTAACACCACCAAAAAGCCTTAAAAAGCAAGTTAATCATTTTCTTTAAATTTGCTTTATAAACCTTTATAACAAACTATAAGAATTGATTAAATTATTTACTCGTTTAATCAAATCAATAATAAATTTTAATATCTATTTCAACATTAGCATAAAAGTATGATTTATTTTTTAAAACTACAATACTTTTAATTATATATAAAAAATGCTTAATCTATCCATTCATGCATCATTCCCATAAGATAAGCATTACTCAAAACACAAACAAGCAATAAGAAGTAATACATCACCAATCTATTTGCCCATGTCCTCAAGCAGAATATTTTATGGTAACTTCCAGGTTACCAACTTCTTGCTATGGATGGCTTTGATTGATGATGATCACCACCAAACATCATTATGAATGCAACTACATGCGGGTAAATTCTACCCTGGGTAAATCCTACCCTGGAGTTGTTTTCAATCAAACTAAACATAATTTCTCTTTTTAGGTATCTCATTCTCGGTTTTCAACTTCCTCATCCATCTATGAGAGTACTTGGTCTTGTAAACACACATGACATCAATAGTACCGTATTCTCATATAATATAAAATAAGCAATAATTGCAATTAAAAATCCAAAATGCAATAAATACCAAGCATTGAAACAAAACATCAATACATAATTCATCTAATAAATGAGTCCTACCAAGGTGGGTTGTGACATCAATTCAATCAATGTCTTACTTCTAACTATAGGCTCAACCACTCCATATAAGCTATACTACTAATAATTAATATTATTAAAGATAATAAGATCAATTAAATATCAATCATAACCTAGATAATAGCTAATTATAGGTCTTTTAATACTAAGAAACCATTGAAACCTTAATCTTAATCAATCTATTTTAGTTTTATCTTGACGTTTTTCGTAGGACTGCCCAAACTATTAAATTTTTTTCATCCATATTTCACTCATCCAGACTTAGATTATGCTAAAATTTTGAGGGTAGATGCCTGATAAACTCTAGAATATCCACCAAATTTTAGATCACTTGGAGCAACATGAATCCTAGTGAATCCCTATGTGTGAATGAGATTTTTGGCAAGCGATTGTGTGAGGGTCTCATATGGGTTAAGCAATAGTGGAGGTGATGGAAAGCGAACGAGTGGTTTCAGGTGATCAAAAAAATTTAGGGGAGTGAGAAGAAGGTAGGAATATGAATTTTAAAATCTCTATAGGTGGATCTGACCCTCAAAACTCATCAAAGATAGATAATAAATGTGACAACAAGAAAGAGAGCCCCGATTCAAAACTAGATGGTAAAGGGTTTTTAGGGAATGCAGAACCTTTTCAGGAAAAAGACCCTCTAGAAACATAGAGCAGGGGACCAAAATATATTATTTCCCCCTTTCTCACCTTTCCTAAAAAAGTGAAAGGGCAAGAGAAATTTATTTTCAAAAAAATCAATATCAACACCTTACTTCCCAAGGATGAAGATCTGGTTATCCCTGATGAGACCATGACTGAATATATTTTTCTTGAGTCCCACACTTTGGTTGGGAAATTTATTGGAGGTAGACCTAACATGGATTCCATACGATGGTGGGATTTTTATAGGTGAAAACCCCTAGGTAACATGGAGTTGGTTGCCCTGTCTCAAGATTTTTTTTATCTGCCTTAATAACTAGGATGATATATCCTAAATCCTCACAGGTGGGCTCTAGTTTTATGGTCGGAAAAGTATTTTTCTACGGAAGTGGGGTGAATATTTCAACCCAAAAACTCAAAGTATTAACTATGCTCCTATATGGGTTCGCCTTCCAGATCTGTCTATCCAGTTATGGCATGAAGACATATTGCATGGCATTTCTAAATCCATTATAGAATTAGTAGCTATAGATCCTATCACTAAAGCTCAAACTTGCATGATTCATGCAAGAATTACATTAATACAAATTTGGATTCTCAACTATCGACTTGTATTAACTTGGTCTATAACTCATATTGTAGATGCTAGGCTATTCAATATGAGAATAAACCCACTTTTTGTATTGAGTGCTAGAATTAAGGTCACCTCAAATCTCAGTGTCCATATCTCAAACCCTTTAAAGAAATGTCTAGCTCCAAGTCCTATGCTAGGCATCCAAGTGACAGGTTCCAAGGAAAGCAAAACCACTCTAGGCCTTACCAAAAAATGAATCTGAGTTCGGCTATGCTTAAAGTAAAGCAAGTTGTAGTTTAAGATCTAGTGGATGACCAAGATAAGGTTAGATCTCCCTTTGCTTACCCTAATAAATTTGGTTTATTTGCTAAAACTTTTATTTTTGAGTCTACTCCCTTTGATGAAATCCTATTGCACGAGTCTGTACCCCTTGGACCCGCCACTATTTTCCAAGGGGAAACCCACTCCCCATCGAGATCTAGACCTTCTCATATTACTTCTAAACCTATGCATACCCTCAATAGGTATATTGAAATTTTTAGTCCTACTCCTGTCAATACTGAATCTGAAAGTTGTAACCTTAACTCAACCAAACCTAAGTTCAGCCTTTCAACACCAGAAGTTACAAGAAAGCCTCTGTGGATATTGATAGTGAGAAAAAAAGGGAAGACCTTCCATAACTGATCAAAAAATAAAGCAACAAATAACAAAATTGCCAATGGAATTTAAAAGACTCTTTTCCAGGACCTTTTTAGTCAAGCGAAAGATGAATAAAAAAGATCCAAATCTCCCTTACAACAGTCAAAGGGAGGCAAATTTTTTTCCAAAATTTATAAATGAGTATCTTCTCATGGAATGTGAGAGGCCTCAATAGTGTTGTCAAGTAGAGACTTGCATGCACTTTGAGGAAGGAATATAGGCCCACTATCATGAATTATTATGCAAGAAATAAAGATTGACCAAAACAAAATCCAAAAAATTGCTAAATCTATTTGGAAGAATAGTGGTTTCAATTTTAGCCTTGCTTAAGGCACTTCAGGGGAATTAATTTGTCTATGGTATTCCAGTAAATTTGAAGGTAGAATAATATTTTTGTCAGACAGAGTTCTGAATATTATTTTCCATTGTAAAGACAACAATTATTCATGGGTTTTATCCAATGTTTATGCCCCAAAAATCCAACTAGTAGAAATACCTTATGGAATACCTTGACACACATGAGAAATGCTTTCAAAAAAATTTCGTGGATCCTTGCTAAAGATTTTAACTCCCCTCTTTTCCCATAAGATAAGCAAGGGAGAAATATCACTCCATCCAAAAGCATTGAATATTTTCATAATTTTGTAACTGACATTGAATTAATGGACATTCAAATTAAAGGAGAAAAATACGCATGGAGCAACAGGAGAGTTTGGGATCAACATATCCAAGTTAAGCTTAACAAATTTTTTCTTTCTGAAGAAGCTATTCCTATTATGGGTGATGCTAATCTCATTTTTCTCCCGAGAGTTGGCTCTGATCATTATCCCATTTTGTTTGAAGCTGAAAAAGACCCCAATTTCAAGATTCATTTCAGATTCAAAGTCATGTGGATGCAACACCCTGATCTTCATAACCAAATATATGATTGGTAGCAATAGGATTTTTCTAGGTCTTTCATTACTCAAGTTTCCCATAAACTCAAGGTTGTCAAGGAAAACCTCAAAATCTAGAACAAGGATATTTTCGACAATATTTTTGAAATAAAAAAGTATATTATGGATAAAATAAAAAGTATTGAAAAACAAATACAAAATGACCAACTGAGTGACCAAATCAGAGTTGAGGAGAAATTTTTTTTTAGTAGACTATCATAACATTTTGGGTAAAGAAGAGATGTTCTGGAGGAAAAAATCCAAAGCCCTTTGGCTCAAGGACAATGAATCCAATACAATTTTTTTTCACACTTCCACCCTTAGACACATAAGTTCAAACATAATTAGGTAATTGACCAGAGGTAACAACTCCATTACTAGGGATATTTTTGAAATTCGATATGAAGCCTCTTATTTTTTTGAAGATCTCTTGGGTACCTAGCCCCAAAATTTTGACCAGGAAAAAAATTAGATACTCAATCACATTATTGCCCTAGTCACTCTAGAAATGAATTTTGCATTCATCAAGCCTCTTTCTTTAGATGATATCAAGCAATATTTATTAACTATGCACCCTAATAAAGCCCCTGGGATTTATGGTTTCTCTCAGTTTTTCAAGCATTTTGGGACATTATTGGGCAAGATGTGTGCAAGAAAATCACTAAACTTTGACATACAAAATCCATCCCCAAAGGTATTAATTCTACCTTCATAGCTCTTGTTACTAAAGGGCCTGTAAGTACAAATCTATGGTGGATTTTAGACCCATCAATTTGTGTAATGTGATTTATAAAATCCTAACCAAATCTATGGCATCTAGAGAGAGAATTTATTCCCCAAATCATAGATCCCTACCAAGGTAGTTCGGTAAAAGGAATATCTATAACGTATGGTATAATAAATTTGCATGAAGTCCTCCATTCTGTATCTAGCAATAAAAAATCTACCCTAGTCCTTAAAATTGATATGAATAAAGCTTTTGATAGGGTCAATCAAGAGTTCCTGCTTGTTATCCTTCTCAAGTTCGATTTCCATAGAGAGTGGGTCAAACTTATTCAAGGTTGTATTTCTAGCCCCTAGTTCTTAGTGTTAGTCAATGGGTTTGTAGTAGGTTACTTCCCAAGCGATAGAGGGCTTAGGTAGGGAGATCCCCTACCACATATTGTCTTCATTATTCTTGTTAATATCTTGGAAGATCTCTCAAAGCTACTTGCTCAGATGGCATAATATTTGGTATTCAAGCTACTTCCAACTATGGACACCTAAAATATGTCATGTTTAGGAGACTACTCATATGGGTACCTTTTTAGACCATATGAATGACTTGGGATCTTTCCAAGACTAAGAAGTGGTTTTAACCACTCATATAGGGTAGTCTAGGGTTATGCAGTTGTAGTCGTTGACATCAACATAAACTAAGATCCCAATTGCTAACGATTTAAATGACTAAGATCTAGACATGCCTATTGATAGGGACCAAGGGTAGCTTACCCCTAGCTACACTAAGTGAAAGCGGTTAGTCTTGTAACAAATGCAGTCTCCCCGAGCCAAAAAAATAGTCATGTCTAACAAATTAGCAATGGTTTGGGTTCTAGAAGCCTCCAGAAGCTTTGCCTAACCATTCTAGCTCAGAAAGTTCTTGATCTTGGATTTTTGAAGCTATACCAAGGAATTTGGGAGTCTACTTAAGGTCCCAAATTTATCAAGCAAAGACTGGTTGTCTTCCCTAGCAAAGTGCTACCAAATTGATTGGAGATAATTGATGAGCATTTTCCATAGCGAAGCTTTGTTATATTGGAGAGCGATTTCAAATCCCCTTGAGGAGTAACAAAGTGTTATCCAATTAAGAAATGACAAGTGCAAATCCACCAATGGACATTGCCACATATTGAGAAGAACAACCGTTGTTCAAACACTCTATTCAACATGATTTGAGCCAATTTCCCACCCAAAGTCATTTTGAGAGAACACATCAAGAATATCAAATCTATTTGCAGTGGAATCGATTGACGCCAGGCCAAATATTTAGAGGGTAAAAATATTTCCTCACGGCCTCTATCTTCAACAGAGACCTATAGTCTTAGCTATAAAATTTTATAATAGTTAGTAGAGCCAGTTGCTCTGTGCAATAGCAACTAGGGTCTGATGTCTCTTTTCCCCTATTTTTAACCATTAGATTAGATTCATAGTATTGTCATTGGATTTCTAACCTAGTATAGTAGCATTTCATTCTTTATATTTAGTCTTTCAAGCATTATTTCAAATTTTTAGGATATTATTTCTCATTTCATGCATTCCTTCCCTATTGGCATTCATCTTGAAACTAGCCTCATCTTAAGAGGCATCATGTGCTATTGATGTGTTTTCTAGTTTCTTTGTGTGCAAGTGACAAGAACAATCAAGGATCCAAGAGCATCATCAAGATCACCTTCCTTGGAATCAAAGGAGGAGGAAGCTAATAAGCCCTCTTATAAGCAAATTAGTGGAGATCCAAAGATAGTGTAGAATACATCACCCCCATTTTGGGGCTCAAAATGATTGTAATCATGTATCAAATTTGGTATCCCTAAGAGGGACGAATATGTAACCGATATTTGAAATTTATTAATACAAAGGAGGCATTTATTTTTTTCAATTTATTTGGTTATATATGTTTCATTGCTTTAAATTTGTTATCATGTTGCAACTAGCCTAGATGTATGCTTTTTAGAGCTTTACAAGCGACGATCATGGTCAAACAGGCCCTATTTTTGTGCTGCTTACTGATATCTATGTATTTTTACTTCATGTAGGTACAACCATTTTGAGCGACAATGGCTAATAACACCAGCCACCATCGGTGACAACGACTAGCAAACAATACAATAAAAATAGTCAGCAACCCGTTTCTTCATCAGATATGGATTTACTTGTAAGTGGTCCTATCTTATTTTTCTATTTCCTAATTTTGCTATATTTTTAAAAGGCAATAGGGTTAAGTAATTCACATAGAGAAATATTAAACAAGGTAAAACTAATTTGTTTGCTATGTTTCTGCTAGCTACTAGTCGTAATAACATCTAGTTCTACTAGCTACCTTAGAAGACAAAGACTAAGATTCTAGTTGCTACTATCTATAGTGATCGAGATTGTGCACCACTATTTACAATAGTGGCTACTGTTTATCCTAATTTGTAGGTGTGCCTACTTGAAGCCTATGCAAAGGCTATTTCATATTTTAATTTGCATTTTTTAAAACGTATTTTCATTCTACATTTTTTGAATATAAAACACAAATTATATGCATGTAGATGAAACAAGTATTGTATGTTGATTGATGCATTTATTTTTATGCAAATTAAAATGAACCAATCACACACCATGATCCAAGGATAAACATCAATGGCATTGGGCTTTCACATCCAACCCACTTATCAAGACCACTGGTGGAAGTCATTACCACTTGGTTGGCTTTTCTGACATTGTATCATCGTTACCCATCCGTGGCCAAGGTAGATTCAAGAACTATCCTATCCATGGAAAATCATACACATTTATCTTAGAAGGGGTGCATTGTTGATCATGGTGTGTTGGGTGAGAATCAATAGTATCTATGCTCCCTAATCGGGTATGGATTTCATCTCCATATTTCGATGGGTAGACAACCTGGATGTCATTACCGGGTTTATCACTACGAGTGTATAGGTGAAAGATTTAAATAATCTAAGAATTACATCAACTATTTCAAACATGATAAGAGTTTAGATTGTATTCACAACAAACCAAAATACATGAAATAAGTTTTAGAAAATACAAAAAAAACTTAAAAGAGATAATAACCATGTTTACTTTGTCTTAAAACTTACACAAGAGATAATTTTATAAGCTTATGGTCACTACACGGGGCTGCCCTCCGTTCATGATTGAGGTGTTACCCAATGCACCAAAGAGCCCAAATCACCCTAGAGGCAACACACATACCCCTAACATACCTGAACGAAATTTGAGTAGCCTTAGAGGGGATAACTCCACACACGGGGGTTCTCATCGAGAAACCCCAACTAGAAGATCAAATCTAGGTTCTTCTCATGACCCAAATGAGGGGGTTTTAAGACCCCAATACTCACATGATGGTCATAGATCAAACCCACCCAATGAGGGATAAGATATAAGGGGTGCATCTAATCGCATACCCACAAGAGCACCAAATCACTCTAAATGTGAAGGAGATTTAATAGACCTTCGTAGTATCAAAGCAAATGGTACGCCTCCTGGTCGGTCATGGAGAACTCACCAACCTAATCACCTAGAACAAAATCATGGTATATCAACACATAAGTCAACCTCTTCTTCTAATTCTTTATTCGAGAGTGTGCGTAGTGAAGACATAGTGTGGCATACTTATGCCCAGGGTGAATGTTCCAAATTCCCACGTAGCACAAATACCCCATCCACATATGCAGGCACAAAATGAAGAGTCAATCATAATACTAATACAACCTTGACACAGAGGAAATAGTGTGGTGGATTATTCCATCAAAACTCATACAACCAAGATTCCTCGTACATAGTTAAGAATCGAAATACCTAATATGATAGATCAAGCAGATCAGATACGTAGGCTTTGTGCATATCAAAGAGAACAAATGCTTCAAGATCAATTGGAGGATTTTCACACTGAAGGTGAGCATTTAGAAAACTTAGAATAAGAAGAGGTAGAACAAAAAAGGCTACTTTATTAGCATGTGTATGAACATCATTTAAGAGAGCAGTGCATCCTTGATCAAAAGGAGCATGAAAATCAATCGAACAGATTGGCTTGAGTTGACTTGCTTCCAACAAGTGAATATAGAGAGAGAAATAATGTAATACATACCATGTCGTACCCTAAAATCCACACCAAATAAGTAGAGAACCACTCTCATCATACTTCACACCATGCATATAGGCAACAGTAGTGGCAAGCACTAAATTTTACTGACCATGATCATTACCAAAAATTAGAGTCAGAGGATTAGGATCAGTAGTATCCTAAACCATCCTTAGTAGATTTGGTCGATGATTACAATTGACCACTTCAAGATACAAGGAACCTATCTATGCTTGCACCCAAAATATCCCTTTGGGAGGAATATATCATCTCTTCTCAAGCCTACAAAGTGCTTATAGAGAGAGTCAAAACTCTCAAGAAACAAGAGATGACTTGTCAAAAGCCCACTTTAAGCAAGATACATAATCAACCCTTATGTTTGTCAGTGCCAAGCCCTGCTTATCCAAAATATTTTGAAATTACTAGATTGGATAAGTTCAAGGGAGATGAATATGCATAGGATCACGTGACATGCTTCATGAATTTGTGTTTTCAATTATAGAATGATAATGCCTTGTTATTAAGAATTTTTGTTTTCACTCTCTCGGGCATAGCCATCAAATGGTATAATAAATTACCTAGGCACAACATCACCAACTTCAAATAGTTGATGAATACTTTTCTTGAACGCTTCTCATTTGGCATCAATAAGAAAACTAATGTATCTAACTTGGACAATCTATGATAATACGATAATACGATAATGATCTAGTCATGGATTACGATAATTGATGGAGAAAACTAATGGCAAAACTATCATTATTCATTCCCACTACATAACTCACCCGAATGTTCATGAAAAATTCATTGTTGCTCCAACTATAGTAGTATATGAAATTCAAAGAAGCTTTGGCTCAAGCCAAAGTAATTGAAGATATCAAACTACAATAAGGAGACCTGAATCTCCATACAAAGAAATATTTGAACAATAAGAACACATGACATTAACCATAGTATCATAGCAAACTTGCACCTATAAATCAGGTCATGATAAACATTCTAAAATTAGCACAGAGTCAACAACCATAGAATTATCAAGATCAACCTCTCCTAATGCACTACAAACAACACAACTACAATCGGGCACAAAAGCAACAACATAGAACACCTCATAATTACACGTCATTACCTGAACCTTTTACATTTATTTTCAACTGCCTATATGAGGCTAAGGCTTTGAAATTGCCTGAGATATGCACCCTAGATCCTAATCATCCCAAATCCAAGGGGTACAGGTAAGATCTCTATTGTGTTTATCGTTGGAAAAATGGCCATGATATCTAGGATTGTGTCACATTTAAGAATTTAATGTAGAATATATTGGATAAGAATGAATTACAAATAGATGGTCCTTTTACTATCTATCATTAAAACATTGACATATTAAAAAATCCTCTTCCCAATCATGGGGCCAACAACAATCAAGTTGAGCATGTCAATGATGTGCACATAGATCCGATTGAGGAGGGATTTATTGGGAGGATCAATACTATAGTAGGAGACAACATATACCTTGATCAGCCAAACATATCAAAACAATCAACTAAATATGATAAATTATCATGGTCCATACCAAAAAATAATTTAATTCACTTAAAAAATGACCTTATGTTTACCTTTTGCAGGTAGGAGATTAAGCCAATCTCTAGAAATGAAATCGATCTATCACTACACATTATATCAAGCATAAATTAGATTCCATACAAGAGAGTCTTGATTGACACTGGATCATCTATCAATATCATCATGACTGTAGCTTTGAGACATTTAAATCTACCATCCTCACATATTAAGGACTCAACATTCACATTGAGGGCCTTCAATGATGCCACCTCTTTGACAATTGACACAATAGTCCTACCTATACAGGTTGGGATAAAGATAATACATATATTGTGTCATATCCTGGGGGGTGAGAGGCAATATAACATATTGTTAGGTAGATCATGGATGAGGGACATGGAATGCTTACCTTCCATAGTGCACCAAAGCCTAAAATTCATACACCAAGGACAAGTGTATGTGGTCCCCAATGATACTGAACCATTCAAATATTAAAAGAAGGTTGAAGAGCCACACGACACTCTAGCAACATACAAGCCTCAAAATTTTCATTTGTATGAAAGTATCAAACATTCGATTGAAGCTTGAATAAAGAAATTGCCACCTTCTCCCATCATCGAAACTCATGGTATCACCTTAAATAATGAGGAGAAGAAAAATTTAGCTGACATATCTGATACAAAAGCCTCTCAAATAGTTGATGATCCACTCACAATTATTTTGAAAGCCAAAGCACCTTCTCACAAGTTCGAGAATGGTCAACATTAAGTTAGAAGACCGAGTAACTCTAAAATAGATAAAACAATAGATAATGCAATCATATGTTGCTTCCACATCAAAGGGGCCAAAACCATTGAAATTAGTCATCCCTGACTCATTTCTCATGGTTCCCTCTCAATACTAAGAAGAGATGCCTCCCCCATGGCAAACTAGGGTACTAAAGCTAGCACCTTTCAACACTAAAAAGTCAAACATAAATCTAAATTGAGTAGCCAACCATAGCATGTGGATGTCACTATCAAAGTGGATCATCAAGAAGCATCCACATCATCTCACATGAAGGAGATCAATGATCTACATTTACCTAGTGGATATTTAGCACCCACTATTTCATCTCCTTCAATCGATGATGGTGATCCAAACTTGTCGCTAGCAATACACATGAAATCCTTATTAGTATTAGAGCATATGTAAAATCACCTTTATAACTTAAAGGTGTGGATGGAGCAACAAAATGAGATGTTATAATTTATCTTGCTTTACCTAAAGAGTTTAGAATTACAAAAGCAACCCGTATCTAATCCTAAACCACATCCTGTGCAACCATAGGAAGAACCTTAGCAAAATCAAGCACCAATTTGGCCATGCCAGCAACCTAGCAAGTATCCATCGTTACCCAAGTTAGTGATATCAATTTTTAATCGATTATGCACTGCAAATACCATCACCTTGCCTGAGGTTTAACCTTTAGATCCTGATCATTCAAAACCCTAGGTACATGAGGATGAGTATTGTCTATATCATAGAAAAAGCAACCATGACATTCAATCATGTCATGTTTTCAAAGCTACAATATACAAAATGCTCGAAAAGAAACAACTTCAATTTTTTAATAAAAAAATAAGCATAGTCAATAATCCATCCCTTATACCAAAAAAGCAAGAAAATCCCCTTAAGCCAGCAATTGCTATACCTAGGTCTCAACCTGATCACCAAACTAAGCCAAAGCGTGCTACATGCTCAAAACACTCTAGTCATTTTTTATAAGCTGCAAGATGCTAAGCTTATCACTCAACCTAACATAAACCCTCTAGACCCATCTAGAGCTAAACCCAAGGGCTATAGGGAGGACCACTTTTATCTTTATCATCGAGTAAAGGGCCATGAGATTTACAATTGTTATGGATTCAAGAACATGGTTCAGGATCTCATTGATAATGGGGTCTTTACCATAGAAAACTCATCCATAGTGCCTCAACCTACCACAATAGAAGCCACATATTCCAATTTGTAACCCCAATATCATCCATAATCTTATAGGTCCAACAATCCAAATCACATAGTAGTTTCATTTTAGATAACTATTGTAACCCTATTTCAAAAGCTTTATAAGGCAAATGCAATCACATTATCAAAGATCAAACCTAGAGCACCTAAACCTGTATCGTAGGATGAAAGCATTTATTGTATCTACCATTGTACACATGGGCATGACATCCATGACTACCATTCATTCAAGAAGGTGGTCCAAAAATTGATAGAATAAAATAATCTCTACGCAGATGGTTTGCTCATTTTACCCCACCAGGATATTGGTACCTCGTAGGGGTTTGTGCCCAAACGGGGAGAGTTGATTTCAGTAACTATTTCTAAATAGTTTGATTATATTGTGATGAATTACATATGCAATAGGGGTCCTCAAGATAGCATACTTTCCCCACCATCCACATCAAGATCAATGAAGCAAAGTGATACCGTCAAAGGTATCACACCTTCCTCACTTTCATTGAGTGGCACACACACTCGGGGTACCTAAGGTATCACACCTTTTACCATAAAAACCATAAAATAAAATAAAAAAAAAACCATAAAGTAATAAAATTAAAAAATAATTTAAAACATCAAAAACACAAAAACATTTGTATTTACATTTCACATTTGCATTCATTTAATTGCATTGCATTTAGGTATTTTTATCCATTGCACCTGCATTAGGATAGGTTGTGTTTACAATCCTACAAATGATACCACATTTTGATGCTAATAATACATCTTTACATCATGATCATCCACCATCCCTTATGAGTAATTGTGTTTTTCAAAACAACCCTTCCTGTTGCTATAAGGAATATACTAGGGTTTTCGGGCCATTCAGCCATACCTAGTGATCTTCTTAGATTTTATAGAAATCTATATTTGCTTTTGAATATGAGGCCTAGTTTTGATAGCACCTTGCATATATCAAAATCACATAACTTTCTAAACATTAATAATCCTAGTTTTAACAAGGAAATATGAACACTATAAAGTGGTCCTAGTCACCTTAAGTGAAAGTTTTTACTTGCTCATCTTGTGATGCACATGGTCTAGGATGTTGATCATTGGAAAAAGGACAAGCTCCCCCCTACCCAAATAAATCCCTTTCTTTCATAAAATATAAGAAAAATCCCAAAATCAAAGCAAATCCCTTGCTAAAAAAAAAAAAATGCAAAATAAATAGTGATTTGCATCACTAAGCATGAGCAAGTATCCCAAACAATGAAAATAAAATGAGGGATTGAAGAGCTTGAATCCCTGACATGGTTAGTATTCGAAACCATTGAGTGATCCCAATTATATAAATGGGTTGAATGAATCACTCCTGGCAATGGGGTAGTTCTAAACAATTTACAAATGAGCTACCTTTAGGTGGCCTGTAATACCTAGTAGTCTAGTCCAATTGCATTCAAACTTAGGATCATGATGAGCATTTAGTGATCCTCATTACAGTAATGGGCTGAATGAATCCCACCTGGAAATGAGGTAGCCTTATGATTCATATAATATATTTATTTGCACACACAGGGCTAATGAATATCTTGGTCTTCACAATAAAAGCTTTTATCTTTCATGAGTCTTGTGTAGTCATTATACAACTTTTTGATTAATAAACTAGGGTATTTGAGTCACATGGAAAATATCAAAAATTCTCCTATAGCAACATAATCATCTCATCTGTCAATCACAATTTTCCTTATGAGGTTTTATATTTTAAAGGATGTTCATGAAATAGGATAGACACCAGATGGATATCAACAATGATATTCAAATGGCCACTGACTATTTTGTGCATATATTTTAATCTACATAAGATTATAAGGAAAACCCATACATCTCACATCATTTCATCTCACATATGAATGCTTAAATTTTTATTTCTTGTATTAAGATTAATCATTTTCATTCATGATTTTCAGACATTCTATGGTGTCATCCATTATTTTGTTAAACACATATTAAATCCATTCCTTATGTTTTAAGTGATTAAAGGCTATAGGTTCATTTGCATTAGATCATTCTCATGTAATTAATGCATTAAATAACATATCATTTATCATATCATATCACATAGAATAAATGCATAAATAATTGAAACAAATTAAACATGCATTTAACATTCATCATTGCATCCATATATGCATACATAATACTGCATCTACACATTTAGATCATAGCATCTAAGCATACATCTATCATCTAGCTAGTGCATGTCATCAATACATTGCATACATATAGCATAATCACATCATCATTAAGCCATTACATCCATTAATGCATACATGAAAATAAATCAAAATTAACAAAAAAATCATGCATACTTGTAAAGTGTAAAAATCATGCATCTATCTTGTAAGATTATAAACACATTGTAGACACCGAAAAGTCACACATTGTCCCTCTCCCCATATCCATGGTTAATTAATGTGAAAAACCATTGAAAATTGCATAAATTAACCCAAAAACACTATTCATCACCATTAGCCCCTTTGAGCTAGCTAAGCCCCTTTCTACGCTTAATCCTAGGTCCTCATGTGACCTCATCCCAACTCAACTAAGGTTGAAACCTTCACCATGGTCAAAAACCACTTTACGTTCAAAAAGTCAACATTTTGGTCTAATTGTGCTTTATGGCTAATTTCATGATTAATTATATCTAATCCTAATTTAATCTAAGCTTACCACCTCACCTAGTCTACCTTGATTAGCCTAGCCTTGCCACCTCTCATCCCAAATATTTCTCCACATCACACACCCCTGGGTCATTAATGCAAGATGAAGAATTTTGCACACAAAAATGATTAATTAATGCTAAGATATTTCCATAAAGGTGAATATTAATTGCAAATTGATATTTATCTCTAATCATCATTACTTTTGTATGGGTGAGATATTCTCTCACCCAACCTCATTTATGAGCCAGGACACCTCAAGGGACACCTCTTTGGTGGACACCTCACCATAGCCACCTCATAGAGGACACCTCACCATAGCCACCTCATAGGGGACACCTCATCCCCTTTCTTTCACCCTAGTCCACTCTATAAATAGAAGGTCATTTTCACTATTTTGATCATCACAACTTTTGCATACCAAAACTCTACCAAAATAACCACAACCATTGCAATCAGTGCACATCCATCTCACATTCACCATACGAGCATCACAATCAGTTTGTTTCTTGCATATTCCCATTTTGTGAGTGAGACAGGTTGATTCCACCATCATAATTTATTGTTCAAAAGTTCTACCGGTCAAAGGGTACATCAAGAACCAATCAAAAGCATCCAGGGACCCCATCTAAGCAATTCAGATTAAAATAGGCCAGTTCTCACCTTACACATGCGAACCTGGTGGTTCGCACCCTAGGAGTGCAAACCTCTACAACAAGCACTAGAATCACCCGGACAGGTAAGAATAGATTAGTTTTCTATCATATGTTGTTTTTAGTAGTTTATTTCATGTTTTGATTAGTTTTTGAGTCTTTTGTATTCATAACTACAAGGTTTGACTGAGGTATATCTCCCAATGCACTAATAGGATTTTACAGGTTTCTATAGGTCCAAAAAATCTCAAAGAAACATATCCAATAAGTGATGGCTCACGAGAAAGAAGCCCACCTACATAGAGGAACCCAAAAAGAAAAATCTTGTTATCTTTGTACCACATCTAAGAGGGCTTCCTACGGGAAGACCCCATTGTAGCCTTCAGGGCAAGATTGTAAAAGGATATCACCTCTTGTAACCCTTTTATGATTATCAATACAAATGCAGTAGATTCTATAATATTGAATGAAGTGTTATAGTATCTTTTTGATCATATCATTCTGGCACGCTCGGTGGGACCTCCACCAAGCATAAGCTTAATAACATTATAACAAAAATTGTGGTCTATTGTATATGGCAGGTAGTTGTCATATTTTAAGAACACCACAAACCAAAAATGCCCTGAAAGACACCTCAGGCAAAACCAAAAAAGGTTCATTGGTGCACCGATGAGATTACAAAGAGAGTAGTGAGTACACACTTGGGCGTGTGGATTCCTCAAACTACCTCAAACTACTACTTGATACCTAGGTATTGGTTTAGACACCCACAACCAATGATAAGGTAAGTCAAGGGAGGCTAAGAGCCTCATGTTTCTGGGGATTGCGTGCCCTTATACCTAGACCACAAATTTTCTCTTACCACGACATATGCAAGGTTAAAGCGTCCTTGTATATTTTGGTACCAAATTAGTAGTTAATTGACTATATGTAATTTCTTTACCGCAAGAATATACGTAATATTTGTAGTTTTGGTTGTCTTTCTACACTCAAATTGGGTTTTTGGACTCTTTTGTGTAGGTACATGTACTCAAAATACTCGAGAGACATAAAAATCATCACCAGGACTCCAAAACCAGTCAGCTCTATCTTCGAATTTCGGTTCGCATGGTAGGAGTGTGAACTCCTTAGTAGAAGGTAGGTTCACACTCAAAGAGTGCAAACCTTCCAAAATTATACAGTCTTGGACTAGAGGGCATGTTGGAGGCATTTACACTCACCTAGACGCAGGTTTTGTATGACATTATCTCATTTTTCTCTGTTCTAAAGCTAATCTAACACGTTGAGCTACACATTCCACCAGCATCGTATGTTCTTGTTTGCTTTAGCTAGACTTTTCATTTGCTTTCTAGTATAGCTTCAAATTCCAATAATTTCTTTTCAAGTCATTTCCATTTTAAAAGCAATTAACTAGATTTACCTTTTGAAAATCAATAGAGTAACTTTGCTTTTGTGCAAATCACCTAATTAGTTTCTCATTTCATAAATCAATAGCATAAATTTGTTTTTGCACCCCAAACCAAGTAAATAGATTTTTTTTCAAAAGGCTTCATAGTATAGTTTATTTCAAAATGTCATTTAATCTAGATTTGCTTCTAAAATAGTAC
The DNA here is from genome assembly GCA_028583015.1 of Wollemia nobilis. Taxonomy (NCBI): domain Eukaryota; kingdom Viridiplantae; phylum Streptophyta; class Pinopsida; order Araucariales; family Araucariaceae; genus Wollemia; species Wollemia nobilis. The sequence continues at coordinate 5,932,650 of JAQPPZ010013513.1, forward strand.
TGCATAAACAAACACCACACACTCACGTTCTAGTTTAAACGATGTAAGGAGCTAGGTTTCATATCCAAAATGAATTGGATTTCATCACCAATTCAACACCAAAGTTTAGTGAGGTCTGGGATTACTCTCCATTGTCTCACCTCCGTATTAGTCACCATTGTTTCCCCCCAGGTGGATCGTTTCGACATTAATACCTGCCCTATCCTTCCTACTTTGAGTGTTGGTTATCTAGAATTCATCACTGGAAGGTACCTTCAAAATGGGTAGTTTTAGAAATCCCCTTTACCATAGGGCTTTTCAAATAATTAGTGGGTGCATGATGTAGGAGCCCATCTTTAGAGGGTTTTTTTAAAAGAAGTTTTAAAGTAGTTTTTTTATTACTCAAAATGGAATTATTTGACGCAAAATATAATTTACCGAAAATGATAATTACTAAAAAAGGTAAATTTTTATGAAAAAATATTTTGCAGAAAATAGTAATTACTTAAAAAGGCATTTTTGGTTGAAAAAATAAATTTGCTAAAAATAGTAATTTTTTTATTTTTAGGGTTTTAAGCTTTAGGGTTTTCTTTTAGGGTTTCTTTTAGGGCTTCAAGTTTTAGGGTTTCTTTGGGGATATATATTCCCTTGGTATTGCATTGTAAAAGGGAAGTGAATCCAGGAATAAGAAAAGAAAATATTTATTGGTTTATTTCCATGTATTATAGTTTTTATGTGAATGGAGGGTTTTATTGATTATTTCCATTTATTGCAGTTTTTCTGTAAATGGAGGATTTTACATATTAGTTTGATTTATCGTAGTTTTTATGTAATGGGAGGTACTATGTTTTGACCTCTTGCAACTGGATTCACATCAGTGCAGCTGATCATTACTGTGGATGCCTTAAATGTGAAGGTTAAGTGAAAGCATGGGTATGCCAATAGCACCACATTGACAACGTGACCTCTCTTCATGAGAGTTTATTTGAATCATTAGAGCATTTTTAGTCTCCCCCGTTTGGATATCATTTTACTGTATCGTATACATCTAGGTTGCCACTCGCCCGTTGGAAACATAGTTCTATTTTGTGTGCTTTTGTGTGTTGCAAAAGGTTTTGTGCTACGACATACCTGATTCATAGTAGAAGATCACCCACCACCTGGATTTTACTACTAGGCCATATATTCTATCATCAAAACACACATAAAAACAAAAAAAAATAACTTTTGTTTTTGTTGAGTCTTTGGAAAAGTGGTTACAACAACACATCAAACGTGTTATAACTCACTTAAAAATTGTTCCACAGTTTCATTACCACGATTTTCACTACACAACTTGTTTTTAGGTGATTTGTGCCCTCCAGCGTGATCGTCCTACACTTAATATTATTTTACATGATTTTGTACTAAAATCTAGAATTTAGGCTACTTTTGTGATTCACACAGGTCTACACAGGCCAGAGAGGGTACACACAATAGAGATTTCACCCTTTGTTGCACTTTTGAGTGGTCTGCATCCCTAGAGTGCGAATATTTTTGGTCTACACCCCTAGAGTGCGAATCTATTTTTCAGGTTCTAGATTGCACATACAGCACATAGAGACCCATACTACATATTTTGGCCTTCTATTTCTCATTTTGGGTGGTTTGCACCCCTAGAGTGCAAACCAATTTGGTTCGCACCCCTAGACTACAAACCTATGTTTCTATCACCAAAGAGTATTCTAATCAATCACAAATAGTTTTTGAGTTCAACTTCCACTTTTGTTGACTGTTATTCCACTTCTTGCATATCTTACCATGTCGGTTACACATAGTCAGACACGAGAAGCACTTCATCATACCTCTTCTTCTTAGACCACAGATCCAGCTTTCGATTTTGAGCAGGTTTCATCCCGAGTTGCATCTTTTTTATTGATGGGACCTTCCACTCCTAGGGCTAGTCACACATCCCACATGGCATATTTTGCACCATCTTACTTCCTAGATGAGAATCTTGAGGGCTCCCATCCCTTAGAGGATATATCTTCACCCAATCCTCCATCTACTTTTATGAAGGAGCATCCAGTGGTGTAAGAGTGACCTTGCATCACGCAAAAAAATTGTAATTATTTTAATTTTGTAAAACTAGTAAAACTAGTTTAACTTATAGGTGATTTTTGAAGGTCTTAGAGGTCGAATTTGAGTATTTTCAATCAAATGCAAGCATTGGCACAAATATTGCTTTTCTTAGTTCATCTCGTGCCCTTTTTAAAAACATATTGTAATAGTCAATTGGGTCAACGAGCGCGAAGTTATGACCTCGGCAAGTTGCCCCCAAAATTTCAAATTTCAAACTCAGTTTTAGGCGGGAAAGGAGAAAATAGGGTCAAAAGGGGGGAATTTCAAATTTGTAATAAGTTAGTCTCTGTAAGCTTTGTCTTTGGGGAATAGAATGCAATAAATATTTGGCTCATTTGGCATTTTCTCTATCTTTTTTGGATTTTATGTGCTTTTTTAATGCAACTCTGCTTCATACTTTCTACTAGCATGTCATATACACCTCTTCAGGTCGCTCCATACCAGTTATTATGGTAGATAATTTCACTCCCCCTCCTTCAAAATCCTCCACTCATCCTTTCATTTATCACTCTTCCCACCCTCTTTTGGGTGACGATGTTGTCATTTCCCAAATCACCTTGGATGTTTTTACCACTGTATAGATAGTCGGTATGATTTTTGATCTGTCTTCCTCCACACCATCTTCATCGCAAATATTGGTATCTCAATAGGCCTCATCAAGCCACCCACCTTCATCTCAGCCTCCATCCTCTAGTCCACCAGCATATTATTCACATCCATCTCAAGGTTATCGCATAGCTTCATCAGGTCTCACAAACCCTACCGTCTAGGATTTTTCACCACCTACATCCTTCACTCCGTGACCACCGTTGCCCACCTCCCAGTTCACCATATTTCCACCTACCAATCATCCCCCATTATCAACCTATGGTCCTCCATTAGTTCCTACCAGTACATTTTGGCTACCCCCTCCTCCTTCATATTGACCACCTCCATTGCATCCTACCTATCAAGGCATTCCCCCTAAATATTCCACCCAACTTGATTCTTTGTTTGCTACCCCATAAGCTCCACCTTAGTCCTAATTTGTACCACCTGCTACTTCATAGCAGTTTTCCTTTCACACATCCACTTCTCTTCTGCCCCTTTATTCCACACCCCTAGCCTTTTTCACCACACCACATACATGGTCATCCACTACTATTGTTCAGGCACAACCTACCTTTAAGTATGCGTAGTAGAAGTAGTAGATTCCCATGACTAACCAATCACCTCCCAGTTACTATGATGCACAACAGCAGCAAAAGATCCCTATTCTTGGCCCATCGCCCCTTGTATATTATGATCCATCACAACAACCACCACCTATGTACCAGGCTTCATACATTTCACCTCATTCATCTCAAGTTCTTGTCCCATAGTACCACTCGACGTTAGCACCTACTCCACAGTAGGATGCTTACTATCAGTAGTGGAAGGAACAACAACTGTAGTATCCACCACATTTGGATTACATGCAGGCCTCATCATAGCCACCTCCTACATCCACACCACCCCCTCCATTTCTCACTCCTCCTCAAACCACTACCATGCTCTCTAGTGAGTTTTAGGCTATGTAGGAGCAGCTGCGTGCTTTGGATTTCTGTACAACTGGTTATGGGCCTCAAAAATCCACATATGACGAGTTGTGCAATGAACTAATCCACCCTTCTATTCCTTTCCATCCTTATCCTTACAGATTTTAGATTCCCAAATTCAACAAATTTAAAAGTAAGGAGGATCCTAGAGAGCACCTAAACAATCACCATTTTTTCTATTACAAACTGCATGAAAGTGATCCCCTTATGATTTGTACCTTTTCCATGTCGCTTGGAGGTCAAGCATTAGATTGGTACAACCATTTACCTTGCCATAGCTTGTATACATTTGAGTAGTTGGTCAATATTTTTCTTGAACATTTTGCTATCAACATCAAAACCAAGCTTACCTTGTCTGATGTGTATGCTTTACATCAGTGGGATGACGAGCCTATTACTAATTTTATCACCTATTGGAGAGTGGTCCTTCATGATCTTGCCTTCCCTCTCCAACCTTTATGACAACATGGGCGACCATAGCAGAGACCCAAGTTAGCGAGCTCACTCATGCTCGTGACTTGGCACTAGCATAGAGGGATGCGGTAGTGGCAGAGCAGGATCTACTCAGGGCACAAAGGGGGGATCCCTCATCTTCTCAGGTGATTATGGGGCCTTCGGTAGCACTAGCAGTAGTACTACCAGGTGGTCAAGATCCTATGGCAGAGATTCAATGCCTGTAGGGTTTACTGATGAGTGCCAATGAGAGGCATGCATCCAGGGTTGCTCGGGTAGACCAGCTGGTTGGATACATTCAGATGTTGGGCACAGAGGTTCCTGAGGATCCATATGTTGTAGAGTCCCAGTAGACTAGATCTCGAACTACAGGATAGTCCACTACTAGCTCTAGCCATCGCACCCATCGGAGCGAGAGGACACATAGGTCCTCCAGTACGCATGGCGGTAATAGTCATACCAGGACCAAGGAGGTAGGGCAGTCTTCTACAACATCCAGTCATAGGTCCTGGTGCACAGAGGTGCCCATAGCATAGGGGGCAGTTGGACGAGTGCTAGGCCTCTTCGGGCTAGGCGGTACTCAGGGCTCATAGCAAGATCCATAGCAGTCAGCAGGGCAGTAGGCAGAGCAGGCTCCTGAGCACAATATTGAGGGAGGTGGTGAGAGCTCTGGTACAGGGGGAGCAGATCAGAGCTAGAGCTCTACTATTACAGGACATATTTTTGATATATCTCATTTTTGGTGTAAGGTCGAGGACCTACACATTTGTAGCCTACGGGTATTTTTGTACTCCCGATGTACTCTGAGACACACATTATATATATGATATGATCATTATTATGGCTCATTATTGTGTACTCATTTATTTTTAATTTTATGTTTATGTGATGCACATGGATGCAATGCTTATGTTATGCTGATGCTATATGATGTGATGTATGGATGACATGCACTAGATAGCTATTTGATTTATGATGATGATATGCAGTGATCTTAGATGCTTAGATGTGCTTTTTGATGGATGCATATGGATGCGATGTTTTTCTCTTAACGCATATTTGATATTGCTTTCTTTTCATGCATTAATGTATGTAATGCTTTATTTACATGATGCTAATCTAATGTAAATGAACTTGTATGCTTTAATCACTTAAAACATAAGGAATGAATGCAAATATGTTTATCAATCTAATGGATGATGCCACAGAATGTATAAAAATCATGAATGTAATTGAAAATCCTTAAGATAAGAATTTAATCAATTAATCACCCATATATGAAATGCAATGGTATGCAATGTTTATGATGCGAATGATATAATGTGTCATTCAATTTTCTTTTGCAAATTTGAAAAATGTGCACGATATAGTCAGTGGCCGTCTAAATATTATTGCTAATATCCATCCGGTATCTATCCTATATGTTGATTGTGCTTTATATAATGATGTATCATGGGTTTGATACTTTGCAATTTGATGATTTATATGGTTGCAATTTTTGACACTTTGTTGCTATGGGAGAAATTTTTGAGGTTTTCCATGAGACTCAAACACCCTAATAGACTTATCAAAAGTTGCATACTAACCACACTAGACTTCTGAGATAAAAGGCTTTTGCTAGGATAGACCCTAACTAGTTCATTATCCCTGTGTGTGCAAATGAATATTTTAAGATAAGACACGAGCGTTCCCCGATGTCAGGCGGGATTCTTTCAGCCCATTGCTAAGATAGGGGTTCCACAAATGTCTTATCCAATCTCAAGTTTAGATTTTAGTTGGACTAAGCCACTAGGCAATGCAGGACACCTGAAGCTAGCTCTTCCACATTCAAACATTGGTCTTGTTCATAAGCGAGATGCTAATGCATCAGACATATCGTCATGCGTAAGGTACAGTAGTGTTGACAATTCTAGGGATTCAGGCTCATTCCTTTCTATCCTTCAATTTTTGGGATACTTGCTCATATGTAGTGAAGCAAGGGAGTCGATTCCATATTCTTTTTGAACTATCTTTGGATCTTCATTTGATCTCTCTTCGAACTGGATTTTGGATCTTCATTTGATCTCCACTCGAACTTTTGATTTATGATCTTCATTTGATCTTTTGAACTTCACTTTGAACTTTGATTTAAGCCTGTTTTATGATCTTCACTTGATCTTTACTTTTTGGCATTTACATTTGATAATCTTCTTCAGAAACTTTCCTTTGGGGAGATTTACTTGGAAAAACTGTTTTTAGTATATCGATTGAGAATATCGATCTTATGATATCAATATGGGATATCACTCTAGGGAGTCGATCTATGATATCGATCTAGGGTATCAATCATGAGGATTGATATGGGATATCTCTTTGGGATATGCTCATTTTATCGTAAGCAAGGGATTTTGAATAGGGAACTAACCTGTCCTTTTGCCAACTGCCAACATTTCCCATACCGTCCGCATAGAGGGATAAGCAAGAATAACTCTTTTCACTTTAGGATACCTGGTCCTGCTTCATGGCTTTCATCTTCCCCTAGTCCTTGTTAGGATTGTTTAAATTTTTTGATTAGTGATAGGCTTCTGATATGCTAAGGGCTATACTAACTGAACCTTAGCTACAAAAGCAAAGCAAGCTTTCTACCAACTCTTGATAAGACTACTAGGTATGGTTGAGTGACCGAAAAACCCTAGTATATCTCCATAGCAACATTATAGGTTGTGTTGAAAAACACAATTACTCACATGAATGATGGATCATGATAAATGCAGAGATGCATGATTTAAACACAAATGTGGCATCGTTTGTAAGACTGACAAACACAATGCCTTCTATTACGGAATGCAACGGATGACGAATGCCTATATGCAATGCAATAATGCAATGAATGCATGTGTAAATGCAAAATGAAAATGTAAAATTCAAATGCAAATGCAAATGTTTTTGGATTTTATGCTTTACCAATATTTTTTGGATTTTATTGATTTTATAATTTTTATGGGTTTTGAGCCTCATAATTGACCAAACGGTGAGTACATGCCTCTGGAGCCTTTAGATTGACCAAGCAATTTTTAGGAATCCTTGGAGATTTTGGGATTGACCAAAGGGATTATGGGTACCTTTGGGGCATTTTGGGATGACCAAGCGATTTTGAGAATCCTTGGAGCCTTTGGGGTTGACCAAGCAATTTTTCAGAAACTCTTGGTGCCTTTTGCATTTGACCAAAGGGCTAACAGATGCCTTTGGAGATTTTTAGGATGACCGAGTGATTATAAGCAAATCCTTGGGGCTTTTAACTGACATGACCAAGTGGTTTCAGGGACCCTTGGAGCCTTTTGGGATGACCGAGCGGTTTTGACCAAACCCTCGGAGCTTTTGAGGTTGACCAAAGGGCTTACAGATACCTTTGGAGCTTTTTGACTGACTTGACCAAGCGGTTTTAGGAACCCTTGGAGCCTTTTGGGAAGGGCATGCTGCCCTATATACCCCTAGTGAGTGTGCCATTTGACAATGGTGAGGGAGGTGCAATACCTCTAAATTCCTCATTTTTCCTTATCGAATGTGGCATGGCTGGTGGGAAAGGTATGCTACCTTGAAGACCCCCAACGTGCATGCTATTTACTGAAAAGTAATCAGCTTGTTCAGGAAGAGTGATAGAACTCAACTCCCCTAGGTGAATATTGGACCTCATCGATGTGCCTATGCTTTGGCACGGGTGAACGAGAGAGCCATCCTCATGGATCTCATCCCATTCGACTAGGTCTTCGATGACCCTCTTAAATGACTGGCAACTTCGAATGTCATGTCCATGCACTCGATGATACACACAAAAGGGACCTCTATCAGGTGACCCAGTTTTGGATGCCCTACGCTTAACTTCGGGTAATATGAATGCCTGTGCCTCGTGTAACTTTTGAAACAAAGTTAGAGTAGTCATCTGAAATGAAACTACTCATTGCACTGGCCTATTGGGCCTACGAGGTGACTGACGACTTCGAGGTCACTCATGAGGAGGCGTAACCTCCACTTCATCATATTGGGGCACTCTAAGAGAACCATCTACATGGTAAACCCCCTTATCTATCAAATTTTGCACCACACTCTTAAATTCATGATAATATCGAATGCCATGACCCTCTATTCGATGGTAGAGACAGTAGTGATGCTCCCTGTAACCCATAGGTTTAACTCTATTTGGGTTTAAAGGGATGACATTAGGCAAGGTGATGACCTTAGCCTCTTGCAGCTTCTAAAAGATATCAGACATAGACTCTTGTAATGGAGTCCCACTATGTTGTGACTATTTTGGGCTCTTGCCCCGCATTGGTTTGCTTTGAGAATCCAATGGTTGGGTTGGCCGCATGGGCTTTTGCTTTCGCTGAGGCTTTTCCTGTACTTGCATAGGAAGCGATTCATCCTCAGGCAAGGGTTGCTTTTGTAATTCTAGATTTTCAATCCGATTCTTGATAAAATGCAATGACTTATCTTGCTCATCCATTCGATGCTCCATCCATTCTAGATGGCTTAAAATGGATCGCAAGACTGACAAAGAATTCATATGTATTTCCAATGACTGATTCGAAATACCTTTGTCATTTGAAGGAAATAGAAAAGTGGATGCTATGGATCCATTAGGTAATTGCAAATCACCTATTTCCTTCACTTGAGTTGATGTGGATGCTTCTTGATGATACATTTCATCAATGTTATCCACATGCTCATGCATATGACTCAACTCAAGCTCTTGTTTCACTTCGTTGTGTTGAACTGTGTCACTTTCAGTACCCCCAATATGATGTGAGGAACCTACTTGTTTGTGCTCTCAAGATGGTGCCATGAGAAATGAGTCAGGAGTGACTAATCTCAAAATTTTTGGCCCTGGCAATGTGGAAACACCACTGGGTTGCCCCATCTCCTACTTTATGTGATTAAGAATCACTTGATCATCTGGCCTAATGTCGACCATCCCCACAAACTCATGAGAAAACTCCACAACTTCATGCATCATGGGTACTTCATCAACATACTGAGGCTGTTCTATTTTAGTTGTGATAACTGAACCTTCCTCATGCTCACACGATGTCTCCGGGATAGGATCCGTAGGTGGAGACTCGATGAAAAGCTGACCTAAATCTTTAGTGGACTCTATGGTGGGCAGCATCGTAATACTAGCCTCCATAAGCTCTTCATATTCACCATAGTCCTCGTAAGAACTATCTGGTGTCATGATGGATGAAGAGGGTGTGATACACTCGGGTGCATCCATGACCATGCTAGGTTCTTCCTCCTTGATAGGAGTGTGAAGATCCTCTAATGATACCTCCAAAGTGGTTGTGAGCAACTCCATAAGGGCATTCATTAATCCTTCCCTACTAAGCGGTGTCGAGAGTGCAGGGGTTGTAGGTGACTCCACAGGTGATAGCGGTGGGGATGGCAATTCCAACACCGTCTGTGAAGCTGCGTCCACATTTTGGATAGGCTCATCCAATTTAGCTTGCAGATGCATAGGCACCTCACCTGGTTCCTGTGGATTATCCTTAGGCTTATAATACTTGAAGGGATCTGGGTCTGCTTCAACTACATGAACTTCACCCCCATGGGTGTACTTAATGCATTGATGCACTATTGATGGTACGCACTCCATGGCTCTTATCCATGGTCTACCAAGCAACAGATTATACTGTCTTGATCCCTCTAAAATGTAGCACAATGTAGGAATAATCTTTTATCCCACCTCGATGGGGAGGACTATTGTGCCTACTGTAGGGGATTCCACATCATTAAAGGCTTGCAATATGAAATTTGTTTCCTTGATGTGAGAAAGTGGAATTTTGAGATGTTTGAATGTTGAGGTGGTAATGATATTAATCGATGATCCTGTATCCACCAACACTCGCTTATACGCAATCTGTTGTATCCTCGCTATGATATGCAATGGAGGATCAGATTCCCTAATAGGGATAGGTTTGACTTCCTATTTATGGAAAGTAATCACAGGTTCCTTATATGGTGGAATAGACTGTATATGCCCCAAGGATTGTGATGACCTTCGAGCATTGACATTGCTCACCTATCGAACTTGACTACTCTCGACCTCACGCTTACGCATGGGATCCCTAGATGTCTCTTTTGGTTGCTCTTCGATAACCCTAGGCATGTCTATCTATCTATAAGCATGGCTATCTACTTGCTTAAGTGGCAACTCTTGACGATGCACTGGGTGCGTCGCATTGACTTGTTGCCTGAACACTCTAGGTATGAGCTTCTTTTAGGAATTACCTCACATGATTGTTCTTCACGTGATTTCTATTGGTAAATCCTCTCTTCACATCATTGGAGCTCATCCAACCTTTGTTGATGTGCTCTCTTTCTTTCTGCGGACTCACGCTCTAGGCACTTACGCTGACGGTGCGCCTCCTCCAATTGGTCTTGGAGTAGTTGCCTCTCATGGGCTGCATGAGACTCAGACTCCCTATAGGACTGACTCATGGAGTATGATCCATGACTCTCTATCTCCTTAGATGGAGACCTAGGGACTTGGGTTCTCACCATATGTGAAGAAACCCCATGATCTGTATGGGTGAACCCCCTGCGTGATGAAGGGAGCTCGCGATGACTCTCAGAAGGTCACGCTTGGAGGATTGGATCCTCAGGTGCACAATGAGTGTGACGCCTAGCAAGGAGGTGTACGAGGTTTGAAAGATCCTCAGGAGAACATCGGGAGCGTTCAGAGCCCCTCCATGAACTCTCCGACTCATTAGCTCGTGATTGAGCTCTATCATGCCTAGTCATCATGATGAACCGACTAAACAAGACTCGAGAGGTTTCCTCTCTTACTAAAAATTGTGGCCTCAAGGAGGGCCTTATCTTGATGAATTAAGCAATAAAGAAGCATACAAAGTAAACAATGTGATTATCTCCTTTATATTTTAAAAGTTGAGCCCTAAACTGTTTGATGTGTTTTCAATATGTGTTGTATCATTGTAGAAACTCTTATCGTGTTTTGCAAAACTTGTTGGATTTTATTCTTGGTTTAATGGATTTCACCTGTACGCTCGTAGCTCGACAACTTGGCTATGAACTCCAAGTCACGTAAATCCCCCGTGTGTGGTAATGAAGCCCACACCCGGACAAGGAGCACAGGTCCTGCCAGATCCTCACCCAATCTCACCCAGTCAGCGTTATACCCTCTGAAGAGGAGTACATGCAAATTTTTTGGGCTACGGATGGTTCTTGGATCTGGTATTGGTCTATGTATCAAGGGTTCATAGGATTTGGGCCAACGGATGGAAGTTACGCCCACCGTCGTTGAACCCTACTAGTGGTTGGATGTCAAGCCCAACTCACTAGCATTTAAGTGTTTCATGGTGTGTGTGGTTCCTTTTAATGTACATAAAAGAAATGCATCATATAGCACACATGCTCATTTTCTAAATGCTATGCAAATGAAAGACGTTTCAGATTCAAAAAATGCAAGTTACTCTAGATGCTCTTTAAGACTATGCACATTACGATGCTAAATGGCCACTAATCGGGCCTCACACATGCAAACCATCAACACATCTCTATCAAGCATGTTGTAGCCTAGGGCGGACTACAATCAGAGGTCCGTTGTTCCCAGCAACGCCTTTCTAGTGAAAGCAAAGTACAAAAGCAAACTAGGACAATTGATTTACCATTTTTTTTAGTTCTTTTCCTAATTTGCATTCGAATTTGACCTACTATAAAAACACAGAGAGAAAAAAGTGACAGAGGTCTGGAAAAAGGACCTACCTCATGTCCTGCACTGTCTAAAATTCTAAAATTGGCTGTCTGTGTTGTCAGCAGGAAACCGCAGGTTTGACCTACGGTTCTGACTGTGAACCGTGCCTTGTACCTGTGGTTCAGTTGTTGGGCCATAGCTGATAGCTGCGGTCTGTACCTACAAATACAAAAGCCAACAAAGCATAGTCAGATCCTAAAAATATGGGGTGCCACCATGATCGCCTCTGTAACCACCAGAAAGGGTCACACCCGATAGCGGCTCCTATTGCGATAAATGGTAAAGATATAACATGCATACAAGAAAACAAAATTGACAACAAATGAAACAAGAAAGAAAACACTTTATTCCATTGTATTCAAAGCCAAAATCCAATTACAAGTACGTCCCTCTTAGGGATATTCATTTTGATACAATATTACAATAGGAGTGCACAATTGTTTTCCCTCTTAAGGGTAGGTGTGATTTCCAAATGCCTTTCAGAATGGCACGAACTGCTCTAGGGTGGAGGTGCCCTCTTCTTCATGATGGGGAAGGAACTTGATGGTTTGCTCTCCTTTGAAACTATTCCCTATGGTCAAGAAACAACAAGAATGTCAAAAATATAGGCAACCTCTCATGATGAGGCCCTTTTAGGTAAATTGCATAATGACACCATTAACATGCATAATCAAGAAAACATAAAGAAGGCTTCTAAGCTATGCAAAGTGAATCAAGATTCATGTAATAGCATAAAGGAAAGTAGCAACTACACTATGCATGGATCAGATATGAAAAGTGAAGCATAAACATGCATAAAGAAAGCATTTAAGTCCTAATTGAAGCATAAGCATAAAATGTAAATCTAACCTAGTTCTACGGTCAGAAGTCTTCTAAAATGCTATTAAACCATGAAAACATCTAATCTAACCTAATTAGCTGGACAAAAATGAAATTAGGAAGGTGGTTATACCTCTACTGCAAACCGTAGCTCTGGTGCATGGTCTGCACTATAAACCATGGCTGATAGCTATGGTTAGCACTCTGATAGGCTTACCCTCAATTCCAAGGGTAGTGGGCTTAACCTCCTTATCCAATTGATGTTCAAGGGTCACCTTCGATGTCCTTCTGATAGGTTTGGTGGTTAAATCACTGTGATGGGCCTTCATTTGCCCGGATTTGCATTTCTTGGCTCTCCTAGACTCCTAGGGCATCCATAATGCAATTCATCATGAATCTTGGCAAGTAGGTAGGGGATAAGTGCAATAGCTCTCTCTTAGTATACTCGATTGAGTGTACAATTCGATAGGGCTCCGCTGCTCAAATCTCCAATGCTCTCTCTGATAGTTTACCCTAATTCTGAGGGGTACTTATAGGACTACCCAAGGGCTAGGGGTGGCTTCCTAGAGAAGCCAAGATCAAGAAGGGGTGGTTAGGATAGTTGGAATGGAAGCTTCCACCCTCTAACCACCTTCTTCTAGATCCAATGGTCGTTTCAACCGATTTGGCTCGGATTGAAGGCCAACTGAACTTCAGTTAAGACCGCAAGTCACAGCTACGGTCTAGACTGCAAACCATAGGTCTCAACCATGGTTCAGCTATAAACCGTAGGTCTGGGCTACGGTTCAGACTGATTAGGCCAAGGAGCCCAAATTGAGTGGTTAGAACCACTGCTCTATCTTGGAGTCTATCCAAGATCTTCCATATGGTCTTGTAGCATGTCCATATGAGTAGTCGCCCTCGACATGATGCATTTTAGGTGTCTATAGATGCCCCTTTTGAGATGCATTGTGAGATCAAACAACACTAAGAAAAAATAGACCTCCTAAAACAATGCCAAAGGTTCTATGATGATCATTAGTTAGATCAACATTAGATGCCCCAGGTCCAGCAAAAGGATGCGCATCATGGAATCATTGCTTCCAACTCTTTGGAGGCTTAAAATTGAAAATCTTGTGCCCTTCTCATCTCATTCGGTGCAGCTATGCATTCCATAGGTATATTTTTACCCATAGATCTGAAAGGCGGAGAACAACAAGCAAAATCATATTTGCTATTTGCCCCAAGCAAAGGGGTAAGCTTATGATAGTTGTTTACAATGATTCACAAGGATGAACATAATTTTGACAAGATCAAGGGATCTACAATATTCGGGATCTTCTATTGATTTTGATTATGATTTGATATTATTACTACCACCTCAAGTTATGAGTCGATGAGGTTAATTACAATGAATGAAGCGACAATGTCGCTTGACCACCATGGATGATTTGAACAAATTTAGATTTGAGCAAATTAATGCCTTGGCTAGGCCTAGTTTTGCTTTTGATTCCAACTGTTAATAGTATTTGCATGCTTTTATCCCATAGAGTAGTAAGACTACAATAGCCATCTTAGGGAATCAAATTAATACAAATCCAATCAGATTTATGTTGAATCAAATTATCGATGATTTTTTGAAAAAGAGGTCATAGAAGAAATGGCATGCAACGCCTCGTTCCCATGGAGTAGTCTGGCTACAAAGGCCTTCTTAGGGATGGAAAAGAAGCATATCAGATCGACGATGACAATTGTTGCCCCAAATATTTTTATGGTAATTTACTCATCTTGCTAGAGTTCATGGATCGCAAGTCGCTGCAATCGCCGAGTGTATAGGGTAAATTACTGAATACGAGGTGCATTTGGTGTTTTAATTATTTTATTTTTGTGAATGTTTTGAATTATACGTTGAACTTATTTATTTGGTTGGGATGTGCGTCACTCCATGAAATGATTATCATAGTGACGACCTCAGTTGAACTTTATAACCTCAGCCAAATTTTTAATTTTTTATTGGATCCCGATGCTTGATTATCACTAAATTTTCAAATTAGATTTCTTTAATTGAGTTCTGACCCAATGGGAGGCATTAGTTGATCTTTTTGACCCTTCCCATGGTGGTATTTTCTAAAATTATCTACCAGTTGCAAGTCATGGCTAGGCTTTATGGTTCCCATTTGCAAATTTGGGAACCGTGGCTAGGGCCTGCGATCCGTGCGAAATATGAGAAGTCTATAAAAATTCCAAATTTCAAATATATCTCATTATTCCTTGATAGCAACTTTCAAATTGAAGCTCTGACAGTGAAAACTAACAAAACTGACTTGCAACCTACCACACTTTACTTGCACACCTACTCACAGGACGATGGTTGGGCGCGGGTAAGCATATTCTAGCCACGGGGGATGAGGAGAGGGTAAGGTAACTTAGAAACCAAACCCCACATCCATTACCAATTA
Organism: Wollemia nobilis; assembly: GCA_028583015.1. Taxonomy (NCBI): domain Eukaryota; kingdom Viridiplantae; phylum Streptophyta; class Pinopsida; order Araucariales; family Araucariaceae; genus Wollemia; species Wollemia nobilis. Next base: position 5,947,781 of record JAQPPZ010013513.1, read on the forward strand.
AAATGAACCCAATTAATAAATTGGAAAATCAATTACACTAAACTGCTAGTAATGAACCACATCTTAGGCTAGGGTAGCTTAGATTTATTTTTTTTCATTTTTGGCCATGGTATCACACCTGGTTGGGTCTCGAACAGAGATCGCAGGTACTAGATGTGGTTCCCAATTGGTCAATTGGGGACCGCAGCTGCCAGTTGCGGTCAGTAGTCAAAATACCAATGGTCAATTTTTGATCACATGTGGACTGTAGGGTTGAATCGTGGTTCACTAACTTTGACATTTCTGATTGAAAATTTTGATTTTTAGGCTTGCATGATGACATGTTTTTGCAATTTTATCAGTTTTTAACTATTTTTGATTATTTTTAGATCAAATTTTTAAATTTTTTTGCATGTGTTAGTTATATTTTTCCATATATTATGTTATTTATTTTAGATATTGACCTCTAGAGCATGAGAGCTTGAAATTCTGAACACTCTCTGTGGAGAGCTCACTGATGGTGAGTGAGAGTGGTTTGGAGCTGTCGACTTTGGCTACATTATGGATCTATCCACTATTAGGGTAGATCAATCCTATCTGATTGCATTGGCCCGATGCTGGAATATGTAGACCAACACATTTCACCTACCTATAGGTGAAATGATAGTGACATTGGAGGATATCTATAGGATCTTCAAGATCCCCATTGATGGTGAGGCAATCTCTCCTCGAATTTTGGTGCCAAGGATTCCATATTCGATGCTATCTTCAGTGCTCAGATCGAGGATGCTCAGCAAGCTATTGACCACAAAGGGGTCCATATTGGCTACTAGCAGGGGAAGAATGTCTTCTCCATGCACGAGGTCATTTTTATGCACCTGGTGGTCAATATGTGCTTCTAGACTTCTCAGGCATGAGGATTCCTTGGAACCTTTTGGCTATTGTACGTAGAGTTGTACAAAGCTCTACCCACCAGCCACTACTCCTAGCATGAGGGAGCACCTTATTGGCTCATCTATACTATGAGCTATACCAGATCAATGATCGAAGCCATCGAGGGATCAACTGTAGTCTTCTATTATAGATATGGGGCTGGTAGCATATCAAGATAAAGCATCCTAGGGAGCTACCTGTACACATCATGGATATTGATGATGAGCATTAGTGCTATGCTACCTACTAGCCTTAGGAGGAGGAATTTCATAGCAGGACCCATGTTGGCAATGTCCAACATTACATCACACGGTTTGTAGGATTCGAGCTGGCTGATATCAAGTGGCGACCCTACATGGAGTGTATTGACTGGCCTGAGGCCAGTGAGTGGCTTCGATAGTCTTGTTGGGACATATGGTTACTCGATCGAAAGGCTGAGATTAGAGAGTACCAGTTTTTCTCTTGTGTCCTATGTCAATTTGGCATGGTGCAGGGCATCTTAGAGATCCCATTTGCCTACAGGCACCTGGCCTTGGTGAGGGATATATCATGGATCTAGACTTCGGATCTAGGTGATGCTCCAGATGACTTCCAAGAGATTGGGGTTGACATAGCACTGACCACTCCAGAGTATGATGGATGGTGGTCTCTATTCCATTGGTATGGGATAGGGCCTCTGGGTCGAGTGACAAATCAGGTCAGAGTAGAGGTGGATCCTGATAGGCGTAGGGTGCACCAGTGGATAGAGGGTGGCTGGGGCATAAAGGTTACCACTAAGGAGGCTCCTAAGATTTATCCTAATGAGGAGGATCCATAGGAGGGTGACGTCCCTCATAATAGTGTAGAGAGGTTACTCTTAGCATAGGTGGCTGACTTGTAGAGTCAGCTTGGGTGATTCCAGACACAGTAGAGGGAGTGAGACACTACTATCACTACTCTATAGGTGTAGCTGACAGAGATATGGTTGATTGATGCAAGCAGAGCAGGATATTGCTAGCCTGATAGCATAGGTGACCATAGCAAAGACTCAGGTTAGTGAGCTTACTCATGCTCATGACTTGGTACTAGCATAGAGGGATGCAACAGTGGTAGAGCAGGATCTGCTTAGGGTACAAAGGGGGGATCCCTCATCTTCTCAGGCGATTATGGGGCCTCTGGTAGCACCAACAGTAGAACTACAAGGTGGTCAAGATCTGATGGTAGAGATTCAGTGCCTACAGGGTTTACTTATGAGTACCAATGAGAGGTATGCATCCAGGGTTGCTCGGGTAGACCAGCTGGTTGGATACATTCAGATGCTGGGCGTAGAGGTTCATAAGGATCCATATGCTAAGATGCATGATTTAAAAACAAACGTGGCATCGTTTGTAAGACTGACAAACACAATGCCTTCTATTACGAAATGCAACAGATGACGAATGCCTATATGCAATGTAGTAATGCAGTGAATACATATGTAAATGCCAAATACATATGTAAATGCCAAACGAAAATGTGAAATTCAAATGTAAATGCAAATGTTTTTGGATTTTATGCTTTACAAATATTTTTTGGATTTTATTGATTTTATAATTTTTATGAGTTTTTGATCCTCATATCTGACCAAATGGTGAGTACGTGCCTCTGGAGCCTTTAGATTGACCAAGAAATTTTTAGGAATCCTTGGAGCTTTTGGGATTGACCAAAGATATCATTGGTACCTTTGGGGCATTTTGGGATGACCAAGGGATTTTGAGAATCCTTGGAGCCTTTGGGATTGACCAAGCAGTTTTTCAAAAACTCTTGGTGTCTTTTGCATTTGACCAAAGGGCTAACCGAAGCATTTGGAGCTTTTTAGGATGACCGAGCGATTATATGCAAATCCTCAAGGCTTTTAACTGACACGACCAAGTGGTTTCAGGGACCCTTGGAGCCTTTTGGGATGACCAAGTGGTTTTGACCAAACCCTCAGAGCTTTTGAGGTTGACCAAAGGGCTTACAGATGCCTTTGGAGATTTTTGACTTGACCAAACCACTAATGAGAGTGTTTGGAGATTTTTAACTGACTTGACAAAGCGATTTTTAGGAACCCTTGGAGCCTTTTGGTAAGGGCACGCTGCCCTATATACCCCTAGTGAGTGTGCCATTTAACAACGATGAGGGAGATGCAATACCTCTAACTTACTCATTTTTCCTTATTGAATGTGGTGTGGTTGGTAGGAAAGGTATGCTACCTTGGAGACCCCCAGCGTGCATGCTATTTACTAAAAATTAATCAGCCTATTTAGGAAGAGTGACAGAACTCAAATCCCCTAGGTGAATATTGGATCTCATCGATGTGCCTATGCTTTGGCACAAATGAACAAGATAACCATCCTCGTGGATCTCATCTCGTTCGACTAGGTCTTCTACGACCCTCTTAAATGACTGGCAACTCCGAATATCATGTCCATGTGCTCGATGATACACACAAAAGAGACCTCCATTAGGTGACCCACTTTCAGATGCCCTGCGCTTAACTTTAGGTAATATGAATGCCTTCACCTCGTGTAACTTTTGAAACAAAGTTAAAGTAGTATCTGAAATGAAACTACTCATTGCACCAACTTGTTGGGCCTACGAGGTGATTTATGACTTCAAGGTTGCTCACAGAGAGGCGTAACCTCCACTTCATCATATTGGGGCACTCTAAGTGAACCATCTACATGGTAAACCCCCTTATCTATCAAATTTTGTACCATAATCTTAAATTCATGACAATATCAAATGTCATGACCCTCTATTCGATGATAAAGATAGTAGTGATGCTCCTTGCAACCCATAGGTTTAACTCTATTTGGGTTTAAGGGGATGATATTAGGTAAGGTGATGACCTTAGCCTCTTGTAGCTTCTAAAAGATATCAGACATAGACTCTTGTAACAAAGTCCCACTATGCTACGATTGTTTTGGGCTCTTACCCCACACTAGTTTTCTTTGAGAATCCAATGGTTGAGTTGGATGCACAGGCTTTTGCTTTCACTGAGGCTTTTCCTGTACTTGCACAAGAAATGATTCATCCTCAGGCAAGGGTTGTTTTTGTAATTCCATATTTTTAATCCGGATCTTGATAAAATGCAATGCTTTATCTTGCTCATCCATTTGATGCTCCATCTATTCTAGACGGCTTAAAATGGATCGCAATACTTGACAAAGAATTTATGTGTATTTCCAATGACTGATTCGAAATACCTTTTTCATTTAAAGGAAACAAAAAATTAGATGCTATGGATCGATTAGGTAATTGCAAATCACCTATTTCCTTTAGTTGAGTTGATGTGGATGCTTCTTGATGATACACTTCATCAATGCTATCCACATGCTCATGCATATGGCTCAGCTCAAGCTCTTGTTTCAATTTGTTTTTTTGAATTGTCACTTTCAGTACCCCCATTCTGATGTGAGGAACCTACTTGTTTGTGCTCTCAATATAGTGTCATGATAAATGAGTCAGGAGTGACCAATTTTAAAAGTTTTGGCCTTGGAAATGTGGAAACACAACTAGGTTGCTGCATCTCCTGCTTTATGTGATTAAGAATAATTTCATCATCTGGCCTAATGTCGACCATACCCACAAACTCATAAGAAAACCCCACAACTTCATGCGTCATGGGTACTTCGTCAACATATTGAGGCTGCTCTATTTCAGTTGCGATAACTAAATCTCCCTCATGCCCACAAGATGTCTCTGGGATAGGATCCACAGGTGGAGACTCGATGAAAATTTTACCTAAATATTCAGTGGACTCTATGGTGGGTAGCATCGTCATACTAGCCTCCATAAACTCTTTGTATTCACCATAGTCCTCATAAGAACTGTCTGGTGTCATGATGTATGAAGAGGGTGTGATACACTTGGGTGCATCCATGACCACACTAGGTTCTTCCTCCTTGATAGGAGTGTGAATATCCTCTAATGATACCTCCAAAGTAGTTGTGAGCAACTTCGTAAGGGCATTCATTAGTCCTTTCCTTCTAAGCGATGTCGAGAGTGCAGGGATTGTAGGTGACTCCATAGGTGATAGCGATGGGGATGGTAATTCCAACACCGTCTGTGAAGCTACATCCACACTTTGAATAGACTCATCCAATTTAACTTGCATATGCATAGGCAACTCATATGGTTCCTACAGATTATCCTTAGGATTATAATACTTGAAGGGATTTGGGTCTACTTCAACTACATGAACTTTACCCCCATGGATGTACTTAATGTATTGATGCACTATTGATGGTACGCACTCCATGGCTCTTATCCATGGTCTACCAAGCAATAGATTATACTATCTTGATCCCTCTAAAATGTAGCATAATCTAGGAATAATATTTTTTCCCACCTCGATGCTGAGGACTATTGTGCCTACTGTAGGGGATTCCACATCATTAAAGACTTGCAATATGAAATTTGTTTCCTTGACGTAAGAAAGTGAAATTTTGAGATGCTTGAATGCTGAGGTGGTAATGATATTAATCGATGATCTTGTATCTACCATCACTCACTTATACACAATCTGTTGTATCCTCACTATGATGTGCAATGTACGATCGAATTCCCTAACAAGGATAGGTTCGAATTCCTATTTATGGAAAGTAATAACAGGTTCTTTATATGGTGGAATAGACTGTATATGCCCCAAGGATTGTGATGACCTTCGAGCATTGACCCTACAATCATATCAAACTTGACTACTCTTGACCTCACGCTTATGCATGGGATCCCTATATGTCTTTCTATTGCTCTTCGATATCCCTAGGCATGTATGTCTATAATCATGGCTATCTACTTGCTTAAGTGGTAGCTCTTGATGATGCACTAGGTGCGTCGCGTTGACTTGTTGCCTGAACACTCTAGGTATGACCTTTACATCACATGATTGTTCCTCATGTGCTTTCTATTGGTAAATCCTCTCCTCACACCGTTGGAGCTCATCCAACCTTTGTTGATGCACTCTCTTTCCTTCTGTGGACTCACACTTTAGGCATTTACGCTGACAATGTGCCTCCTCAAATTGGTCTTGGAGTAGTTTCCTCTCATGAGCTGCATGAGACTTAGATTCCCTATAGGACTAACTCATGGAGTATGATCCATGACTTTCTATCTCCTTAGACAAAGACCTATTGACTTGGGTTCTCGTCGTATGTGAAGAAACCCCATGATATGTATGGGTGAATCCCCTACATGATGAAGGGAGCTCACGATGACTCTCATAAGGTTGCACTTGGAGGATTGGATCCTTAGGTGCATAATGAGTGTGACACCTAGTAAGGAGGCATACAAGGTTTGAAAGATCCTTATGAGAACATTGGGAGCATTCAAATACCCTCCATGAACTCTCCAACTCATTAGCTCATGATTGAGCTCTATCATGCCTAGTCGTCATGATGCACCTACTAAACAAGACTCAAGAGGTTTCCTCTCTTACTAAAAATTATGTCCTCAAGGAGGGCCTTATCTTGATGAATTAAACAATAAATAAGCATACAAAGTAAGCAATGTGATTATATCCTTTACATTTTAAAAGTTGAGCCCTAAATTGTTTAACGTGTTTTCAATATGTGTTGTATCAGTTGTAGAAACTCTTATTGTGTTTTGCAAAACTTATTGGATTTTATTCATGGTTTAATGGATTTCACCTATACGCTCGTAGGTCGACAACTTGGCTATGAACTCCAAGTCACATAAATTCCCCGTGTGTGGTAATGAAGCCCACACCCAGACAAGTAGCACAAGTCCTGGTAGATCCTCACCCAATATCACCTAGTCAATATTATACCCTATGAAGAGGAGTACATGCAATTTTTCTAGGCTATGGATGGTTCTTGGATCCGGTATTGGTCTATGTACCAAGAGTTCGTAGGATTTGGGCCAACAGATAGAAGTTATGCCCACCATCATTGACCCTACTAGTGGTTGGATGTCAAGCCCAACTCAATAGTGTTTAAGTGTTTCATGGTGTGTGTGATTCCTTTTAATGTACATAAAAGAAATACATCATATAGCACACATGCTCATTTTATAAATGCTATGCAAATGAAAGATGTTTCATATTCAGAAAATGCAAGTTACTCTAGATGCTCTTTAAGACTATGCACATTATGATGCTAAATGGCCACTAATCGGGCCTCACACATGCAAACCATCAACACATATCTATCAAGCATGATGTAGCCTAGTGTAGACTATAATTAGAGGTCCACTATTCCCAACATCACCTTTCTATGGAAAGCAAAGTATGAAAGCAAACTAGGACAATTGATTTACCATTTTTGTTTAGTTCTTTTTCTAATTTACATTCAATTTGACCTTACTATAAAAACATAGAGAGAAAAAAGTGACAAAGTTCTAGAAAAAGGACCTACCTCATGTCCTGCATTGTCTGAAATTCTAAAATTGGTTTTCTATGTTGTTAGTAGGAAACCACAGGTCAAACTTGTGATTCTGACTGTAAACCATGCCTTGTACCTGTAGTTTAGTTATTGGGCCGCAACTGATAGCTATAGTCTATACCTGTTAATACAAAGCCAAAAAAGCACAATCAGATCCTAAAAATGTAGGGTGTCACCGCGATCGCCTTTGTAACCACCAAAAAGGGTCACACCCGATAGCGGCTCCTATTGCGATAAATGGTAAACATATAACATGCATACAAGACAACAAAATTGATAACAAATAAAACACGAAAGGAAACAACTTATTCCATTGTATTCAAAGCCAAAATCTAGTTACAAGTACGTCCCTCTTAGGGATATTCATTTTGATACAATATTACAATAGGAGTGCACAATTGTTTTTCCTCTTAAGGGTAGGTGTGATTTCCAAATGCCTTTTAGAATGGCATGAACTGCTCTAGGGTGGAGGTGCCCTCTTATTCACGATGGGGAAGGAACTTGATGGTTTTTTCTCCTTTGAAACTGTTCCCTATGGTCAAGAAACAACACAAGAGTGTCAAAAAGGTAGACAACCTCTCATGATGAGGCCATTTTAGGTAAATTGCATAATGGTACCATTAACATGCATAATAAATAAAACGTAAAGAATTATTCTAAGCTATGCAAAGTGAATCAATATTCATGTAATAGCGTAAAGGAAATTAGCAGCTACACTATGCATGGATCAAATATGAAAAGTGAAGCATAAACATGCATAAAGAAAGCATTTAAGCCCTATTTGAAGCATAAGCATAAAATGTAAATCTAACCTAGTTCTACGGTCAAAAATCTTCTAAAATGCTATTAAACTATGAAAATAATTAATCTAACCTAATTAGTCGAACATAAATGAAATTAGAAAGGTGGTTATACCTCTACTACAAACCGCAGCTCTGGTGCGTGGTTTGCACTATAAACCATGGCTAACAGCTATGGTTAGGACTCTGATAGGCTTACCATCAATTCCAAGGGTAGTGGGCTTAACCTCATTATCCAATTGATGTTCAAGGGTCACCTTCGATGTTCTTCTGATAGTTTTGGTGGTTGAATCACTGTGATGGACCTTATTTTACCCGAATTTGCATTTCTTGGCTCTCCTAGACTCCTAGGGCATCCATAATGCATCATGAATCTTGGCAAGTAGGTAGGGAATAAGTGTAATATATCTCTTAGTATACTCTATTGAGTGTACAATTCATCAGGGCTCTGCTACTCAAATCTCCAATGCTCTCTCTAATAGTTTACCCTAATTCTGAGGGGTATTTATAGGACTACCCAAGGGCTAGGGGTGGCTTCCTAGAGAAGCCAAGATCAAGAAGGGGTGGTTAGGACAGTTGGAATGGAATCTTCCACCCTATAACCACCTTCTAGATCCAATGGGCATTTAAACCAATTTGGCTCGGATTGAAGGCCAACTAAAATTCAGTTAAGATTGCAGGTCACAACTACAGTCTAGAATGCAAACTACAGGTCTTAGTTATGGTTCAGCTGTAAACCGTAGGTCTAGGCTATGGTTCAGAATAATTAGGTGATGCAGGAGCATCCGGTGAGGGAAAAGCAATCTTGCATCTTCCAAATATTTTTAGTTTCCTTTCTAAGTTCTTTGCACTTAGATCTATTATTTTCAAGTACTGTGAAAGGTTTTGTAAAGCAATGTTTGGGTTTGGAGAAGTTTTAAGGCAAAGGGAGGAGGGGTCGCAAAATCGTGACATGTCGCGATTTCGTGACATGTCACGAAATCGCGACCTCGAAAGCTACTGTGAAGCTTTGGCGGGTTCCGTCGCGATATCGCGACGTCGCGGTATCGCGATGTCGCGATATCACGACCGAATTTCAAAGGCAAAAGAGAAGGGTTCCAAACGTCGCGATATCGCGACGGTCACCAATGCAAAGTGAAGGAGAAAGGGTCCTGTTGCGATATTGCGGCCGGTTAGAAACCGCCACGTGGCATTTTCACAAGACAACGCAAGGTAGAGAAATTTACGAGGAGCTTCAGCAAAGAGAAGGTTGAGAGAGAGAGGGGAGGGGTCGCGAAATCGTGACATGTCACGATTTTGCGACCCCAAAGAGTTGAGGCTTGAGGAAGCATTTTTGGTCGCGATATCGTGACATGTCACGATTTCGTGACCTATCGCGATATCGCGACCAAGTAAAATCTTGACCAAAGAAAATGAACCGAAGACCGGATAAGGCAGGATTGGACACGTGGGCAGCCACGTGTATCAAAACTATGGAGAGGGGCACGTGTTTTGGAAATGTTGTGGACAGAGGTGGGTAAAGCCAAGTATGTATGCGGACAACCAGGGGAGGTCAGATTTAACACGTGGACAGCTACGTGTATTAAATCAAGATGAGAGCCACGACCGCATTTCTTGTCTTTTATTGACAAAGTAACAGGAACAGGCAATGGAACAGACGCAAGTAATGGCCATTATGGAGGAGCTGACAGTGCAAGGATGGTCAAAACAACACGGCCAAAGGAAGGCAGCCCGAGACAAACACATAGACGACCATACAAGGCTGGATTTGACACATGGCTGCCACGTGTAATGAGACAACTTAGCCAGTGAAGAAAAGGGGACCAGAATGGGACACGAAAGCTATCGCGTAAATTTAAGTGGAGTTGACGGCCACGTATGGTAAGGTTAAAATCAATCAATACAGCAGTTCGAAGGATGGAGATTTGAACAAAACATCGGTGCAGAAGAGCAGTCTAACCCAGGGCAGCGGTTGCAGAGTAAGGAAGACCATTAATGTAGGGCTCTTGGTAGATCGGGCAGATGGCCCATTTATGATTAAAATTTTGAAAACCCCGGAAAGGGGGGGAAAGTTTGAATTTGAATCTTGTTAGGCAGGCATTAATTGCCTAGAGGATCGAGGCATCGATAAAACTTAAAATTTTGTAATAGGGACGGATGGTGAGCTCGAGATTTGGGAGGAGGAAGTGTGCTGAGAAAAACTATAACAGAGACCATATTAATGAAATTTACTGCAATTTATGAGACTGGTGTGTTTTGAATATTGACCTCGCCATCAAGTGGTATCAGAGCCCGTAGCTCCTGAGCGTACGACAGACCGCCAAAAGAGAGAGGCAGTTGTACCAGGACGTGTGGGAGGGTTTGAGTTTGGGTGAAGATGCCTCCAAGAAGAAACCCGATGGGTGGAAGAGGCATGGCAGCGGAAGATTTTTGAGCATTGCAAAGGCAGGTTCAAGCCCTGCAAGCAGAGTTACGCAGAAGGCGCGAACCCGGAGGGGATGAGGAAAGTGAAGACGAAGTTGAAGAGGAAGAACAGTCTGAGGAAGAAGAAGCTGTGGATCCAGCTCAAGCCCGGTTGTATAAGGCCATCTCTCAGATTGGAAAGAAGCCTAAAATGGAGGTTTCTACATACTCGGGAAACCTAAATCCAGAAGAAGTGATTGACTGGATAAATGATTTAGAGGAATATTTCGAGTACGAGGAAGTTGAAGACCCTAACCGGGTCAGATTTGCTAAGACTAAGTTGAAGGGTCATGCCAGCATTTGGTGGAGAGGAATACAGTTGGAGAGGAATAGAAAAGGGAAGGAGAGAATAACGAGATGGGACAGAATGGTGGAGAAGTTAAAAAGGCAGTTTATCCCCGTTGACTATGAACTGGATCTACTATGAAAAATGCAAAGCTTGAGGCAGATGAACAGAACAATTCAAGAATACACGGAGGATTTTTATAAAATTTCCATCAGAACCGGACACTTAGAAGCCAGCAAAGAAAAGGTGGCCCGTTACATTAATGGGTTGAGACCGAGTGTGCAGGAGGAGTTGAGCTTGGTTCGGGTAAACACCATCGAAGATGCTTACCAATTTGCTTTGAAAGTGGAAGAAAAGATGAACCGAAAGTTTGACAGCAAGCAAAAAGTGAAAGAACCGGGAGGAAAGAATGGTGGAAAGAAAGAAGGAAAGGAAGAGAAGAAAGAAGAGGAGAGCAGCAATCGGGATCAGAAGGGAGAGGAAGACCCAACACCGCAAGTTCAGAATGATAACTACCCGAGAGGAAGAGGTAGATCTGGACGCGGGTATGGAAGAGGAATATTTCGTGGAACATGTTTCCATTGTGGAGAAGAAGGACATCGGGCATATGAGTGCCCCCAACACCGAGAAAGAGTAAACAAGAAGCAGGTGGGTCCTGCCAGAGCAGTTGTGGCAGTTGAGGATGCTGATTCAGAGCATTCTGAAGAAGCTGAAAAGGGAGAAGCCATGATTGTGAGAAGGACCATGCTGGTGGATGAAAACAAATCTGAGCAGAGAAGAAGCCTGTTCCACACCCGGTGCAAGAGTGCAGGAAAAGTTTGCAATGTGATCATCGACAATGGAAGTACAGACAACTTAGTTTCCGAGGAGATGGTTACTAAGTTGCAGTTGGAGAGAAGGAGACACCCACACCCATATCGGATTGCGTGGTTGCGGAAGGACCACAGAGCTTGGGTCCGGGAACAGTGTTTAGTCACGTTCCATATTGGGAGATACCAGGATGAAGTCCTGTGTGATGTATTCCCTATGGATGCATGCCATTTGCTATTAGGCAGGCCATGGCAATTTTATCAGAATGCAGTTCATGATGGCCGTGCAAATACTTATTCCTTGGTGAAAGATGGAATGCGGCATAAGTTGAAGCCATTACAGACCGAAGATGAGAAGGTGTGCAGTAATGCCAGAATTTGCCTGGTAGAAGGCATAAAACTTTGCCAAGAAGCAGGATTTGAGCCGGATATAAAGGTTAGTGAATGTTCGGAGATATTGCAAGGGACGCAGCCCAAACAGTGTAGAAGTGAAGGTCACTTCTCTTTCTTACCCGGGGTGTCTGATGCAGGAGCATCCGATGAGGGAAAAGCAATCTTGCATCTTCCAAATATTTTTAGTTTCCTTTCTAAGTTCTTTGCACTTAGATCTATTATTTTCAAGTACTGTGAAAGGTTTTGTAAAGCAATGTTTGGGTTTGGAGAAGTTTTAAGGCAAAGGGAGGAGGGGTCGCGAAATCGTGACATGTCACGATTTCGTGACATGTCACGAAATCACAAACTCGAAAGCTGTTGTGAAGCTTTGGCGGGTTCCGTCGCGATATCGCGACGTCACGGTATCGCGACGTCGCGATATCATGATCGAATTTCAAAGGCAAAAGAGAAGTCCAGAAGTCACGATATCGCGACGGTCACCAATGCAAAGTGGAGAAAGGGTCCTGTCGCGATATCGCGACTGGTTAGAAACCACCACGTGGCATTTTCACAAGACAACGCAAGGCAGAGAAATTTATGAGGAGCTTCAGCAAAGAGAAGGTTGAGAGAGAGAGGGGAGGGGTCGCGAAATCATGACATGTCACGATTTCGCGACCCCAAAGAGTTAAGGCTTGAGGAAGCGTTTTTGGTCGCGATATCGCGACATGTCGTGATTTCGTGACCTGTCGCGATATCGCGACCAAGTAAAATCTTGACCAAAGAAAATGAACCGAAGACCGGATAAGGCAGGATTGGACACGTGGGCAGCCACGTGTATCAAAACTATGGAGAGGGGCATGTGTTTTGGAAACGTTGTGGACAGAGGTGGGTAAAGCCAAGTATGTATGCGGACAACCAGGGGAGGTCAGATTTAACACATGGACAACTATGTGTATTAAATCAAGATGAGAGCCACGACCACATTTCTTTTCTTTTATTGACAAAGTAACAGGAACAAGCAATGGAACAGACGCAAGTAATGGCCATTATGGAGGAGCTGATAGTGCAAGGACGGTCAGAACGACGTGGCCAAAGGAAGGCAGCCTGAGACAAACACGTAGATGGCCATACAAGGCCGGATTTGACACATGGCTGCCACGTGTAATGAGACAACTCAGCCAGTGAAGAAAAGGGGACCAGAATGGGACATGAAAGCTACTGCGTGAATTTAAGTGGAGTTGACGGCCACGTATGGTAAGGTTAAAATCAATCAATACAGCAGTTCGAAGGATGGAGATTTGAACAAAACATCGATGCAGAAGAGCAGTCTAACCCAGGGCAGCGGTTGCAGAGTAAGGAAGACCATTAATGTAGTGCTCTTGGTAGATTGGGCAGTTGGCCCATTTATGATCAAAATTTTGAAAACCCTGGAAAGGGGGGGAAAGTTCGAATTTGAATCTTGTTAGGCAGGCATTAATTGCCTAGAGGATCGGGGCCTCGATAAAACCCAAAATTTTGTAATAGGGACAGATGGTGAGCTCAGGATTTGGGAGGAGGAAGTGTGCTGAGAAAAACTATAACAAAGACCATATTAATGAAATTTACTGCAATTTGTGAGACTGGTGTGTTTTGAATCTTGACCTCGCCATCATTAGGCCAAGGATCCCAAATTGAATGGTTAGAACCGCTACTCTATCTTGGAGTCTATCCAAGATATTTCATATGATCTTGTAGCATGTCCATATGAGTAGTCACCCTCAACATGATGCGTTTTAGGTTTCTACACAACCATACTACCTACGTAGTTGCCCACGATAATCCATTTCACTACATCATGGTTAGGAGCTACCATAATAGTCGAACAGAAAAATGGATCATGCTTCTCATGGAATTCGATCTCAAATTCATTGGCAAAAAATACATCAAAGGCCAAGTCATTACTGATCAATTGGCTGAGGTCCCATTACCAAGTAATGCACCATTGCTTATCCAGATTCCAAATGACTTAGTCTTTCATATAAGTAAATCTGAAGAACCTGTAGAGCCTAAATAAACTAACGAACTGACTCTTTTCTTTGATGGCTCCCAATACACACACACTAGGGGTGCAGGAATAGTCTTTTTTCACACTACATGGGGAGCCTCTCCCATTTTCCTTCAAATTAGGCTTCCCTTGCACTAATAATAATGTTGAGTACAAAGATCTTATCCTTGGCCTCAAGTAAGCCCTTTCCATGCACATTTTTCACTTGGACATCTTTTGTGACTCCCTCTTCATAGTGAATCAAATCAATGGAGAATGGCAATGTCGTTTCCTGGTCCTACAACAATACAAACAAGTCACTAAAGATCTATTGGCCCAATTTAAATGGTATGACATCACTGCTACTCCATGATATACAAATCATTTTGCTAATACCATGGCCTCACTAGGCTCACTCATTCCACAAAACCCACTTTATGACACAACTCATGTGTCCATCCACACCCTTTTCCATTCTGCCATCTCCACCAATTTGCCTTCTCATGATAATGGTATCAATATCGTCAAATCCCATCCACATGACCCCTGGTTTTACCAAGTCAAGTACTACATCAAGCTTGGTATTCTCCCACCTGATCCAAATCATACTCACAAACGAGATTTTAAATTATGCGCCATTCACTATACATTGCTAGGCTATATCCTATACAAGCGAAGTTATGATGACATCTTACTGTGTTGTCTTGAGCCTTTTGAAGATGAACACATTACTCAAGAAGCTCATGATGGTACTTGTGGTGGCCATTTCAGTGGCATGGCTATCACCAAATGCATTTTATGGATGGATTATTATTGATCCATAATGGAGCATGACTACTGTGTCTATATTAAAGTGTATCAAATGCCAACATCATGCCAATCTTACACACTTACCTTCTCAGGCTCTCCAACCAATTCAATCTATCTGGCCATTTTCACAATGGGGCCTTGACCTTATCAATAAATCACTCCTACCTCATCCAGTAATCACAAGTTCATCATCACTACAACTTATTACTTTACAAAATGGGTTGAGGTCATCCCATTAGTTCAAACAACAGGTGCAAAAATAGTTGAATTTATCACACAACACATCATTTATCGTTTTGGCATCCCATCAAAAATCATCTCAGACAACGGTACACCATTCAGTAATAAGAATATGTGCACTTTATGCAAAAAATTTAATATCCAACATAGCTTTTCTACTCCATACTACCCCCAGGGTAATGGTCAAGATGAAACAACCAATAAAACCATCATCGTCATTCTTCGCAAAACCATTGCAGAGTCACACTGTGATTGGCATAATAAAATACCTTTAGCATTACGGGTATATTAGACCAGTATTCGAACTACAACTGGGGCAAACCCATTCTCTCTTGTCTATGGCACTGAAGCCATCATGCCTTTGGAGCTTGAAGTACCATCTTTAAGGGTTTCCATGTAAGAATTCATTGATGATGACACAACTCATCAAGCTCTATTAGATCAATTGAATATTTTAGATGAACGTTGCATTCATGCCATTGAAGACATGCATGTTTATCAAGACCATCTTTGATGTGCCTATAATTCAAAGGTACACCAACATAAATTTCAAGTTGGAGATCTGGTCCTCAAATATAACCAACAAATCACTAGCCAACCATGCCATATTTGTGATAAATTTACACCCAATTGGCTAGGCCCATACATGGTTACTCAAAAATTTGGATCTAGGGCATATCGCCTGGATAACTTAGAAGGCATTGTCAAGTTGGAACCAATAAACATTATTCACCTACAATAATTCTACGCCTAAATGTAGGCATCATGGCTCATCAACATTTGTACATTTGTATATACAAAAAAAAAATCAATCAAAATAAATCAAAAACACAAAGACACTCACATTGCTTATGCTTTTCTGTGACATTAATCTAAACTTGCAAAGATAATTACTCTTGCTTCACGTTGCTTCTTTTCTCCCTAATTTTCCTCTCCCCATTATTTTATAGTGAATGTTGTATGGTCATACTTCGAGCGGCTACATACCTTTCATTTCATTTCTCTTATTTATTCTTCATTTTTCCTTCTCTTCTTTCTCTATAAGTGCTTCTCAATGTTGTATGGTCACGCTTCGAGTGGCTACATACCTTTGATAAGTTTCTTTTCTTCTCTTCTTTCTCTATAAGTACTTCTCAATGTTGTATGGTCACGCTTTGAGAGGCTACATACCTTTGATGAGTATCTTTTCTTCTCTTCTTTTATTCTTCTTCTTCCTTTTCTCTTCCTCTTGTATTTCTATTATTGTATTTATCGTCCCTTTCTCTATCTGCATTAGTGCCCCTCTCCATTGTTTATAATACTGGGGCACCCTCACATCTAAATATCTGATATCATCCACCATCATATTGCACATTTCATATGCATCCACTTTGCATCCATACATATTCATTGTAAATACCATGCTTGGGGAATTAAAAATGCACATGCTAGCATAAAAATTTGATGCCCAAACCCCTTTTTAGGAGACCATATTAGAGAATTGTTTTGATTGCTTCACCCATAAATAGTTATATAATAAACCACCATCCAAAGTTGGCATATTACGAAAGCACTACCAGGCTTCCCTTGGTCGCCTTGCTCTCAATTTTGGATTTACCAACATGTATTACACACTAATAACATTCTGGAAATAGGGTTGATTACGTTGCATGCTCACTAATACCTAGCAAAAACTACTCTGCTCATTCAATCATTCACATGATTTTTCTTGAACCAGAAGAATGAAAAAAGGACAAGCTTCCCCCCTCCCCGAATAAAATCCCTTGCTCTACAGCTAATCTGAATAAGCATCCCAAAAAAATGCAAGAAAAAATAAAATCCCTTGCTCTATAGCTAATTTGAGCAAGTATCCCAAAATTGCAAAAGAAATAAAAATCCCATGTTCCATATAATCTGAACAAGTATCCAAAAAAAAAGGAAGAGAGAAAAAAGTACTACCCACATAGAGATAGTCATATCATCGAAGGCAAAAAATAAAAGTAAAGTCCTCCAGAGTATTGCCTACTTGAATCCATATAGTCCTCAGGTCTTTACCAATGATATAGCATACAGGCTAAGTTGGCATGCAGTTATAACCCACCCTATTCCAGAATGGTTAAATGAACATCACTCTACACACACAAATCTAGCATTGAGGTCTTTTTTACCAAGATAGCCTAGAAATTATTTAAGGAATATCGCTCAGTTAGTCAATGGTTTTGATTTTACAAACTGTAGTGTTCGAATCACCACATGGCATGACTCCTATCTAAATTCCTTGAAATAACATAATGGATTACATCGACTGACTCATGTAAAGATGCAAATGCTGTCCCTAAGAAAAACACATACATTTTCAATATTGTTATGCATTTTCATTTCATATCCATTCATCATAGCATATCTACGTCACTTATGCATTACCACATCGTACTTATACACAATTAATCCTCCCATCAATTCATCACATTACTATTTTGTAAATAAGAAAATGGAAACAAATAAAATCAAATACGAAGCAGACCACAACAAACACATAAATGCAATTAGACACAAATGCCACAAAATTTCATATGTGTATCTATATATATATCAAACAGAATGCCATCAGGCTAATATAAAATGTGTGAATGCCCTCATGGGTACCCCATCACAAGTACTATATCATCCTTGTACATCTACATCTCAAAAAATTCCATACAACTATAATGTGATATGCATCCATGCTGATGCACTACTACCAAAAACACATACATCATCATGTACATATCTGTCCATATGTAACTAAAAAAATTGCAAACAATCCTCCATCACTGCTACCATGCACCATCATGGCTACTACATTCTAGATGTCTCGCCACTCCCCTTGCCAACTTGACCTCCTCTAGCTACTCGCTCTGATGACTCTACCTCCCCAACATCTACCAATCGGGCCCTCTCCACCTGTGCTGGTGGCACCATCCTCACTGGCGTCTGTGATATCACAGGTGACACTACCTACTGAATCCTACCACCAACTAAGGGTTCGCTCTGCTGTGGCTACACCTGTGATGAGGCCAATGATATAGAGTAATCCAAGATATCCAACCCATTCACTATCAACTCACCCTCACATCTCACCCTCCTCCCTACCTCCTTTGTGTTTGTATCCAATAACCTTGCATTCACCACCTTCATTTGTGTCACCTCCCTCCATGATACCTCCAACTGTGACACCACATTATCCAACCCATTAATCTCCTACTCCACCCATGCTTTCAAGGCTAACACCTCTCACATAGTCTAATCTAGCTCAAAAACCCTGGAAACATGGCTATATCTCATGACCTTCGTCTCATCCCTTGCCTCATCCACCCACTACTGTGCCTGCTCAACAACCTCAATCATCTCATCCCACCCAGGTCGTAACTCCTTGCACTCCTACCATACTGCATTCCTCTCCTCCACAACCAGCTACCAACCCACCCTGGACTCATCTCACTCCTCCAAGGTGGCCCGTAGGTCCACCTCTACCTCTCTCTTCTCCTGCTCCAAGGCTAAGTGATCAATCACCCAATATGTCTCCCTATCAAATAGAATTTCTCATAGCCTCTTCACTTCTCTCGTCAATACCACAACCTCACCCTCAGTCTCGTCAGTCATTGCTACATCTCTCCCAAAGTCATCCTCCTCTATATCCACATTGATCACTAGAATATCTTCCATCCCCTCCATGCCAACCCTCATATCCTCACTACCCTTCTCACGAGGCTATACCGATCTCACCAACCACTCATCAACCATTGTATCTACATCCATCAAAGTGATGTCCTCCCTCTCCTCTTTCCCAAGCCTCATCTCTTCACCACCCTCGACTGATCATTCACCAGCCTATCTTGATCATTGCATTGTGGCCTCACCTGCCTAACCAACTAATCCATCTCCTCCTCATTCTCCTCACTCGACTCAGGTGATCTTGCATCCTCCTGATAGTCCACATCTCGTAATCGTGATCCTACTCTTGCCCCTGTTGGTAGATCTACATAAGGCAAAGCTCCTGCTACATCCACCCACTCATCTACCACTCTGTGCCATGGCTACCAGCTCTTTCTCAACCACCACACATCATACTATGGTGTGGTACCTACATTGTCCATGTCTGGGATATCAATCACCTCATCAAGAATCATGTCCAGTGGTGGCACTACAAGCTATGGCCCTTATCCCCCCTCACCCTATAAATCACCATAGGAGGCTCAAGTCACCCCTGCACCAATCCAAACTACCACTATACCCTTCCAAATGGAAAGTACTCCACCTTTGAAGAATACTTCCCCACCATCCATCTCCCCCACTGAATGTATGCCAACTGTACTGCATCCTCATCCCAGCTAGGCCCTCCTCACCATGGCCTCCACCTAATGTGCTCCATCATCACTTGCCCAAGCTCCTCCCTATGATGCATCAAATCACCACCATGATCCCTCCTCTTCTTCTCCATATCTTCCTGCCATATCATGGCATAGGGCATCTCATCCCCCTCATGTGCATGCGCCTCATACGACAATTGTACAGGTCGGAGGATAGTGATGTGCTCCAACATCCATATCTACAGCAATGGAAGAATACTCAACTTAGTACTGTCCATCCTCACCACCCCATGCAAATCATAATACACCTGTGTCAACAACGTAGGTGCCCATGCATATCATTGTTGCTACTCCACCACATCACAAACAAACCCCATAATGTTCCAAGGGAACTTCACCCCTGAAGCATCTGGTAGTGCGTGGCTCGCTATCAGTAACATCACCATCACATGACGCAATGAGAGCCACTCCTTCCTCCAATAATACATATAATAAACTCCCTTCTTCACCTCCATCCACCACCACCACTCACCAAAGGCCCTCTCAATAATGTCATCCCATACCTCCTTGTTCATCACCATCATTGTCACTCCATCAATCGACAACCTATATATCTGATAGATATCCTCTAGGGTCACCGTCATCTCCCATGTCGATAAATGAAAGGTGTTTCTATTAGGATCCCACCTCTCACATAATGCTACCATATACGTGTGGTTCATGTGAACCTCATGCATCACCTATACACCATAAAACCCCACTCTCCTCAACCATTCCACATTCGCCTCCCCCCACTGCCCCTCCAGGTCATTTCTGCAAGTCCAAAGTTCATGGCGTGTAAATATTTTCTTCACCTGCCATCACACACACCACATGTTAAAGATTATTTACATTTTTTTTATACATATTCCATATAAATAGCAATGTAACATAAATGCATGCATTTTTTTACTATTTCTAGGCATCATTAGATAGACATTTTATTTCTATACATATATACTCACTATCATTTCTCATTTACACATTGCATTCCGTCGCATTTCACATTCACACGTAAACCAAAAACACGTGCAAAATTTCACAAAAACATGCAAAAACTGACAAAAAATCATGACTTTGCACAAACCAAGCCAAACCAAGATCCCAAAAATTCCAAAAAATTTGAAAAAACTTGGTTCGCATCCCACACATGCCAACCTCTGAAAGCCAATGAAAATTGCACGAATGAGTGCAGAATTTCATGCTGATTCCATCTGTATCAAACACTCATGCAAAAAACAAGGAGACACATGTCAAAAATTTAAAAAACAACATAAAAACCCTCCCCATTGGCACACAACACGAGGTAGTCAAAAATAGGTCAAAACGACAAAAAAAAGCAAATCCCAGTACCCATTTGGCTCATTAGGCAGGTTTCGTTATCAGTTTTCACCCACATGCACATTTTCCCACCCATTTTCCACATCACATACATTACACGTATTCCCATGTACCAAAAAAGTGAAAACAAAAAAATAAAGGAGATCAGGTTACCCATTTGGCCATTTTTACATGTTTTGTACAAATGTTTATCATTTTCACAGTGTTAAAAGCAAAAAATTTCATTTTAAAACCCTCCCAAAATTCACACATTCCAAGAATGAAAGTGAAAAACACCTACCTCGGGCGTTCCCACCCCTATGCTAGTACTGATTGACACACTCACCATCCCGCTTCGCTTGATCCGCAATCCAAAAACACTTTGTTCCCTTCTTCTTCTCTCCTCCACCTCTCCAACACCGTTTGCATGCAAAAATGACGTCATTTTTGCAATTTTCCCCTTATATATGCCATTTTGGGGGGTTCACACCCCACATGTGCGAACCAATAGGTTCGCACCCCTAGGGTGTGAACCGTACAATTCACATGTGTGAAGTGCGAACCAACCTTACCATACCCAAATTTCATCATTTACCTCAAATTTCATCATGACTTTCATACCATTAGCTATTTCATCGATTTGTGTGCCAAAATTTCCAAATTTACCTTAAAATATTTATCAACCGTCGCATCACCGATCCACTTCATCATCATCGCCAATTCATCTCTTGAGGGGGTAATCATCAATCACACCCAAATCTATCTTGCACACGATCAAACAGTCAAACAATTCCAATCATGAATTCAACATTTGCCTACAAAATTTTTTGCTAACAACTATCTCAAAGATCAAAATTCTAATTCAAAACAACATGATGTTTTTCAAATCGTAAAGCACCTTTGCTTGTAGATACCTCATGGATTCCAATCATCATAGTGATAGGCGTAAGACCACTTGTGAATGAAGATCCTGAAGTTCTACCTTAGGCTCCAATGATTTGTCAAATGTCGTCAAAAGAGCTCATCAATCAACCGAAAGCAAAATTTAACAAAAGCATCTTGTTTCGTCCAAAATTGAAACATTTCCAAATTGATCATAGTGCAAGGCAATCATATGATTCCCTCCAAAATAAATCATTCACAAAACCATTTTTATTAATGCATCTCTCTCACAAATCATCAATCCACATCATCAATTTTTATACTAAATCATGTTTCACACACTCCAATACAAAAAGGGGTAAAATGTAGACACCGAAAAGTCACACATTGTCCCTCTCCCCATCTCCATGGTTAATTAATGTGCAAAACCATTGAAAATTGCATAAATTGACCCAAAAACACTATTCATCACCATTAGGTCCTTTGAGCTAGGTAAGCCCATTCCTACACTTAACCCTAGGTGCTCATGTTACCTCATGCCAACTCAACTAAGGTTGAAACCTTCACCATGGTCAAAAACCACTTTATGGTCAAAAAGTCAACATTTGGGTCTAATTGTGCTTTATGGCTAATTTCATGATTAATTAGATCTAATCCTAATTTAATCTAAGCTTGCCATCTCACCTAGTCTACCTTGACAAGCCTAGCCTTGCCATCTCTCATCCCAGATATTTCTCCACATCACACACCCTTGGGTCATTAATGCAAGATGGAGACTTTTGCACACAAAAATGATTAATTAATGCTAAGATATTTCCATAAAGGTGAATATTAATTGCAAATTGATATTTGTCTCTAATCATCATTACTTTTGGATGGGTGAGAGATTCTCTCACCCAACCTCATTTATGATCCAAGACACCTCAGGGGACACCTATTTTGTGGACACCTCACCATAGCCACCTCATAGGGGGCACCTCATCCCATTTCTCTCACCCTGGCCCACTCTATAAATAGAAGGCCATTTTCACCATTTTGATCATCAAAACTTTTGCATACCAAAACTCTGCTGAAATCACCACAACCATTGCAATCAGCACACATCTATCTCACATTCACCATACGAGCATCACAATCAGTTTAGCTCTTGCATATTTCCATTTTCTGAGTGAGACAGGTTGATTCCACCATCAAAATTTGTTGTTCAAAAGTTCTACTGATCAAAGGGCACATGAAGAACCAATAAAAAGCATCCAAGGACCCCATCTGAGTAGTCCGACTTCAAATAGGCCAGTTTGCACCTTACACGTGTGAACTTGGTGGTTCGCACCCTAAGAGTGCAAACCTCTGCAACAGGCACCAAAATCACCTGAACAGGTAAGAATAGATTAGTTTTCTATCATATGTTGTTTTTAGTAGTTTATTTCATGTTTTGATTAGTTTTTATGAGTCTTTTGCCTTCATAACTATGGGGTTTGACTGAGGCAGACCCCCAAATGCACTAATAGGATTTTGCAGGCTTCTACAGGTCCATAAAAGCTCAAAGAAACATCTCCAACAAGCGGTGGCTCACGAACAAGAAGCCCACCTACATCGCGGAACCCAAAAAGATAAATCTTGATGTCTTTGTACCACATCTGAGAGGGCTTCCTACGGGAAGGCCCCATTGTAGACTTTAGGGTAGGATTGTAAAAGGATATCACCTCTTGTAATCCTTTTATGATTATAAATACAAATGTAGTAGATTCTATAATATTGAATGAAGTGTTATAGTGTATTTTTGATCGTTTCACACATATTAGATTCATTCTCTATGTTTTCCGTGATTAAAGCATACATGTTCATTTGAATTCAATCTATCCTCATATAATTAATGCATTTACCATACATCATTGCATCCATATATGCATACATAGTAGTATGCATACACATTTCTATCATAGCATATAATCATACATATATCATCTAGCTAGTGCATGTCATCAGTACATTGTATACATCTATTGCAATCACGTCATCATATAGGCATTACATCCATCAATGCATAATAAAAATAAATTTCAAAATTTACCAAAAATATCAAATAACACCAAATAATTTAAGTGAGCCTCTTATTCAGTTATTTATTTTATACACTTGGCGGTTGTAGTGACTTGTGCTCCATGCAATCTGGCAAGATGAATAAATTACCATAAGGCCATTTGAACCACATTATTCATCAAGAAACTAAAATGTCTCCACTTCACTCCTGAAGAAGTCCATTATGGTTGGACTGCTCCATGGGAACAAGGAATTCATTTCATATCTTCTATGACAATTTTTATCATATCATCGAACATAGTGATTCATCCCATACTAAATTGAATTGCTATCATATTGATTTCCTAAGAAGGCCATTCTGACTAGACTGATCTTCAAGATAGAGATGTAAAATTACTATTAATGGTTGAAATCACAGCTATAATAAGAACCGTCTTACAACAACTTTAAATCATATTGAGTTGTCCAAATCAATCATCTTGGTGAAGCGACTCATCGCTCTCATCACTTGTCATTTTTCTCAATGAATCATTGCTTGAGGGGGTAGTCAAAATAACAACATTCATATTATAAATCAACACTTGAATACTTGATCATGTGAATCGCGTTCGTCTTACGAATCATTTCTAACAACTATCTTAAAATTCCTTATTTGTAGGGGCAAAAATTAAATATAATGATTTTTTCTTTATCATGTCTCTTACCCAATTATACTTAGATACATCAGAGCACCATTTTAAGCCTTCCATGCCATTGGAAGTAATGATTCTAATATATACATCCTTTTTAGGATTGGGGTATCTAGCATTGAACAAATCAACAAACATCAACAAACCTATAATATGGCTTTAGGTGGTCTATTTTTGCTTAGCATCGTGTTTTCCCATAATGCATCCCAAAACAAAATCCAAAAATTTCTAAATCTATTTAGAATATTAGTGATTTTAATTTTAGCCCTGCTCAAGGTACTTCAAGGGTATTAATTTATCTATGGGATTCTAGTAAAGTTTAAGGTAGAATAATATTTTCATCAGAAAAATTTTTGAACATTTTGTTCCACTA
Source organism: Wollemia nobilis (assembly GCA_028583015.1). Lineage (NCBI taxonomy): Eukaryota > Viridiplantae > Streptophyta > Pinopsida > Araucariales > Araucariaceae > Wollemia > Wollemia nobilis. The sequence goes on from JAQPPZ010013513.1 coordinate 5,972,571, forward strand.
TAAATACAACAATTATTCATGGGTTTTATCCAAATATTTACATCCCCAACAATCCAACTAGTAGAAATACTTTATGGGATAACCTGAGACACATGAGAAATGCTTTCAAAAATCTTATGTGGATCCTCGCTGGATATTTTAAATCCCCTATTTTCCCATTATATAAGCAAGGGAGAAATATCACTCCATCCAAAAGCATTTAAGATTTTCATAATTTTGTAATTGATAGTGAATTAATGGATATTCAAATTGAAGGAGCAAAATACAGATGGAGCAACAAGAGAGTTGGGGATCAACATATCCAAGTTAATCTTGACAAATTTTTCTTTCTCAAGAGGTTATTCCTATTATGGATGATGCTAATCTCATTTGTCTCCCAATATTTGGCTTTGATCATTGTCCCATTTTGTTTGAAGTTGAAAAAGACCCCAATTTCAATATTTCTTTCAGATTCTAAGTCATGTGGATGCAACACCCTGATCTTCGTAATTGAATCTTTGATTGGTGGCAACCAGATTTTTCTAGGTCTTTCATTACTCAAGTTTCCCTTAAACTCAAAGTTGTCAAGGAAAACCTCAAAATATAGACTAGTGACATTGAAAGCAAAAATTAGATCATGGATAAACTAAAAAGCATTGAATGACAAATACAGAATGGCCAATTGAGTGACCAAATCAGAGTTGAGAAGAAACAAATTTTAGCAGACTATCATAACATTTTGGACAAAGAAGATATGTTCTAGAGGAAAAAATTTTAGGATCCTCCATCCTAACATTAGTAGTTAGTATTATTAATCATTTAATTATTATATTATTAACTAATAAAGTGAACCATCACATATTTTCATAACATGAACCATCATGTATATTTATAATGTGAACCATCATGTCTCTTCACCAACACAGCTTTAGGGTAGATATATATATTAGGTTGGCCATTCACATAAATCATCCAAGAAGAAGAATAAGAAGCATAGATTCTAAGGAGGAAGCCCCCTATAAGTGGCAAGGAGGGAGCCCCTTATAGTGGCAAAGTGATTACAAGGGAGCCCCATTTAAGTGGCCCGTGATTACATTTTATATTAAATTATTTATCAAATTTACACAAGAACATTAGGGTTCTTGCATTTGGTATTAGATCCATGTGGGAATTGCTCAAATATCTTTGTCAAATCACTTCCATGTATGAGTATCAAACTCGGTTTGAGGATATCACCAGATACAACATAGGGTTGGATGAATCAATTCTTATCAGTAGCTTCATTAGTGGATTGAAAGAGGAAATTAGAATGGATGTGACAAGGTTCAATCCCTATACCATGATGCAGACCTATGGATTGGCCAAATTAGCCGAAGAAAAATTCAATACTCAACTTTGATTAGGAAAAACACCTATTGGGAAAGCACAAACCACTTACGATACCCCAAAACCTAACCGACCCTTGCAGGTTGAGTACCTCATCTTGAAGGAAGTGAAGTAACGACGAGCAAAAGACCTTTGTGATAATTGTGATGAGCAATTTGGATCCCATCAGAACTGCATTACACTAACATTGTATTTATTGAAGGAAGTTGATCCTTGGAAATCCCTAAAAGGTGAAGATGAGGTAGTTGTGTCTGAAGTTCCTGGCATACCTCCTCACAACAATAAATACAATAAGGTTGATATGCAAAAAGTGATCGATGCATTAGGTAAGGATGAGGTAGACATTCCTAAAGTGACTCATTATGGCCAAACATGCACTCTACAAGAACTATACTCAATTTCCTATCCAATAATGAGTTATCACCATAGGGTCAAACCTATTCAAAAACAAGGTAGAAAGGTGACTGCACACTCCTCCATTACCTCTCCTAGAGAACAACAGGAGAATATAGAAGTTTTACCACCTCTTTTTATGCATCATTTTAAGGCATTTGAAGAACCCCAAGGGTTACCCTTACCTCATCATCACACATTTACTAATTTTTTTGGCAACCCACCGCTAACGCTTCATCCTTCTTGATATCCCTACCTATGAAAGGATGACATTAAAAGAGTCCAAGAACTTATGCAAATCCTTCTTGGAAAACAAAGGACAAAGCTCCTCACTTTGAGCTTTGAGGACAAATCTCTTTTTAAGGAGGGTGGCATGTTAGGATCCTCTATCCTAACATTATTAGTTAGTATTATTAATAATTTAATTATTATATTATTAATTAATAATGTGAACCATCACATATCTTCATAATGTGAACCATCACATCTCTTCATAATGTGAACCATCACGTCTCTTCACCAATGTAGCTTTAGGGTAGATATATATATTAGGTTGGCCATTCACACAAATCATCCAATAAGAATAATAAGAAGCATAGATTCTAAGGAGGGAGCCACCTAATGGGGGAGTCCCCTATAGTGGCAAAGTGATTACAAGGGAACCCCATTTAAGTGGTCTGTGATTACATTTTATATTAAATTATTTATCAAATTTACACAAGAACATTAGGGTTCTTGCAGAGTTGAGGAGAAACAAATTTTAGCAGACTAGCATAACATTCTGGACAGAGAAGATATGTTTTGGAGGCAAAAATCCAGAGCCCTTTGGCTCAAGGAGGGTGATTCCAATACAATTTTTTTCACGCTTCCACCCTCAGGCACAAAAGTTCAAATAAAATTAGGGAATTGACCAGAGGTGACGACTCCATTACCAAGGATATTTTTAAAATTTGATATGAAGCCTCTTATTTTTTTGAAGATCTCTTGGGTACCCAGCCCCAAAATTTTGATCGGGCCAAGAATTAGTTACTCAATCACATTCCTTCCCTGGTCACTCTAGAAATGAATTCCTCGCTCATCAAGCCTCTTTATTCATATGAGATCAAGCAAGATTTATTCACTATACACCCTGATAAAGCCCCTGGCCTGATGGTTTCTCTCCTTGATTTTTTAAACCTTTTAGGACATTATTGGTCAAGAAGTGTGAAAGGCAATCACTAAAATCCAACATGAAAAATCCATCTCCAGAGGTATTGATTCTACCTTCATAGCTCTTGTTCCTAAAGGGCCTGTAAGTGCAAATCTATGGCAGATTTTAGACCCATCAGTTTGTGTAATGTGATTTATAAAATCCTAACCAAAGCTATGACATCTAGAGTGAAAAATTCCTTCCCCAAATCATAGATCCTTTCCTAGGTAGTTTGGTAAAAGGAATATCTATAATTGATGGTATCATAACTTTGCATGCAGGCCTCCATTCTATCTTTAGAAACAAAAAATCTGCCCTAGTATTTAAATTTGATATGAATAAATATTTTGACAGGGGCAATCAAAAGCTCCTGCTTGTTGTCCTTCTCAAGTTAGATTTCCATAAAGAGTGGGTGAAACTTATTCAAGGCTGCATTTCTAGCCCTTGGTTCTCAATGTTAGTCAATTGGTCTGCAGCAAGTTACTTCCCAAGCAATAGAGGGTTTAGTAAGGGGGATCCCCTATCACCTATTCTCTTCATCACTCTTGTTGATTCTCTTGGAAGAGCTCTCAAAGCTTCTTGATCATATGGTATGATCTCTGTTATTCAAGTTGTTTTCAAATGTAGATATGTAAAACATGTAATGTTTAAGAAACTACTCATATGGGCACATTTATATACCATATGAATGACTTGGGGTCTTTACAAGACTAAGTAGTGGCTTTAACCACTCATATAGGGTAGTCTAGGGCTATGCAGTTCTAGCTGCTAACATCAATAGTAGCTAAGATCCTAGCCACTGATGATCAAAGTGGCTAAGAGCTAGTCATACCTATCAATAGCGTCTAAGGGCAGCTTGCCTCTAGTCATGTTGAGTGAAAGCAGCTAGCCCTGTAACAAATATGAGCTCCTTGAGACAAGAAAAATAAGTTGCATATAACAAATTAGCCAAGGTTTGGGTTATAGAAGCTTTGCCTAATCATTCCAGCTTAGCAAGTTCTTGATTTTGGCTACCTAGAGAAACTAGACCAAGGAATTTGGTAGTCTACTTAAGGCCCCAAATTTATCAAGCAAATACCGGTTGTCTTCCCTAATGAAGTGCTGCAAAATTGACTAGAGAGAATTTATGAGAATTTGCCATAGTGAAGCCTTTTCGGATTGGAGAGAAATTTTAAATCCCCTTGAGGAGTAACAAAGTGCTATCCAATTGAGCAATAATAAGTGCGGATTTACCAATAGAGACTGCCACATATTGAGAAGAACATTTGTTGTTAAAACACTCAATTCAACATGATTTCAGCCAATTTATTGCCCAAATTTATTTTTATAGAATGCACCAAGAATGCCAAACCCCTTTGAAATGAAATCTATTTATGCTAGGCTAAATATTTAGAGGGTAGAACTCTTTCCTCACAACCATTGTCTTCGATAGTGGCCTATAGGATTAGCTAACAAATTTGATGGCAACTAGCAGAGCTAGCTACTCTGTGTGATAGTGGCTAGGTTATGATGTCTCTTTTCTCCTATTTTTAGCTATTATATTAGATTAGTAGTTTTTTCATTGGATTTATAACCTAGTATAGCAGCATTTTCATTCTTTATATTTAGTCTTTCAAGGATTATTTCAAGTTTTCAAGAATTATTTCTTATTTCATGTATTTCTTCCATATTTGCTTTCATATTGAAACTAGCCTCATCTTGAGAGACATCATGTGCTATTGATGTGTTTTATAGTTTCTTTATATGCAGGTGATAGGAACAATAATGGATTTAAGAGCATTATTGAGATCATATTCCTTGGCATCAAAGGAGGAGATAACTAATCAGCCCTCTTATAAGCAAAGTGGTGGAGATATAAAGAGCGTGTAAATTAAATCAGCCTAATTTTTGGGCTCAAACTGATTGTAATCATGTATCAAATTTGGTATCCCTAAGAGGGATGAATATGTAACCGAGATTTGAAATTGATTAATAAAAAGGAGGCATTTATTTTTGTCAATTTATTTGGTTATACATGTTTCATTGCTTTAAATTTGTTATCATGTTGCAATTATCCTAGATCTTTGCTTTTTAGAGCTTTACACCAACGTGAGACCCCTTTCTCATCATTAGTTCATAGATGACACTATCTTAGCCACCCATGCTTCAATTTGAGAAGCAAAGTCTATTAAAGGTATTTTATATCTCTACGAAGAGGTTGCAGGGAAAAAGATAAACTATGCCAAGAGTAAAGCTTTATTTCTTAATATCCCCTATCTAGATAGGTTAAGATTACTTTTATTATTTAGTGTGTCATATATAATATTCCCATTGTCTATTTAGGGATTCCCTTAATCACCAAATTTCCCAAAGAGTCTATGTGGAGTAATTTTATTGAAAGAATTAATAAAAAGCTTACAAGTTGGAAAGGGACCCTCCTATCCCAAGTAGCCAAATCCACTCTCACTATGGCCTATATTCAAAGTATTCCTATTTATTTTATGTTAGTCTTCAAAGCCCCAGTTTTTGTCTATAATAAAATTGAACAGATTTAGAAGATATTCCTTTGGGTAGGTTTAGAGGATAAAAAATAGTTTCATCTCGTTAGTTGGGAAAAGGTTTGCTTATCAAAAAGTTAGGGATGACTAGGTATTAGAAGAATTAGTAATGTGAACATGGAACTATTTGCCAAGTAGGCTTGAAATATGTTTACCAATTGCAATCTTGAATGGGTTTCCATCATCAATAAAAAATACACTCACATCTAGAATTTTATGGATGAAAATATTCCTAAAGTTAGGTCCACCTTCTGGAAATCAATCCTCCAAACCATACCTCTTATTCAAATGGGAACCAAATGGCAGCTTGGAATAGGAAACATGATAAATTTTTGGTCATACAAGTGGATCTCCAATCAAATGCTTAGTGAGAACAATGAAGTCTCAGTGGTGCAGCCTTTGCTAGATACTCTCATAGGTAGAAAGGTGGTTGATTTCATAGACTCTTCAGTCCAACCCAAAATATGAAAAGAGCTCAAATTTGGATGACCAAATTTCAAATACTATCACATAATTATCAACATTACTTAGGGTGACTATAATTCCATCTGGTATGTCTCATGATACCCCTTTCTGGAAATAAATTAACTTTGGTATTTTTTCTATAAAATATTCTCATCTATTGACTTTCACTCCCCAAACATATCTCATTCCTTTCAATTTTGGTTTGGCTTAAACACCTCATACCTAAATTTGTTATCTTCTCTTGGTTGGCCATCCAAAACAAGATCCTCACTACAAATAATCTCATGAAGAGAGAGATGGTTGTTCCTAATAGATGCCATCTTTGCTTGGCGGCCTAAGAATTTATCAACTACATATTTACATAATGTTCTTTCTTCCACTCTACCATGGATCATATCATGTCCACCTTTTACATCTCCTAGGCCCAACCCAAATCCCTAGCTCTTTTTTTCTCCCATTGGCCCATGCATTTCAAAAATTCTAGGCTGTCTTCTTTGTGGAAAGTTTGTCTCCATCATCTCCTGTGACAAATATGGCTCAAAAGAAATAGTAGAATATTTTCAAACACCCTCAAGGACTCTATATATATTGGAAACAAAGTCATAACCTTTATTTTTGAAAATTATAAGCTTTTCCCTTGCACCAAACCACCTAAATCTACCCTTGAGTCCACTCTTTTTCATTCCCTCTGTATTTCCCATAGTCCTAGCTCTACTCCTTCTAATCCCAATCCTAGAATTGGCGCTTATTGGAATCCTCATTTTGTAGTATGACTTAAACTTAACTATGATGATACTTCTAAAGAAAATCCAAGTAAAGTGGGTGTCAGAGGTCTGGTCAGGGATCACAATGGACAACTCATAGTGGACTATGCTAAGTTTCTGGGTATCCAAACTAACCACTATATTGAAGCTCATGCATTTTGGAGAGGGCTAGAATTTCTCATAAATTACACAAGAAATTTACAAATTGAAGTTGATTCCATGAATTTTACAAACTCTATCATCAGTGATAGAGTTCCTTCATGGAACATGCACACTATTATTCAAGAAGCTAAGGTCTTCGTGCAAAAATTTTGCAACACTACAACCTGCCATGTGTATAGGGAAGCTAAAAAATCTGCTAATTTTCTCACCAATATTGGGGTTAGTCATAGGAATTTGTCCATCTAACACCAAAATTTCCCTTAAATTTTTCTTAATGATGTTGTTGTTGACTTGGAAATGCACAACCGACCCTAAGAGGTATGCTTGCATCAAAAAGTCTAATTATGGGAGTGATAGAACTGCTTCTTTGATGGCCATATTCAACTCAGTCTACAACACCATCCTTAGTAGCATCATTAGTGGCCTGGATAGCAATAGTGCCTCCCTAAAAACTGTTGGTCAAGAAATATGCCTAAAAGAGCTCTATAGCTGAAAATATTATCCATGATTAGAGTTGGTTTGTGTTTTCATTCGAGCTCTATTCCCCTGCATGGGAATTTTGGTACTAATATTTTAACCCTTATGTGAGCACTGGTTTGATTTTACTTTATGTTCTCCTTAGCCCCTGTGTGGGCTTTCTCTTGTGATCCTTGTTTTTCTGTTAAACAAACCTCGTGTGGGTATATTTTTTATATGGTTTGGTTCATGGAGAAACTAAGGTGTAGACACCCTATTTTGTGCTTATCTATGTACTTTTCATCATATTCTTATGTTTCAGGTTTTGAAAACCAGTTAAAACCCATATAATATAATTTCTACCACCTACACAAAAAAAATACTAAGAAACCATTGTCATAGTCATTAAGACACCAATCTACAAGCTATGAAAATAAATTTAACTATATGCATTATATTTAATAAGTAGAATGTATGAATTGAAATAAATATTAGAACTACCTCTTACAAAATAGCTCATTCTTAGAATAATGTCATGGTTTCACTCCCTTATCTAAAGGTAAAGGTAAACTAGTTTTTAATATCCACAAGGCCATAGGCCATTGAGATAACCCTTATAGAGGATATTGTTTACCTAATATATGGTTATTCAACCATAATATAGTCATTGCAGGATGATGTACAACCCTACCCCTGATAGTATTTGAACCTTGGACCTCTATTCAATGTTTAAAATCCTCCACCATTAGGCCTCTATATAGAAATGTATCTCCACATTGTTCTAAAATATGACATATTGTAATCTCAATTAAAATATATTGTAAATAATCCCACAATAATCATAATACAAGCTATATATTATTCTATAATCTAAACCATAAAAACTCTATCCATATTATACAAAATAAAGTGTAATGGCAATAAGAATTCACAATCAATATAGGGTTCCACATAAAAGTATTTCTTAATCAATAAGAATAACTACACTTAATCCCACAAAATGTCATTCAATGCCTCACTACTTATAACAATCCATAATATCCTTTGATGGGAATATCACCCAATAATATCCAATAGTAGTATTATTTACCACATTCATTAATCATCATGGAAATAATTATATTCACTACCTATAATGACTACTCAAATGCTCTTTGTCCATAATGGAAAAAATATTTGAATTCAACACAGTAACCATTGCCCATTATTAAAAACACAATAATAAATTACCATAATCTTAAACATAATAATTATATTCACAATGACATGCATCATATATTTTTTCCAAAATGGTTACATAATTTGTTTTCCTATTATAGAATCAAAATTGAGCTATAATTACCACCAATAGAGCCTTAAACAGATCCTTTAGGAGTTTAACATTTAGATTTCATTCCCGTACATGCTCTATTTATAATATGGTAAGCATTTAACTAAGAAAAAAAAGAAGAATACATGGCCTATATTATATCCAAATCTAAAATATATAAATTCATGAGAGTAATAAGAGACACATACAATAATACATCAACTTTTATAAGGATAAACCCTCTCAAGTAAAAATCCTATGAAATAAAAAACACTTTCACTCAATGAATGAGATTACATGGAAATCATTATAATAAGATATTTTGAAGACCCCTTGACTATGGCTCAAGCTACTACAACAATGTTCCAAGATCCTCTACACATTCTTCCTTCCAAACCTTCTCAGACTTCTCCTTTCAACTTCTCCTATGGCTCCCTTTCCTATAGATTCTCATTCATTTTTACTACCTTTTAGGAATCACTTGTGCTTAGTATTCCTTCTCCCATATGGAATCAATTATTCAAGAATGTAATAATTATTTTCTAATGTTTTACATATTAAATTGGGCATGTAAGACCTCCTATGGCATTGACATCTAACTACTACTAGTCTAGGTCCACTTCCCAATATAAATCAGTGCATATATTTTATAGCCTTTAACTTAGATTATTTTTAATAATTTAGAGCATCAGAAGAAATTATGATACGATGATTTTCGGTTAAAACCTCTAAAATTATAGAGAATATACAACAAAAAGAATGAACTCATTTCAAGCTCATATGAAAGAGAAAGTGGCATTACACTCCAAACTATAGCTATAAAATATTTATACAAATTTTTGCATTAGTTAATCTTTAATCTAGAAAAGAATCACTTAAATATTATTTCAATTGATAAAGTTGTGATAAAAATATCACTTCTATATTTAACAAGTCTATACAATATTAAAGGGATCAAATGATTAGGTTTCATGTTGAAAATAAATTCTAAATATTTCTTTGGATGTCAAATATGTCACTCTCAAATTTCATTCAAATTTTATATCATTTAATGTATATTATGACAAAGTCACATGGTATTTTATAGGGATTACTTAGATAGACCATTGTTCAACTGAGCATAACTTTTTTCTTACAAATCCAATATTAGTATAACTTATATCATTGGAAATGTATTTCAAAAAAACTTCCAAGGATACTAATTTTGTTGAATGAAAATTAACAGTTCTCCTATAATATTCTTTGAATAATCTATATTTGTTAAAAATATTCAACTACAAGGCATGTAGCCTAATATTCGTTCTTATTATCTAAAAAAAACATCAGCATAATTAGATTTTTCTTATGGATCCAGTGATGAACCAACAATCTAATTTGGATAAAACAATATCTGCTACATACTATGGTAAAACATAATAATCATTACATATAATGGTAACACAATATATATTTTCCATAATGGATTTCATTTCATTTGCTATCCTTAATGGCAAACTTGATACTCAATCCTAATAATGGGAATAATAACTATTGTTCTTTACAATAGAAAATAAAATATTTACAACCATGAGAGTATTATTGTCTATAATGGCAACACCATGTTTACTACCCATAATAGCAATCACCTTATATACTTATTGTAATAAATAACCTAACATTATTGCCCAATAAGATATTTACAAAGGCCATTCTTAATTATATAATAGTAATATTTATGACATCTAATTATACACAATAGCATTGGGATTTTATTGTGTGTGTTTTCTTCATAGTCCTAGTGACATTCATAGTTAAAAATTATAATTACAATAAATAAGAGTTCTAATATAGGTTGGATGTGAGATGACCTTGTAGCCACATAGGAACTTGAAAATATATTTTAATGTATGTAAATATGATTAGAAATACATCCACCTTCTTAGTATATACTTTTGGATAATTTTAATGTATACTTAATCACAAGCCTTGTTAATGTATAGTTTGAGTAGATACTAGAATATTTTAAAAGTGTCATAGAAGCACCATGAAGTTTTATATCATAAAATTGATGTGAGTGGGATCTTATCTAAAACATATTTTAATGTAAGGAAAATTTATGTGGAGTTAATAGGATTAAATATATTGAACATTATCAAAATTAGATTAAACTTGATAATGATAGGTTTTAAATGCAAAATAATATTCAAAATCTACTTTTGGCATGGAAATCCATTATTTAATCTCTCAAATATCATATAAAATAGTTCAAAAGTAAAGATGGTTTTTGGGTCCTAATTTGATAAAATAAAATGAAATACAAGTGATTCTTTTACTAAATGAAATCTAACTTAGTACACTATCTTGTGCTAAAAATATATCAATATAGGTATATTTTATACTTGAAAATTAAAACATATTATAGATTATAGTCAATATTAATCTTCTATACATTATTGAAATTAGTTCATTATTTATATTGTAAATCCTTATATTGTATTCCATATTACAAATAAAAACCAGGCCATGACAAGTCCATTTAATATTCTAAACCAAGTTAAAATAGTTTAGATTAAAGGTTGAAATTTATATTAGAAATTGGCTCAAAGAAGAGGTAGCTAGAATGCAATTTTGTAAAAGGTATTAGAGGTAAATTAAAATGCATATAAAATTAAAGAAGATTATGTACCTTCTTGTGTAACTAAAAGTCATCCAAGAAAGAGAAATTTAATCAAGAAGGGATCCCAAGAGGCAATGAAAGGAATGTGAACCTACATGAAATGAGGCTAAGGAAGAAGATGAAAGATAATGACAGAATATAGAAGTCAAAGCAGTTTGAAAAGTATTAATAGGGAAAATAAGAAGGCATAAAAGGTGCAAGAATATTTGAATTTAACCTATACCACCATATTTTAACTTGAATTGAGATAATCCATTTGGTCCACATAAATATATGTCTTTGCATTATCTATGAAATTTTATTTTTGAATATGATTTATTCTTATATCGCCTACTCTTTCAATATATTTATAATGTTCCTAATATTCTACTACATTTATTTTCATATGTTTGAATTATATTAGCCTTGTTTTCTTATTTTTCTTAGTTTGATGTAAATATATGATAATTAGTGCATGCAAAGGATTGAAACACAAGTTTTGAACTCTCAAAGGACTTATCTAATAAGGCATTGATGGGTTTTACAAATCAATTCATATGAAAACATGAAATACTCTATCTTGAGATATTGCATTCCATTTTAAAAAGTAGAAGTGTTTTATGGGTTATTTGGAACAAGAACATCCTGATAGCAAAAGTAAAAGATGTAGTCTTATATATCCACGGTAAATAAAGAAGTCAATCAATTTGAATAGAAGTTTAAAATAATATAATACTATTGAATAATGTTGTGGCATCTCAAGAAAATATAGGAACCACTCACATCAAAATTATGGAAGACATAGAATGATTAGAAAATACACTTGAGAAAGATAAATTTATTTATTCACAAAGTGAGGAGGAAGAATAAGAACATAACATGATAAATAGAAAAGAGCACAAGTGGATGAGGAAGATGGTTTTCCAAAAATACCACACTTAAATATGGAATTTCAGAGATACATTCATCAATATGAATTCCAAAAGTAGATGGAGGAGTTGGAGGACTACTTTAAGTAGTTATAAGCTTATATTGAGATATATATATACCAATAAGCAAACACACTATTTTACATATTTGAATATAGTACATGCTTTATATGGTAGAGAATCTACAAAATATTTGAAGAATTAGTATCCAATGATTATAAAATAAAGTAAATTTAAGAAATTAGTGTAAAAACAATTTTATCTCATTGGATATAAAAGATAAATATAATTTTTAATACCTTTAAAGGATAAAGTAGAGAATATTATATCATTGAGTTTTTCAAACAAAATATTTTATTAATCCAGTCAATTTAGGATTTTAGAATCACTATCAAAATACATTATAGGACTATATGACCATATAAGGAGGGTTGTGTTCTTAAAACCAGAAAACATTAATTATTTAAGTGCACAAGTAGATCATATAGGAGAAAATGGAAAATAAACTATTATGCTTGGATGCACCCTATGTTGAAATATCTATAAAGTGACCTTATTAATAATGCCTAGATATGAGAAATCATAGTTCAGTTGTAGCTACAGTCTTCATGAAAGGGGTGTAAACCCTAGGTTCAATCAAGTTATGGAACAAAACAATAAATTTGGCTATAGTCTTCATGAAAGGGATGCAAACCCTAGGTGTAGTCAAGAATTGAAAGAAGATGGTTTTTTATAGATAGTTTCTTTAATCTATGAGAAATCCTCTTTAGTTAGAAGAAATATCTCTTAAGGATATTTGGATTCATAGGTGGATGAACCTCTACCCTCTATCATGATTTTGAAGGATGAATTTGGGTTGGATTTAATTGGTCATGAAGCCTGAACAATTATCTATAAAATAAAGGGTAAAAGACCTTGCTTCGAGGAGCTCAAAGGATACATCAAATATTGGTGGACTAGTACAGAATTCCAAGTAACTCTCCTACCCAAAAATTTATTATCTCTTTCCTTTTCTAATTTATCATATAGATATAGGGTAATGGACTGTAGATATAATTGGTTTTTTTCAACAAAGGAGTGTCTATATAAGACCTTGGACTCCTAGTTTTAATACCTTTACACAAGAAGTTAATGGCTTCCCAGTCTGGGTGAATATTTGTGCTCTCCCTATGGAGTTTTAGGGAGAGAAGATATTCACCAAAATTGGTAATTCCATTAGTGCATTATAGTATATGGATGTCCAAATAGAGAAAAAATTGTTCAATAAAATTAATATGAGTAAAGCAAGATTGGTTGTTTGGATGGATGTTTCAGTTCCTAGGCCACAATCCATTACTATCTCCTCAAGCAAAGGGGAATGGATCTAAAGTATTTACTATGAAAACTTCTCCCTAAGATGTTATGGTTGTCATCAATATGGCCACCTGAAGAAGAGATGTTTGATCATTCGATCATGCTCTAATTCCTCCTTGGTGGATGAGAAGGCCTTACATGTAAATGATTCAAAATATTTAAATGTATGAGTTAAAAATAAATAATCTCATCATCGAGATGCACCAATTGTCCAACAAGAATCATGTGAGCAACAAAAGGCTCAAACCCAAAAGGATAATTTGAATTAGATCATTGATAAAAGCCAAATGGGTACTAAAGATCAACCAAATGGTTTCATGGAAAATATTAGAACCTTAGATTGTATTCTTGAAGCTAATTATGAAACAATCGATGATGATCAATTTTCTAAAAATTAAGATCCTACAAAATATGTTACAACTAGATATTACCTTAGGATCTTGAAGTAAAAAAATGCATTCTTAGATCTTGTCACTCTAAAAGAGGAAGAACCTTTGCTATAGAAGAAAAATAATAAAAATAATTTTCTCTTTGATGGATGAATGTTATGTTTGTTTTCCTTCTATTTTTTGGAGTTATGTGTCATGTAGGGGTTGTATTTTTGTTAGTTCCTTCCAATAAAAATATAATAGTTGATTATGAAAACTTAGCGATTTGATGAATATGGAGAATATATTTGATAAAAAGGCAAATATGGGTATGCTTTAATTAACTTTTTAGAAATGTAATGAGAGCAATGTAATGCTTTGTTTTTGTAATAGGAGTGGCCCCCAATAGAAGCCACACATAGCTTATTAAAAAATAGTGCCTAGAGGTGATCTTGTTATAGCCTATGGTCAAGTGCAATGTAAGCCTATGGGAATTTTTGATGTATTCATCCTTAGAAATACTAGTTAAACCATCTCTATGGTTAATATTGATTAAAGATATTAATACATTTAATATATTTTAATTTAACCTTCAAGTTAGATTATGTTGGCTTGAGGATTAGAATTTAATTGGAGACTATCTATAGACACCCATTTTGAGTGCATCATAAACCTCTACACTTACCAATATATTCATAAATTAGCGAATAAAACACCCAAACTAAATCAATCATATCCAACCTCAAATCAAGATAATTCATTAATACAAAATAAAAAATGCCAAGGCATGAGTGAAGTGTTAGTGATGTTTTGCTCCTGGCAGTGCTTTTGTAAAATTTAATTATCTCCCAGTGTGACATCAAGGTAGACCCTAACAAAGTAAAGGCCATCATCGAGATGCCATCGCCTACCAACCTAAAGCAATTGCGTAGCCTCTAAGTCAAAATAACCTCCATTCGTTGATTCATAGCACAACTATCAGACAAGTGTAAACCATTCAATCATATCCTATAGAAAGGAGTGGATTTCAAAAGGGATGAAAACTATCAAAAAGCCTTTTATTCTATCAAATACTATCTCACTTCTTCAGCAATCATGTCTCCCCCACACCCACAACTATCGCTTACACTATACATTTCAACCACATATTTTGTGCTAGGCACATTATTAGCTCAAAATAACATGCTCGATAAAGAGCAAGCTATATATTATATCAATCGTATGCTAGTAAGCTATGAAATTTGATATGGGTACATGGAAAAACTATGCCTAGCTATAGTTTTTTCCACCCAAAAACTTTACCATTATATGTTAAATCACACTACTTTTGTCATCGCTCGAGACAATCCCCTATGATATATGATGAACAAAAGTTACCACAACTCTAGTACAACAAAATGGATTATGCTTCTAACTAAATTTGACCTAGAGTTCATCTCACAAAAAATCCATAAAAGGATAGGTCATCGCAGACCAACTTGTGGAGGCTCCATTTCCAGATGATCAACCTCTCCTAATTTAGCTTTCAGATGATTCCATCTTCCATATTACAGAAGTTGAAGAGTATATCGAGCTAGAATCACCAACTGATCTGAATCTATTCTTTTATGGCTCTCAATGCAGTCACATTGGGGGTGTAGGTATTGTTTTCTTCACACCCAAAGGGGAACCACTCCCATTTTCATTTAAATTAGATTTCCCTTACATAAACAATAATGCATAATACGAAGCCTTAATACTAGGATTAAAATAGGCCCACTCCATGCATATTAGATGCCTCCACATCATAGGTGATTCCCTCTTAATAGTAAACCAAGTGCAAGAAATCTAGCAATATCATTGTCCAGTCCTTCAACAATACAAGCAGGTCATGCAACAACTTCTTTTCCAATTTGAGTGGTATGACATCGAATCCTCTCCTTGATCATCAAACCATTTTGTTGATACAATGGCCTCCTTAGGATCATTAATCCTGGAAAACCCCTATTAGATACCACATGTGTATCCATTGACATCCTCACCCAATCTACCATATCCCCTATGCTTCCCACAGATGATGGTGGCATCCTGTCATAAATACCCAACCACATGATCCTTGGTTTACATAAATTAAGGATTATATCAAGTTAGGATTCCTACCATGTGACCTACCACATGATCATCGTCGAACATTCAAAAAAAGAGTGATTTGCTATACATTATTAAGGGACATCATCTACCATCATAGTTATGATGGAATCCTCTTGCATTGTCTAGAACCGCATGAATCCCAATGGTTTAAACAAGAAACCCATGATGGTTCATGCGGTGGCCACTTTATTGGTATGGAAATCATAAAGCGCATTCTTCACATGGGCTATTACTAGCACAAGATGAAACATTATTGTTGTGATTATATGAAGCACTATGGCAAGTGCCAACAACACACAAATCTCATAGATATACCATCTCAAGCACTTCAACCTATTCAGTCCATGCGGCCTTTCTCTCAATGGGGCCTTGACCTTATTGGATAAATCACACTCGATTCATCTAGTAATCAAAAATTTATCATCATAGCTATAGAATGCTTTACAAAGTGGGTCAAAGCCATCCCACTCATCCAAACCATGAGAGCTAAGAATATGATGTTCATTACAGACCACATAACATGTCAATTTGGAATCCCGTCAAAAATCATCTCTTACAATGGGAAATCATTCAAGAACAAAAATATTCATGATCTTTGCACCAAATTCAACATTCATCACAATTTCTATACCCTAAAATACCCATAAGGTAATGGCCAGGCAAAGGCTACCAACAAAACAATCTGCTACATACTTCATAAAATAGTAGCAGAGTCTCATCACAATTGGTATAATTAAATACCCTTAGCTTTGTGGGCCTACCGTATGAGCATTCATACTCCCACTGGGAAAATACCCTTCTCACTGGTCTATGGCACTAAAGCCATTACACCCCTCAAACTCAAGATACCATCCTTACGAATATCTATGAAAGAATTCATTGATGACGATACTACTCGTCAAGCCCACTTCGATAAGCTCACACTCCTTAATGAATATTACATTCATGACATCGATATCACATGAGTCTATCAAGACCACCTTAATCATGCCTACGATAGTAAGGTACACCAATGTGAATTTCAAGTTGGCAACTTAGTTCTCAAAAAGAACTAACAAATCACAAGCCAACCTCGCCAACAACACGACAAATTTACCATGAACTAACTAGGCCCATTCATTATCACACACAAATTTGGTTCAGGTACCTATCAATTGGCTAATCTCAAAGGTATCACCAAAATTTCACCTTCATACATTCAATGCATATCTTACGTAGGTCTCCACCACAACATATCGTACATAGTGCTATCTACATACACATTACTCACTATGCACATATACACACACGATATTTTTTTCTTATTATAATAGATCTACATTTGCCTTTTATGCCATTTATATGTTGTTGGTATTTTTTTATATTTGCAAGATTCACATAATCCATCGCTATGTCATAGATAGAGATAGGCAATCATACACACACACCATCAACATATCAGACTACCACCATGTAGGATCATCCCCCACTACCCCTAGTTTTTATTACACCAGTCAATCTGGCTAGGCCACCTATCACTATACATACCAGATAGTCCTCACCCTTATCCCATCTAGATAACCACAATCCACCCCAATGTCCTTCACCCCACCATAGAGGGTCATCCTACTCACATCACTTAAGAGATAGTTAGGTCTCTCTATCCTCCTTTAACAAAGAGGAGGAAAGCTCCCATGTCCACGCCCAAGGGTCTCCTCCACCTCTGCTTGAGGATACAAGGAATACCTACTCACCGTCCACTTCTCCTCACCATACTTTAGGAGCTTATCACCTTGCCAATGAAGAATACACACATCATCCTACGTGTCCTTCATGCTTACCTCCCCCAATTCCAAGTAGGATGTCCCCATACGACCAAGATATTCACTTACATGCTTCCCAATCCACTTCTACATGTGTAGCTCCACCTCATACATGGTGTTACCCATAACCATCTCCTTCTCCAATCCCATCACCTCCACATACTAATATCCAACACATTCTATCCCAACTAGATGCTCTCAAGTTACATTTGAGTCACTGTTGATGTCTCACTTCTACTTGCTATCCCACCATTGCTCGTACATCTTCACCTTACCTTAGGTCCATCCCACATCCCTAGGTTTTACCCATGTCAGAGTCTCAACCCACTTCTCTACCATTCAACCTCACTCCATCCACTTCCCACACACCTCTCATGGAGCCCTATATCTACCCCATGCCTATCTCATATGCACCATTATCTAAATTATTTCATCACCTCCTTCATCAAGGTCTACTAGTGTTACCTAATATCAGGATTGTTGATCCATCATGTCCAAAACCATGAAATTAACACAAGCATCAGTTTTGCATATACCACCGCCAGCCAGGCCATGACATTGACACATGCCATACATTTGAAACCATGGTAAACAACATGTTGCTTGGTGATAAAATCCCATAATTTGAGCATTCCTATTCATCCTACTGACCACAAAGTTCTCCACACTATATCATCCCTCACACTTTACCACCATGTAAATCTTTGATATCTCCCTCTCATTACATCCATCACATGTCAAACTACATAAACTATAAGAGCACTGGCAGCATCATTGCCTCACCTCCTCACTCATGACCTAACCCTCATGACTTTTCCCATTAGTAGTTTATCTTCACCCTCCATATTCATTCTTATCTTTCTTTGTTATTTTCTAATGTAGTTGTATGGTCATGCTTCGATCGACTACATACCTATGTTAATCTAGTGTCTTTCTTCTCACCCATTTCCTTTGGTAATCTGCTCGTCTTGTTGGTTACCAACACTTGTTTCTTCTCACTTATTCCATATGTAAATTCCTTCAATTAAAATTCTTCCTCTTTTTGGCATTATTGCATGTATCCCACCAGTCACATGTTATTATCCTACTACGCACATACCCCACACACTAGGGCAAATTTTACCACAACATTCGACCATCATTTTCACCACACCATACACCTCTTTGCAAATAAGCTTTTTAATCTACCTTCACTAAATTTCATGTTCTTCCTCTTGCAGATATTTCATTCTTCCATTTGCATTGGTTATATTACATCCATTGTATATATCCATTCATATTTTATTATGATTTCATTTCATATTTGTATATCATTTACCCAGAAATGCACCTTCAATAGGAATAACATACACACTTGTTAGCATCACCACTTGGATGTCCATTCCCCATTTTTAGGATTAAGGTGTATACAGGTGTCTTGTTTAGTTTTGACCACTCGCTAGTTTATTCAATCAAATTTCACCTTTAGCTAATAGGTTTTCTACACTTCTTATAGTTATTTCAGGCTAGTTCAACTTCTATCACGTACCATTCACACAGGTTACATACTTAAACAAATTTTGAGCCTAGGTAAGATAACACCTTGCATAGATATCACCACCTAGTGAATGGTTTTTCCTGCTCATCCTATCACTTGCATGGTCAACATACAACCTAGGGATAAAAAAAGGGATAAGCATAAGCAAAAATAAGACAAACGGGCAAAAAACAAAATCCAATACCCAAATCAAAAAAACAAAAAAAAAAATAAAATAAAAATAGCACCACAAAAAAAATACAAGCAATAAATGAGGGACAAAAAATAAAAGGAAAATCCTTCAGATATCACCAATGTTATGCTTCATCGCCTTTGGTCCTTAGGTTCAACATAGCATCATGGTATGATTTCCATCACTAGATATAGGATCCAAGAGCCTGCCTACCAGTGGAATAGTCTTACAAGGGGTGACACATCTATCACATTAGTGATCTTATTTTATACAGATCACTATGCACTTGTGGATGAGCTAGCTAGCATGGTCATATTTACAATGGGTCCCTTGAAATAGATAAATGAACCTCACTCATTTTTACACAATGGTCCATGATAGACTTTGAACCAATTAGATCAGTTATAAGTTGTCACAAATGCTTGCACAATTTTTGTGTCTAATATTTGATCACTACAACTATGATTATCAAAGTTATTACATATACCGTATGCCATCCTACATCCTTGAGATTATGGAATGGATAAAATTCACACCAGTCTATGTCACGATACAAGTGCTTCCTTTGCACATTTCAATCCTCTTATACATGCATCCGTGCATCTATTTTTCATAAATTTATCCAACATTTCATCACTACATTTATCCTGCATGCATTCATTGATATTACATCATTGCATCTATGTTACATGTGAAGAACACAAGCTTATATTGAGAGGGGAGGGTGAACAATATAGCACCCACTTTTTACTTTCTTTCCAAACCAATATCAATTAGTGTCCTCAATTTCAATAACCAAATATAGCAGTGTGCATTAATAACATAGATAGCAATAGTAAGCAAGTGCACAAATCATCACACACAATTAAGACACAAGATTTAACGTGGTTCCCCAATGTGGGGTAGTCCACAATATATTCTCCTTATAATATTTCACAAAGAAATAGGGATCCTTATCCCAATAAAAATAATTACTTTGATCTGCTCAAAGCTAGGCTATCCTGATCTACTTAGGTGGGCTGCACTGATCTTCTCAACTAGGCTCTCCACTGATCTGCTCATCTAGGCTATCCATTGATATTATCATCTAGGATATCCATTGATCTGGTCAACTAGGCTCTCCACTGATCTGCTCATCTAGGCTATCCACTGATATGCTCAGCTAGGCTATCCACTGATATGCTCATCTAGGAAACTGGTGTTGATGTATTTTTTGTTTCTGTCCTATCTCTTTCACTGCTCACAAATACGCCTCAAGTCCTTGTCACAAGGCTCAAACAATCCTACTCAAATTTTATCCCAAATCTATTCTCAAAGCCTTCACAAAAGTCTCAAATAATCCTTCTTAAATTCTATCCCAAAAGCCTTCCCAAAGGCTCAACTAGTGACTCTCAAGTAGCACTCAAATCTCAACCACAAATCAATGAAGGTAAGGTTCAATGATGAACTCAACAATAGATAAAAAATAAATGATGATAATAATCAACAATGTGCTCAACAATGAATGGCAATGTACTCCTCAATGGGTGACAACGATGATCCACAATGATCTCAACAATGTATGACAAATGATCTCTCAAATGGATGACAAAAATTCTCAATGTACTCTCAAATGGATGACAACAATGCTCAATAATGTACTCTCAAATGGATAACAACAATGCTCAATAATGTACTCTCAAATGGATAACATTAATGCTCAACAATGTACTCTCAAATGTATGGCAAATGAGCTCTCTAATGAAAACCTGTCCAAACAATAACAATAACTTCAACCAACCAAGGAAAATCTCCACAAGTGATAGCAATAGGTTCTCAATAATATATTCCTCATGCAATGTCAATAAGCTCTCAAGAAACAAGCACAACTCCCTCAAGCAAAGAGCTCTCAAATAGCCAACAATGATCTCCTCAAATGAAAGGCAAATGTATCCACAAGTGACTAGCAAATGATCTCCTCAATGGTCTCAAATAGTGGCAATATACTCAATGAGTAACCAACAATAATATCCTCAAATAAATAGAAAAAACCTCCTCAATAATGGCAATACTCTCAATGAACTCCACTAAAGCAATCATGGAACTCAAGCATCAATTTTATCCATAAAATTGATTTTCTAATCCATCCACTTTCTCTCAATAGCCAAGGAACATAATAAAGGAATTTGTCTTCAAATTCAAACCCTAACTCATATGCATGTCTTCTAACTCAAGGTAGCAATTAATAGTCTCAAGTTCCTAGTTTAATTTCATAATTAAATCATACACTAGGACATATAACAAGTTCAACATTTTTCAACCTTATGACTCCCTAATTTCATTAACACATACAACAAGCACCTATGATTTTATTTTTAATTCCACACCTTATAACTCCACATACAACAATCACAAATATTTAACTTCACACCTTATAACTCCCTAAGCACATACAACAATCATTTATTTTCACTAAATACCTTATAACTCCCTAGTTATAATAGAAATGATTTTCAATGCACCAAAAATTTGGTAATATCAAATATTACCATGCGCTAGAGATAAATACCTTTTTATAAAATTTGTAGCCTTCACAACCTTCAAAATCATTAATGCCTTTGCCAAAATTAATGCACCTTCACCACCTTTGAAATCGTTAATGCTTTGCCAAAAATCAATGCACCTTCACACCTTTGAAATCATCAATGCCTTGCCAAAAATCAATGCACCTTCACACCTTCACGGGAGTCGAAATCTATTCCTCTCACCTAGCACTATGAGGTGCTTACCATGTGGGTGCTAGCCCACATTGGGATTTTAATCCCAAACATCCAAATTTAACTTGTGCTCAAATCTAAAACTCGATTTTACTTTCTTAGCAAAACACTTTACCCTTGGTGGGATTCGAACAACGAACCTACCTTGTGCAAATTTCGTGTGCTACCAACTGCGCTATAGGCTTCTGCATGACATCACTTTCATGCACTGTTTACTTGACCTTGCTCTCAAATCAAAAGCTATTTATCCTTCTTTATTCGTTTTTCCCCTTTCGACGACTCTCTCTCATGTGCTATGTCCAGTATTCAATAAAAAAAGGTTTTTCACCTTTTATTTATATGCACCTCCATCCTTCGAATGACGTCAAAAAATATTTATTAATCTCCCCAACCTTTGCATGTCGACGGATAATGTAATTCAACTTTAGACCTTAGAATTATTAAATAAAAATTTAATAATTCACCTCTTAACTTTGAATTGGGATATCTCCTTCATTATTTTGAATTTTTCCATGAAACATTTTGCACCTAGGTTTTATTGGAAAACCTTTTCATCCATCATAATTTGGAGAAGTCTTAGCATAGTGGTTTTAATGAAAAAACATTTCCAATTGTTTTAATGAAAACCCTTTCTGTTGGTTTTAATAAAAAACCCTTCCATCAGTTTTAATAAAAACCCTTGACATTGGTTTTAATAAAAACCATTAATATATTAATTAAAAAATTAAATATTATATGCCTCTTGTGCCACAAAACCCTGTAAATATCCATGCTCTCCAAAATATAATAAATGATTATTTATGAAGTGCTTTTGCCACCAAAACTCAATGTGATCCATGTGGCATCAATGACAACACAAAATAACTCAAATTGCCAACAACATGCATCTACAATATTCTAAAAATACACTATCATACTTATATCAAACCACATAGCATTGCATCCAATATAAACTCCCTTACATTAGTATACAATATATGTATACTATAGTATAATCATATTTCTACACTCTACCACACATACACATACATCCATTCATCACAAATTTTATTCACAAATTATACTATGTTATCTATGTAAACGAAACTCAAACACAATTTAAATCACAATCATAACACATGTATATAATAGTCACAAGAAAAATGTATATATATATATCATCCATAAAAAATTCTCGTAGGCTACAAAATGACACCATACCCAATATCCATCATACAAAATACCCGTAGGCCAGTACAATCCTCAGCCCTAACTCCCACTAGGAATCTCTCCATTCCCCTTGTGGCTAGCCCTC
Source organism: Wollemia nobilis (assembly GCA_028583015.1). Classification (NCBI taxonomy): domain Eukaryota; kingdom Viridiplantae; phylum Streptophyta; class Pinopsida; order Araucariales; family Araucariaceae; genus Wollemia; species Wollemia nobilis. The sequence continues at coordinate 5,996,187 of JAQPPZ010013513.1, forward strand.
CCTTGTGCTATCATGTGTGCTGCTATAGCCCTACTAGAATTCACTCCTATTCTTGATGCCTAAATTCCTCTAGGATATAATATCCCCTCTAACCTCGTAGTGTCACCTACACCCTATGATGCATCCTGGGCCTCAATCCCCACATCCCACTGACCCATCGAAGCTATACTCCAATGACTCTGCTATGATTGTGTCTATACTAATGATAGCAATTGTGCCTAGCTATAATCAGGGAGTGGAATCCCATACATCACCAAGGAAAACTCACATATCACCTACTTCACTACCTCAGTAGACCTCCTACACTCTCACTACTCTTTCACAATTGCTCTATCTCTACCCTCAAGGCAACCACATCTATCGAAATCTCCTCTATCACCTTGGCTCGATCAACCTCTACCAATGCTTGTTGTTGCCTCACTATTTTTGCATACAACTCTACAATATTTGCATCTCTGGCCTCTAATGTAGATCACTCCCTCTACATATTGGTCCTTAACTGCTCCATATCCTCTACCATCTTGGCATACCTAGCCTCCATAGTATCAAACCTCTTGTGTTGCTTAGCATATTGCAACATGAAGGTCTTCTAATCCACATCCATAGTAGCATTCAAGGCCATAAACCTATCCTCCAAATCCTCCACATCGACAACCTGATCTATCTCACTCTCTTAGAGCTCTCCCTCCAACTGGCGTACTCGCTCATGCAATAGTAACACCTCCTCTGCATCCCATCTCTCCTCATCCTTAATGGGAATATCTCCTATCTCACCAAGAAACCCCATATCCTGGGTGTCATCAAAAACAACATCTCTACCCACACCCCCACCTATCTCCTCCATAGGCTATGCTCCCTCCCCTATAGGCTATGTCCCACTATCCATAGGTACCTAATCCACTCTCTCTATAGATGCACTCAATATGCCATCTAATCACCTCCTAGACCATCAAATAGGCACCTCTATCACACCACTAAATCTATCCTATGACCTAGATTGTGTGCCTTTAGCTACCCACCCCTCTGTTGTAGGTACCCCACCACTAGGAGGTACCCATTGATCAACCACCCCAACATGTGGCTCCCAACTCTAATTCATCCACCAGGCATCATACTCTAGTGTAGTACCTGCATCATCCACATCTACAATAACCATAGGCGGGTCCCTCTCACTAGTATATGGTAAGACCACAACATACCCCCTTGTCACCACATCATTGATAATATACAATAGGAACCTCTAGATTTTCCTATCACAATCCAAACTGTTGCATCACTCAACTAAACTGAAATAACTTAGCCTACCAAGTATACCATCCCACCAACCACCTCCCATGATGAATAGCATCCAACTGCTCATCATCATGCTCCCATACTACCCCACCCCTCCAAGGCCTCCATGTAATCACACCAGGTACCAACTCTCCAAAATTCATCCTCCAAAATAGAGAATCACCCTCATGTGACCTCTTCATACCCTGATCCTCATATGTGCTCCATATTAAGGCATATGGAAAATGTGTTTGCTCATTCACATGAGCATCATAAAGCAATAGTGATGGTCGCTCAATGGCTATGTGCTCCTATGCCTATACCTATAACAAAGGAGTATAGCTCAACCCTTTCCTCCCCATACACACTGTATCATGCAACTCCCTATACACCTAAGACAAGAGCATAGATGCCCATGCAAATACAACATTTCACTCCATCATGTCACCACATCCAACATGTTCTAGGTAAATAATACCTTGAAAGTATCTGGTAGATCATACGTAGAAATCATAACCATCACTGCACATTGGTGCTTAGACAACATATTATTATACCAAAGAAACTCATAATCCATCTTCTTTGTGTCTACCTCCCTCTATATAGCCCTAAATAACTGCTCCATAACAAATTTCTGACTATCATCTGATGCTTCCCTCACTGGCACATCCTCAATAGGCAGCTTATATATTTTTTACACATCCTTCAAGGTGATTGTCATCTCACCTGTTAGAAAATGGAAGGTGTTATAATTTGCATCTTATCTCTCACACAAAGCATATATATATGCCCTATTGGTATGAATGCTCTTGCACTCCCACACACCTCTCAACCACACTGCATCCAACCACTCTTCATCAGCCTTATTCTTCATAAGCTTATCTAGCTCACCCTTCATCGTACGAACCCGATGTCATGGTTCGATCTTCTTCACCTATTCATACACAAACAAGCACAACAAAATTCATATTAGTTCAAATACAATACTCAAATTACACAAAATTCAATCACATTGCACACATTTCACACATAAATTAATACATTTAATTTGTCACGCATTTCAAGACATTAAAAAAATGCACAATCCACATATCACTACAAATAAAAAATACAGTCACATATTTAGATACCCATTTTACCTTTTCATGGTCAAAGTCCAAACAGATGTGAAAAACTATACATATTTGGCTTCCAACAGTAAAATATCAAAACTTCCCACATACTCACTATGGCATGGAAATTTAAAACCACATCAATCCACTAGACATACAAAAACAACATACATTTTTGAACACCCATTTGCCATTTTATGGTAAAAGTTCCAACATAAATTAAAACCAGTACATATTGGGCTCCCAAAAACCAATTTTAAATTCATCTACATCTACATCATGGCATGCAATTCAAACATATTCTAAAAGCAATAACACACTAAAACAAATTACATTTTTAATACCCATTTCACCCTTGTACAATGAAAGTGTCAACAGTTTTTAAAAATAACACACCCACAATGGAAAATTTAATAGTCAAATTTTCTTAATTTACATTCCAACAGCTCACATTCAAATAACATGCCAAAAAAAGACAAAATAAAAACACAATCACACAGTTGGATTCCCATTTTCCACTTCTACGGACACAATTCAATCACATTTCAAAATAGTATCCCATCGCTTCCAAAATGCAAAGTCAAACTATACACCTACCTTACTCGGTAACTAGTCAAACTAACACTAAAATAGGTCAAACCTAAAAACCAATCACACTTTTGGATACCCATTTGGCTTGTTTAGCACTTTGTATTCCAATTTCAATTAAAATTTGCATAAATTTTAAAAATAAAATGAAAACCTCCCCCTCTATTTTACGCTTTTCTAGACACAAAATTGGAAAAAAAATCAAGTAACAAGCACTTACCGATGGGTCTCCATGTCAACCACTAGCACTAGTGCATTTCCTTACTATTCTATCACCCAACTCAATCAGTCACAAGATATCCATGTCCAAACCGTTGATCGCTCCTCCCTCTCCAAGTTTGTTGTCATCAAAATGACCCCCCCATGCTTAAAAAAAGCCTTAAATATACCTAAAACCCTAATTTATCCTCTATCGTGTGAATTAGGTCCAATTCACCCCCTGACTTGTGAATCTAGATCCAATTCACCTCCTATCCTTCGAATTGAGCCTATGAACCCAAAATCACCCAAATTTCATCCCAAACCCTAGGAAATCTACCCATCTTCCTGTCCATCTAATTTTTCATCAATATTATTATGCTTTTTTCTTCTATCAACTAATCCATATTTATATCACCACATTTCATTCACCCCATTGTTGATTCCTCATTTGAGGGGGTATTCATATCCAAAAGTTAACTTTACATGCAACCAAACAACCAAACATCCAAATCACAAATATCACATCTGTCTACAAAAATGTTTTGCTAAAGATTATCTTATGATAATAATCTCAATCCCAACCAAATATTTGTTAGATCACAAGAGTTATGCATTTCCATGGGTATGTCAATCTAGCATTCAGGTAAAGCAATCCTTATTGTATACTGAATGGTATGTTTGACTAAATCCTAGCACAACATTCGGGCATGTCATTTTTGGCATTCAGGTAAAGTGGTCCTTACCATATACTGAATGGTATGCATGACTAAAACCAACATTCCTTAACTCAAATGGTTTGACACATGTCACCTTGCACTCATCAATCAATAAACATAAAAAAATTGAATATGCATTTGTTCTATTCATACTTTGGACCATCCTACATTGGTCACAAAAGCAAAGCAGTCATAAGTTGCCTCCGCAAGCAACCAATATAACATTAAAAAATTTCATACAGAATAAAAAAAATTATAGCATTGCATCCATAATAACCTATTTCCATTCATCATCATAATTTTACATTTTTTTCTCTCTTCTTCCCCCCTTTCTTTCCTCTCTTCTCCTTCTCTCTTCTTTCCCCTCTTCTTCTTCCTTTCTTCTTCTCTTCTCCCCTTGGATCCCTAGTCAATATTGTATGGTCATGCTTCAAGTGGCTACATACCTTTGATTATATTCCATTCTCCCCTTATTTCTCTCATCTTCTACTTTCTCCCATCATATTTTTGTATTAAATTGTGTTCCACACTATATAGTACAAAAATGGGTAAAATGTAGACACCCAAAAGTCACACATGTCTACCTCTACGTATTTGTAGATCTATCAGGACACTTGTAGGTTTGCATAGACCATCCTAGACACCTCTAGGCTATTTTAGACCAGCGTAGGCTATTGTAGACCACTATAGACTATTGTAGACTTGTGTAGGCTATTGTATACCATTGTAGACTACTCTAGACTAGCGTAGATCGCTCCAAATCAGCATAGGCAATCGTAGACTTTCATAGACCTACGTAGACCACCTCATCAGCCTATAGGCACAAAAAACTACTAAACTAAACAATCCATGTCATAACCACCTTTCATCCATCAAGAGACCACCTATCAGTTACCTAAGGCAACTTAAGCCATTCCTAGACCTAATTAGGACCTCACAAGACTATTAGTTCCCAAAAAATCTTAATTAAGTTAATTAAAATTCTAATTTGAAAGTCACTTCACTTAAGTACACTTTATGGATTAAAAAGGTTAATTAGGATCCTAAACCTAAATTAGTCCTAATTATTCTCTCCCACATGTGTGTGCACCAAGTTAGTTAGGATATTTTCTAGGAAACCCTAACCTAATCCAAATCTAACCTAGGGACCACCTAACCCTAGTAAACCCAAATTTTTCCTCACACATGTGTGAGGATGAGATATTTATTTAGGTAATGTAGGAATGACACATCATAAACCCTAACCTAACCACCTTAGGAATTTACCTTAGGGTTTAGTACTCCTAACCACACCCCCTACACCTTGGCTTTTCCTATAAATAGGAGACCAAATCCCTCATTATCTCTCTCTCTCTCCCCTTTTAGTTAGTCTACAAAAACTCTGTAGGAGTTCAGACAGATGTGCAATCTCAGATATCTAAACCATATAAACAACATAGCAGCATATGAGGAGCCCATCCGGACTAGGATCTCCCAGAAAAAGTATCTATAGCTCAATTCATTCCCTGATCTACAAATATAGCTTCCAATTCACCCCTTGACCTGTGAGTTGATCCTATAGAAGGATTTTCTGCCCAAATCAGTCAGGTACACTTTATTTCATATTTTTATTGTCATTCATGTAGTTTATTTCAGTTTTCATTACATATTTTATGTCAATTTGTCTTCTTTACCATGGGGCTTAACTAAGGCAAGCCCCCAAACATACTTACTCCCTTTTACAGGTCTACAACAGGTGCAAAGATGAAACATCAGCAAATACAACTACTAATGGCACACATTACACATGAAGCCCACCTACATTGAGGAGCCCAAAATATAGCATCATATTTATTGTACATTTGTGAAAGAAAGAATGGGAATTCTCCTTATTTGTAGCCTAAAGTATTTCTATCATGAACAAAATCAGTATTTCTTAATAATTTATGTTATAGAAAGTTTTTGGATCAAATGCCATCTTTTGTACATTTCACCACCTATCAAACTCTAACCCAACTTAGAATCCTCCAAGCCAAAATCCAAGCTATTGAAATATTCATCTCCTAGCTAATCAACAATTGCCAACCCTTTACCAAGCTTTTAAGGAAGGATGAAATATTCAAATGGGATCTTGACTATCAATAAACCTTTGATGCTCTCAAATATTAGTTTTCATCCGCACCTATCCTTATCCCATTTAATTCCTATAGGCCCTTATTGTTATACATAACAACCACCAATCATATGTTAGGATATATGTTAAAATATTATAATGACAAATATAGATAAAAGGGTTATTTTATACATTATTAGAAGTTTTTTCAAGTATAAAGTCTACTATAAATCCTTAGAGAATATTTTCTTAGGTGTAGTATTTTTCTCTCAAAATCTTAGACACTATATGATTTGTCATAGAACCTTTTTCATCATGATGGTCAATCTATTGCACTATTTCATGTCCAAACCTCACCTCTCAAGATAAAACATTGAGTCAATACACTTAGTGAATCTAATATTGAGTTTGTCAACTATAAGTCTATTAAAGATCTAGTCATTACAGACCAGTTAGTAGTTCTACCTTTAGAATCTAGTCATCCCCTAGGGACTAATGAGTCAATATTTATCCTAAAATTAGATAAACCTAAATTATGGAATCTATACTTTGATAGTGCTAGATGTGTAAAAGAAGTAAGGGCCAGATTCATCTTGGTCACTCTTTAATAATAGCTAATCCATTTGTGCTTCAATATTAAATTCTCTTGTACCAATAATATCATTGAATATGAAGCCTGTATCATAGGGCTACATGTAGTATTAACTCCCTAAGTTAGAATCATTTCTATCTTTGAGGAATCCTGGCTCGTATTCAACTAATTTAATGGTGTATATCAAATTAAATATGATAAACTCAAGCCATATAAGAATATCATCAATAAAATAAAGGCCACTTTTAACAAAATTACTATTGATGCTATTTCTAGGTCTAACAATTGCCATGTTGATACTATGCCTTTAGTTACATCCCTTATCCTCTTACAACTAGATGAAAAACAAACTACAATTGTTATTTAGTAAATTAAGGAATGTTCAACCCTAGAATATAGTCAAATTTATTTAGAGATCTTCTCCATAGAAGCAAATTCATCCTCTAATCCTTAATACAAGGATATATTTGATTACCTTAAGAATTGTACTTTGCTTTATGGTTTGAATCATAATGAGCACAACAATCTCAATAAATGAGACTATAGTATCATTGGAAATATCTTAAATTCTTGATGGAATTTTACTTAGGTGTATAGGATCATCCAAATATCAAGTAGTCACTAAAGAGACCCATGATGATTCATGTTGTGGTCACTTTAGTATTGTTACCACCAATAAGAAAATCCTATGGATGGGTTATTATTAGACCTACATGAAAAATACTTGTTGGACCAAAATCTTCCATTTTTGTAGATAGGCACTATGCCCTAAATTTTAACCCAAAGTATAGCATTGGATTAAAATAGACTACTCTCTATTTCAACCTCTAGAGGAGGACGACTCCTTTAGGATGATTAAATTTAGGAAAAGGGATAGGAAATAGTAAGGGTTAGAAAGAAGTAAGAGTTATATAAAGGTATAAAAAAGTGAACAAGATATAGTGTAACAACATTGGATCTCACTAAGCAATACACTATCAATCAATTACATGATACTTAACAAACCAACCATTGTTACCTAAAATTATAGGTTCATTCAACTCTTAACATTTACTAAAATTATTCCAAGGATTTGAAAAATTAGTAATATAATAGGTGATTTAGACTCACTTTAACAAAATAGACTAAGTGTTGAATGTAACATAAATGACTTAAAAAAATGTATAAAGGCTTTAATCATTCCAAGGACTTCAATTGTTAGCAATCCAATAGGTAATCCAAATGGAAAAATTACTTTAATAGAATACACTAACAACTAAGTGTAACATAAATGACTTAAAGCAAAGTACACATAAAAATTACAACTGCGTAGTAATGGAGGCCAAAAAATTATCACTTCATTGATCAAAACCAATATTACAAAGCAATAGCAGGCATTGACTATAGATCCCACCTTTTTAATGAGGTCTATCTACATAATTATAGTTTAAAAGTTTGGAATTTTATAGTGGGAATACAACTATATGGTTGTTTGAGTATAACAGTCTAGCAAGAAACAAAAATTGTTGAGGTGGGAGCTCTAAACTTCATCTCAGGCATAAATTTGACTTTATCCCATTGATCTGCAACTACCTCCTACAAGTTGCTACATTATTGGAGTTTTAATTTTCATGTTTTGGTGGTATGAATTGGAACTACCTAGAAAGCACATGGTAATTGTAGGTTTGAAAATAATATTTCTTGAAAAGTTGCTCAAAATAAGGCTCTTCTTTTTTATTGCAGAGTTTTTTCTAGAGTAAAATAATGGTTTTGGCCCCATGATGTTACCATTATATGTGTTGTGGACTTGTGCACTTATTATTTTATGTTATTTTCTTTTATGTGTGCAATCCTAGTCTCAAGATTGAGAGTGGTGATGTCATCGACTCGAATGGCTCGGTTTCATGCATTTTGGCTTTGTTCACTTATTTGCAAAATATCAGGGTATTCTTTTGAATGCTAGCCTCTTTTAGAGCAATCATGGATTTGAGTGTGTAACACCCCTCTTTGACAGATCTTGCTATGAACAATGAACTATGTTTTGGTGTGGCAATTTAATAGCATAATTTTATGATATATATTTTGATGAATTGCATTATTTTAGCATGGAATATGGTACTGCTAATGTAAATTATGGATGCAGGAGTAGGTGCTCTCTCTGGTAAGGAAACCATAGGGAAACCACCTATTGCAAAGGATATCTTGGAGAAATGATGATGATGATAGCTAAGGGTAACAAATTACCCTTCATGTAGATGCATATCATTTAAGCTCATTTTCTTGTTAGCTTATTTTCACCATTGGGCCGAGAAAATTGCTTGCAATGAGTCTCCTTAAAATAGGATCGGTGATAGCATTAGACTATCTTAAAAGAGACCACCAATTTGAGGATAAAATAATGGTGTGAAAACATTGAATGCATGATTGATATTTTTTATTTTACATGGTGGAATCGGTAGCTGCCATGAATCTGGGGAGGCTATCCAGAATTTTATTTTTGCCACAATATTTTGTGATGTCTACTCTAGAAGCTACCACATAGATATCTGCATAGTTCACCCCTATAACCACCATTCCATGATCATTTTAAACCTTTTACGCTACAAAAAGCACCAAGAAAGGGACAAGTTTTTAGTCTGGTGAGGCCCAAAATTTGAACCTTGTACCTCCGTCCCTCTTACAATGTTTGGGAGAACCAATTGGTCTACACATTGAACCTCATGATTGATCTTAGTATGTTAATATTGTTAAGTTTTGGTAATATTAATATCCTAAATGCATATTATGATTTAGTTTGTGATATTAATGTTTGTGAAATAAACCAAACAATGGCTTTTAATATTTAGACTATTAAATTATAGATTGGATTCTAATGTGGAGTTGCAATTTAATTAATCAACTCTTTGTAATAGAATTAAGTTAATCCTTCGAGTAAATAAAGGGTTAATTTCTACTTAGACCACTATAGTATGCTTTGAGTGGTTCTTCATTAAGGCAAGGTGGCATGCATGAGTTTTACAAGAAATACCTTCTTGGACGTTACCATCAAATATCTCCATGCAAGAAGGCAAGCCCTATTCTCCTTGGCTTTAAATTTGGTGCATAAGGGAAGATGAGGAGTGAGAAAGAAAATCTAAGTTGGAATGAGATGGCTTTGGAAGGATGGATCTAGAGGAAATGCATTGGAATAACACTAGAGACGTAGAAGGAGCTTGAACCAGGTGGTTCCTTGATTTGGTTTATGTGCTAAGATTTGTTTTAGCTAGTTGTTGCTTGCTTTTATTTAAACCTTTGCTCCTTGTTGTGTCTTGCTTCAATTGATGATTCGTTTGTGGTGTTGATCTGCATTATTTCAATACCTTTGTGTTGTGCTTGGTTGTCCTTGTCTCTCATTAAATATTTAGTGGTTTTCTTTGTTGTGAAGCCTTTGGGCACTTGATAGTTGTGTTTCATCATGGATTTTTGTTTGAAACCATGAATTTTTACTCCTATGTTGTGTAAGTCAACTATTGTGTGCCTACATGTAATGCTTCATAATATGTGATGCACATTATATGGTTTTTCTTTGCGTGTGTGAGTAATCTCAATTTTAGAGTTTGGTGGGTCCACAATCTATGTTGGGAAGGTAGCCTTTGTGAACCCCATGTCTTGCTATTATGTAGCATTTAGCTTATGCATATATTATCGGGCAATGTCATTTGGGAGTTGGTTTGATTTTTCCTCCATATTCTTTCAAGTTTGTAGTTTGATCTAAAGCTTCTTCTTTGCTTGGTTTTATTTTAGTTGTTGTATGCTACTCTCTGTAGTTGTTTATTTGGGCTATGGCCTTAGAATAAGTTCCTTTTCATATGCTTTTTGAAAGAGTATTAAGATGCTAGTTTTAGTTGATGTTGGAAAAGGTTCTTTAATTAATCAAGTCTTTGTGTAAAGAAAGAATTGGTTTGTAAGAGAGCATATTTAGCTTTGGTGGCTTACTTGGATGGAAATAAGTTAGTTAGATTTGTAGAGTAGTGTATGGTTATAATGGATTTGTAAATCTATTTTTAGTCATATTGCATAGGGATGCATTTTTCTCATTAAAGAAGATTGTGTTTGTAAAGTTTTGAATGCTTGGTTATGGAAAAGAAATTATAGTAATGATTTTTGAGACTCTTGTGAGTTAGGAGATCATTACAAAGAGAAGTATGGGATTCTCTTTGATTAATGGTTTGGAGGAATAAACTAAAGGAAAATGAATGTTTTTAGCTCTTGAAGATTTGAGAAAATTAGAAGAGCATTGCTTGATGGTTTTGAAATAAATTAATCTTTGAGATTCATGTGAATTAAGAGGTTATTAAAAGAGAAGTATGGGATTCTCTTCAAGTTGGCTTGTATTCGTTATGCTTCATGCATTGTGATTGGCATAAATAGAAAATGGCATGTTTAGCTTGCATTGCATTTTTAGAGTTGTCTTGATCCCTAAGTATTATTCGAGTGCATGGGTGGTTCTCCATCATAAAGAGGCATGCAAATTTATGGATGGCTTGGAGGCCCTTTGATGATGTTTTATAGCTCTTGAATATTTTTAGAAAAATATGGAAAACAATATTTGTAAAGGAGAGATGTATTTTCCTAAAAAAAATTGTAAACTTGGTTGTTGTACCAATTGAAATATCTTATTGTTCCTTGTGTTTTGAACAATGAAGTGCTTGGAAAATTCTTTTATTTCTAAATCTACTTTGAATTGTGGAAATGTAGTCTATGTTAAATACATGATTCTATTACATAATTGCTTTTAAAAGAATGTGTCCTTGAAGTTTTTAATTAAGTATTGAAGACATGCAAAATGTGGCTTTTATATAGGAAGCATCATTGAGGATTGATTGCATCTTAATTTATAGTTTCATTACACATGATTTGGGTTATGGTTACAAGGAATCATTGCTTATGTATTTTAGCATCTCAAGTTGAATGGATTATGTTTTGCATAATAATGTTGTAAAGAGCTTTGCTTACTTAAAGGTGTTTTGTTTCAAAGCTATTTATCCCTTGGGGTGGGTAGATTTCTTGTTGGTACCATAAAGCCCAATCCTGGGAGGAGTTGCGTGGATGTAATAACCAGGTAGAAATGAGTCTTAGAAGGATTTGCAAGAATGCAATAGCTAGGAACTCATGAACCTTGGAAGGAGTTGTGTGAATACAATAGCTAGGGATCTTGTGAATCATTGCACCTTGAACATGCAGGATCGAGTGTACCCCAATTGAAGGGGTGGAACCATTCACAATATAGTAGTGGTGATTCCCTTAGTTATCCCATGGAGGTGTGGTAACTAAGAGTGAGATCATGTTAGTTGTCATCAAAGTGGTAATGACCTTAGTTATCCCATGGAGGTGTAGTAACTAAGCACCAAGGCTCTATGCCAAATTAACCTACCTAGATGGGCTTAGAGTAAGGTTAGGGAATAGGCATTCCCCTTTAAGTGTTAGAGGCCTTAAAGGATAATCCCTACACCATGGTCATAAGGTCCTATGCTAAATAGGGTATAGGAAATGTGGGGGGACCACATCAAACATCCTTCTAAACAAGTAGGTTTAGCAAGGTGAACCCCAAAAAGTATGGAAGTTGACCACTCCTATCCACTAAGTGTCATCTACAACAATTTGGAACTCAAATGTAGTGAAGCCTTGAATGCTAAAAAAATTAAAACAAGGGTTTCTCCCTTGTGGACCTTTGCTTGTAAGGATTCTTTTAGAAAAAATTGGGTTAGTAGTTTTTGGTTGTTATAGAGTGATTCTTGGTCTTGTGTAATCAACTTTCCATGCTTTGAATTCAGACGTTTTCAAGATCTTGATTTTGGGAAATCACAGTTTCACACAATGAACTTTGTGCACTCTTTAAAATTTGTGACATCATGCTAGCATTATTGCTAGAAAGGGCCCAATTTTGAGCATCATTCTATCTCATTTTAACTTTCATGCAATCCTAATTTTGGGAATTCATCATGCATAGTCCCATGCTCTATTGTGGCTAAGATGACATCATTTCTTCAATTAGCATGGTTTGAACACTGTGGGTTTTGGGACTTATATTTACATATTACTATGGATATGAGGCTTCTTGTTGACATCCTTGATAACATAGTCTCATTATTGAGCATCCTTGTTTTGGGTCACCTTGGAGCTTTTGTAACACTTAGCCAATATTTTGCCTAAAAAATAAACCCGATGCTTTAAAATTCAAACAGGATCATGAATTTGACCTACATTCTTGACACCTCCTGAGATTTTTTGCTTGCAAAAAAGAAACCCAAATAGCCTTCCTTATAGATTATGAACTTGTGACGAAGAGGAGCTGAAGGAGCTATAACATAAGCTAATAAGGAGGAATAAGATGAAGATAGTAATTAATCTGATACTTCTCACAAGGAAATAAAGGGATATGGATTGTAGAAAGTGGAATACAAGAGATGATGAAGAGACATGTAATTATACAAAATAAGAAATAGTGGCACAAAGGGGAATTACTAAAGAAAAGGAGGAGGACAAAGTACTATATGTGATAATTTTCACAAAAATAGATAAAGTAGAAACTAAAGAAGACATTTGATGGAGCAATGTACAGGAAAATATAAGGAGTGATATAAAGGGAATAAAGGAAATAAAAGAGGGAGATATGGTGCATGGGTATACCTAGATTACAGTGTTCCCTATAAAAAACATACCTCTATGAGCATACTCCATCATAGAAAAAAGTTGCTTCAAGTCTAGGTAAGATGACTTAAATAATTTCAATATGCCTTTTCTTTTTCTTGACATGGTTGCACATGAACCTCCTTTATTTCTCACTTACAGCAACACGAAGCTTCAATTTTGTTTTTGAACCTATAATTGCACTGGAGAGCATTTTATTTTTATTTTAGAGGTATGTTAGATTTATATAGAGCTCAAGAAATAACTTTACCAACTGGCCTTTCCATAATGATTATGCATTTGTCTTTTGACTAGGCAAAATTTTCAAAAAATCTAGAGCTCACATGAACTATTCATTCACATGCTTCATTTGATGTTTTCATGCCAACTACGCTCTTCCAACTCAACTATATTATGTTTCACTTAAATCATGTATAGGATAAGAGTATCTCATGGTGCATAACTTGTATCCTTTGTTAGCTTCACATGGCATATCATGGTTTTGAGTACCTTTTTCTACCACATGTCTAATTTTCTTGTCTTGTCCATTGGGTTGAGTTGGAAAAAGATGATGGAGGAAGAAAAAAATGGTAGGTGATATTGTGCAAAGGTTAATTGGGGGTATGTATGGGACATTTGAGCTATGAGCTATGTTTTAAGCTGAAAAATGCTAGAAGGGAAAAATTCATAACATGATTTTTTTTGCTTCCTTACTAGGATTATGTAGCTTGTTCTTTTATCTATGCTCTAATATCCTTTTTAATCTAATCAAACTTGAAGGCTATTTACAATAAAAATATTTATATTTTCCTCTTGGTACCTTATTCTATGTACCAAATACCTTATTGGCTAATTACCTTATTAGATCAAGTTGTAGTCAACTTTTCATTTACTTATCGACTATTTATACAAAATATGGTGTCTTTTCCCATACCCAATTGAGATGGCTTCTTTACAATATATCCCATGAATCTGAAATGACATGACCATATAATTTTAAATTTAATATTCTCTTCATGATAGAACCTCAAATACTCACAATTATCTTTGGGAAATTTTAGATACTAATTTAGCTCTATTCTATTCTCAATAAACTTTTAGTTCAGGGCATGTGCAATAACCATAGATGGTTGTCTCAGACTAAGCTCCTCTTTTTTTAATGTTTCCCTCTCCCAAGCTCCTTGTATAGTTTCTAGGAGCATATATATCATTAAATTTATTTTTTTTGGTTTGTTCTTCTTGAATCATGTTTCTTTCCCATAGATTCACCTTGATCAAATGACCAGAACTATTGAGACTCAAGATATTCTATATTTTAGAAAGGAACGTAGCTAATTGCTAAGTATGACTATTTATTAGAAATAAATTTTAATAATCCATGGTCTTCATGTTGTGGTTTTTTCCATACTAAGTCTAATTATTCTTCTATCTAATTACTTATTTCCACTTTTACATATCTGTATCGCTCCAAATTTTTCGCATCCTTACCTTCAGGCTATAGGATCCATGCCCGAAAGGAGGATGGGAAAAGGATGGCATAGTACCTTGAACTGAGAGGCCTTGTGAAGGTCTCGCCTCTCGAGGGAGGTGTATTATGGTGATTTTTTGATGGATGGTGGGTTCACTAGGAAACGTTTGAATGGCAGTTTCCACGCCTAGGTTGGGAATGTGTTTTATGTATTCAATTTTATCTTTAAACATGAGTCCTAGGTTTGGCCAAATGAATCTAAGTTATACTATTGTGAAAATGCAAACTAGATGAAATACAACAGACAAATATGAACATAAACAGAGAGAAAGAGCTAAATTACAGAACCATACCTGATCCGGATGTCTGATGGAGATTCTAATTCTTGAAGCAGTCAGGATCGCCTCTGATTTGACAAGATCGTCTGCTATCAGAAAAGATCATCTGATATTTGATGAATTCTTCAGACGAATTCATCAAAGACCTGCAATCAGAGAAATAGACACAAAATGCAAAAAATGCAACTATTCTAATAGAGGGCAATGATGTAGAATAACAACAATAACATTAAAATGATGATAATAAGCAAAATACGAGTGCACTACAATGATTTGATGACAATTGGTGACTTAATTATGCATTTAAAGCTACATGGGTGAACTCCAAAATGCAGAATAGCAAAAAATAATAAATAAACTAGCTAATTGTAGAATAAAACAACAGATAAAAAGTGGAAAATGCAAACTCTGGGCACTGATTTCCCCCAATGATGATTGCAGTCGAAATCGTCTCTGATTTGATAGGATTGTCTCCGATCTAAACAGGATCATCTGCGATGATGTAAGCTTGCTTCGGCTAAAAAATGACAAGGTTCCTACAAGAAAATTGGATGCAACAAATGTAGATGGTAATACAGATTATTCTAATGCGTGTGAAGGTCAATTTACAAGAAAATTCAGCCAGGGGTAGGTTAAGGTGAGGGCCTAAGTTTAAATAGGCTTAGGAGGGAGGTTAGGAGGTTGGAGATCATCCCAATTTGGGAGATCTCCAATGGGGAGGGTCTCTAACGACGTAGACACACTTCTACCCGGATTAGAGATGCCGTTGGAACAGAGGCTAATTGAGAAAAAATAGTTTTGAGACAAGATTGTCTGGACATCCTAGTCCAGACGAAATCGTTCAAACTGAGGCGATATCGTCTGATCGGCGACGATATCGTCAAACGGTCAAAACAAACTCTAAAAATGGCACGGGAAAGGAGGAAACAGGTTGCACGACGGTTTGGGAGCAGTTTTGGGGGTTGAAATTTGAATTTGAATATTTACTTAGAGTAATTGTAATTATTAAAGTTTTACTGCGCCAATTTTAGGGTGCTACATTTTGCCCCCTCTTTAGCGAATTTTTTGAAAAAAATGTGTTAAATATGAGTTCTTCTTGATCTACAAGAAAGCATAAATTATTTCCATTTTTAGGCGATGATTCTAGGTCAAATCGTACGATAGCTTACTATGGTGCCCCCTCCGTGTTTTTACCCAAATCGAACGTTTGAGGTAAAAACGCGAAAAAGCAAAATTTTTAAATGTTTTTAGTTGTTTTTTAATAAAATTAAGAAAAATAGGGTAAAACCCTAATTCATTGTTACTGTTCATTTTTTAGTTTTCTGGTTTTTGGAGCTCTGCAAACAAAATGGTCGAGACAGTGCACAGATTGACAAAGGTCCGGCACGGGCTACGGGTAAGGGTCTAAACTTAGTTTAGAATGCTTTACTTTAGAATTTAATGCTTTTTAGACTAGATTTGCTTGATTTTTGAGCATCACGACCGTTTTTGGGCCATCGACATCATCAAGATGAAATTGTCTCGATTTCGCCAAAATCGTCTCGATATCGACGATTTTGTCTAAGGGCGAAATCAGCGATAGGGGGATGATTTCATCAAAAAGGGGACGATTTCGGCTAGCAAAATTGGAGACGAATTTGCTCAAATTGAGGACGATATCGTCCAATTGTGGATGATATCATCATCTATGAAATTGAACTTATTTTAACTTGCATTTTTAATTAATGATTTAGTAATGATTTTTATTGTTGATTTTGTTTATGTTGTAGAGGGGATTACTAAAGAGCAGAGAATGGAAATATGGCAGGTTGAGGGATGACTTGGCCGCCCTGTCTTAGGTAGAGCAAGATCAGCTGGCATAGGTCGGCTTGCAGCATGTGGTAGAGATGCCACAGGTATCTACAGATATGGGGCTATTGACAGCCCTAGCAGAGAGGTGGTATCCGGGTTCTTCCTATTTATAGTTACCGATAGGGGAGATGACTCCCACACTAGAGGATGTATGGAGGATATTGAGGATCCCCATACAAGGACGGTTGATCACTCTTGCAACCAACCAGGGTCATGCTATGATGCGGTTGTGTGGCGATCCGAGCTTCACCCTGGAGAAGGGCGGAGTGAACATCAAGTCGCTATGCCAGATGCCTGGGGCATCTAGCCTCACACGGGTTTTGGTCAAAGTGGTAGGTGGACTTCTGCTATGCCACCAGAGTAGGTGCAGGGTACCATGGGTACTGGCAGATGTGGTCTGTAACATGAGAGACCATGGATACAGGTTTTCTTGGGGGAGCTTCGTGCTCTATCGATTGTACAGGATCTTGCATGGGGTCATGTACAAGGGCGGTCGATGTCTGGTTATGACATCGCTACTACAGGTTTGGTGTTGGGAGCACATCGTAGTGCGAAGGCCGATAGGGCTTCCACTGATAGGGATTGACGGGGAGAGGCCTCGAGTTTTCTATTGGTGGCTTCGAAGAGGGGCATAGTGACGGATAGATCTACCAGTGTCTCGGAGACTACTAGATGACCTCGTCTCCGACCATATCACCTGGAGGCCTTGGAGAGATCATCCAAGGTGGGCCAAGGACGGACAAGAGCTGGCTCACATTAGGCGAGTTTGTTGGCTGAGGATGGAGAGGGGAGAGGTGGAGCTCCACTAGTACGACCAAGTTTTGAGGTAGTTCGGTCTACAGCAGGGGATTCCATCTCTAAGAGACTATGATTTTTCTTGGACTATCTGGGATAACACTACAGTTAGCGGGGCTCCAGATATGCAACGATTCAAGATTCAAGACGTAGATGATGCCCCCATTTAGCCAGTGGATGGGGATGATGTTGGGGTAGCCGACGGCTATGATGCCTGGTACATAGGCATCTTCCCTCCTCAGATGACGAGGGCTCAGGGCCCAATCCATGCAGTTGTGCGTCAGATGGGGATGCGACACCAGGCGGTCATTGAGGTGGCACAGGGTCAAGATGGGAGAGAGCAGAGGAGACCACAGGCACAACAGAGGTCACGACAACGGGAGAGGAGGGAGGAGAGACCTCCTTCTCCATAGAAAGAGAGGCCACCATCGCCTGATAAGGGCAAGGGTGTTGACACTAGGGAGAGCAGCGAGACAGTGACTCTCTGAGTGGAGACAATCCGTATCCAGGCATAGGTGTAGACTTTGTAGGAGGAGGCTGCATGACACTGAACGGAGGCTACATAGCTTAGAGATGAGGTTGCACACCTCAGAGCATGGAGTGGAGGAGTGAGCACTCAATAGCTAGCGCGGTCGATTGCTCAGACCGCATTCTACCAGGGTATCTACTTTCAGATGGTGCCAGAGGGTTAGAGGGTACAATTGTCAGCTGGCATTGCTGACCTGATCAAGATTGGGTTGTCGAGGACTTCCTCTCGATCGACAACTAGGACTCGCAGTACCACACATACTACGATGGGGCCACCTCGTCCACCTCAGATCAGGGGAGGAGATGAGGCTGAGAGCTCGAGGGGTTCTCGAGGCTAGCTACTACACTGTACATATTGATTGTATGATTTGATAGGATTGAGTATGCCAAGATGCAGATTGTGGCATACTAATCTATTTTTAAGATGATGTACATATATTTGATATATATATAGATGAGATATTTTTTTTTATCATATGACTTGTATTATGTGTTTGTATGATGCTTTTAATGTTTTGGTGTGATTGATTTAATGATTCATGTAATTATGTCATTGGAAATATGTATGGTTTTTAATAAATGCTTTAAAATTTAAATGAAATAATCTGATAGAACAAATTGGTTGTTTGTGATGAGGTGATTTGATAAAAAATAAAAAGACTTTTAACAATAATTTCAAAGGACATTGTCACTATTATAGACCATTTCATGGAGTCGCCGCTCACTCGGTCGTCAAGCTAATCCCAATATAGAAATATTGTTAAAAGTAAAAGGGTGCTTAAGAGACTGTCTTAAGACTTTGGTTGTGAGGATGCAAATGATGATGATGATTTTGTTTTCAGACTTTTCATGAAAATATTATGCATGAAATATTTTAAAATGGCTTTTGCTAGGCATAAATTCCTAAGTGTGATAAAATGTTGAATAATTCCTTAGAAATTATACCATGGTTGCAAATTTGCAATTTGACATGATGACATATAATAGAATAGGTGTTTGTTTGTTTTTAAAGCATAATTGTGTAACAGAATGATTTAAGTCATATGTTTTTTTATGATTTTTAAATAAATGGAGAATAAAATTGGTATAATGGTTTGCGCTAGGCATAGAATATTTAGGTATAGACTTATACCATCATCGCGAAATCCAAAAAGAGATAGTTTTATTGCATGGTTGATTTTTAATAAACATAAAATATGAAGATGAGGACTTAGGCATAAAATTCCAATTTTGGTTTTGGAACTATCCCATCGTCGCGAAAGTCGACAATATATATATGTATATTTTTATTGTATGGTTTGAAAGAAATTTTGATTTTTTTGATTATGCATGTAGTTGTCTTTATACTAAACAACTGTACTTTAAAGAAGAAAATGAATTTATTCCAAACATTTTGCAGAAATATTTCAAAGTATCTTAAAGACAAAGGTTAGATTTATAAGGAATCCCATGTGCATATGTGAGTTCATTTCCAATCTTGATTTATCATGATGATACACAAAATATCTCAAATACAAAATGTGTGTGCAATTGCATTGTTCATTTACCAATTTTGAGCAAGATACCATGATACAAGTGATTTGAATGAACCAAATAAATGTTCATTAACCATGATTTAGATGCATATAACCATACCAGACTACTATGTAAGTCGGATTATCAAGAGCTAGCTAATCCATAAGCAGACATAGGTCTGTACAAAAGAAGGTCGCTAATGTGACAGACATATCGCCACGCTAGGAGTTACCCAAGGCCAAGCAGGTTGGGCACAAACCACCTGTTATGGGGCTTACCTCACAGTTTTTGAATAATTGAGAATTCCAGGGATTCAAGCTCATCAACCCTTCTTTTCTTTTCAAAGCATAGGGAGAGGGATTTGATTGCTTTTGTTTTTTTTGTCTTTTTCTTTTCTTTTGTATTTATTTTGCTTTTATTTTGTATTTCTTTTGCTTTTATTTTGCTTTTATTTTGTATTTTTTCTTGATAATGCTTGGAACATTGCTATAATGGTATAAAATAACATTTTTTTTTTCTTCTTCTTGAACTTTGGCTTTTTTTTTTTCTATGCTAGGGATACTTGCTCGGATTAGCTGTAGAGGAAGGGATTTTTATTCTGGGTAGGGGTGAGCTTGTCCTTTTGCCAATTCTCAAAGATTCTAGACCATGTGCATGATAGGATAGCAAGGGAAACTTTTCGCTCAAGAAACCACTTCTACTATGTAGCATAGCAAGAATATTACAAATATAATCATTTTATTGTGAAAGGATGTGCTTGGTTTAAGTAAATAACAAGATCAATTCTCTGTGCTTAAACTTTATTTAATTAAATTTTGTGAACTTTGATATAAGAGAGATTAGTAATCATGCCAGATAAAATCAAGATACTTATTTTTGTGTTTGCAAAAGTGAGAGATTCCAAATAAATGCTAATTTATCCAAAATAATTTGAAATATATAACTGCAACATTTGTAAGAAGAAATATATACAAATACTTTTTGAGAAGTTTGAGAATGTTGACTCTCTCTTTCTTCTTTATTTGGTTTTGGTTTCGAAAGAGTCAAGAGTATTGCTGTTTTTATTTTTATTATTTTTATTTGTTTTTGTTTTTGTGTAAACAATTTGATATATTTTTTAAAATAAAACAACATGCAAAATATGTACAAATGATGAAATGATTAATTTTTGTTACGCATAGTAACGTTTAAGATGCAAAATGTTCATGGGTTCTTTAAGTTCTTTACCATATAAGGTAGATAATTTATATGCTCCTAATTCAAATTTAGCAGTGATAATGTATGGTCCAAGCCAGTTGGGCTCAAATTTACCTTTAAGGTCTTTAGTTGCATTAGTATTTTTTTGATTTTATTTTAAAACAAGGTTGTTGATCTCAAAGGATCGAGGACAAAATTTTTTAGCATATGATCTTTTAAGCTTGTTTTGGTAGGCACGGAGATGCTCCAAAGCATTGATGCATTTTTCATCTAGGAGTTCCAGCTGACTGAGTCTTCCAGCTCGATATTCATCTCCTACTTCGGTATCTTGAAGTAGTAGATCCAAAGAAGGAACTTCTAATTCAAAGGGAAAAATGGCTTCAGCACCATAAACCAAAACAAAAGGTGAAGTTCCAGTGGGAGTTTGAACACTAGTTCGATAGGCCCACAAGGCTAGATATAATTGAATGTGCCAGTCACGGCCAGTTTTATTGACCAATATTTTGAGAATTTTGATTAAGGTTTTGTTAGATGCTTCTACTTGACCATTACCCTGAGGATAATAGGGAGTGGACCAGTGATGTTGAATCTTATATTTTTGGCATAATTTATTGACATCTTTATTTTTTAAACAAGTTCCATTATCAGAGATGAGATTTGCAAGAATTCCAAACCTACAAATGATTTGATTAAAAATAAATTTAGAAACTTGTGTGCCAGTGTAGGAAGCTAAAGGCATAGCTTCAACCCACTTCGTGAAATACTCGATGGCGGTTATGATGAATTTATGTCCATCAGATGACACAGGATTAATTTTTCCAATAATGTCTAAGCCCCATTTTGAAAAGGGCCAAGGAGATGAAATAGCCTGTAGCTCTTGTGCAGGGGCATGGAAAAGGTCAACATGTTTCTGGCACTTGTCGCAATGGCGCACATACTCATGTGCATCATTCTCCATGGTAGGCCAAAAATATCCTATCCTAAGGAGCTTTTTAGCAATGACACTACCACTGAAGTGTCCTCCACAAGATCCATCATGGGCTTCACTCAAGGCTGATTTGGATTCTTCTAGATTCAAAAATCTTAATAGGATACCTTAAAAATATCTCCTATATAAAGTATTGCCAATGATTACAAATTGACTTGCGCATCGACGTAATAACCGACACTGGTTTCTATTAGAATTGGCAGGGAAAGTACAATTTTGAAGAAAATCAAATATATTTGTATACCAAGGTTTAGGAGTAGTTTCATTGATTAGAAACACATCCAAAGGTTCTAAGCATGACTTATTTGAAGCCGATTCCTAGAGTCGACGAATAATTATAGTGGCATATTCGTCATCTAAATCTAAGGGCAGAAGAGATGCAATTGCGGCCATAGCATCATCCGCACGGTTGCAAGTTCGAGGAATAGCTTCCAAGGTAATTTAATCAAATAGAGACATTAATTGTAAAACATAGGCTTTATATGGGAATAGTTTATCATCTCTGGTCTGATAAACTTCATTAATTTGGTTTATGACAAGTTGAGAATCACCAAAAACTAACATATGTTTAATTTTTAGTGCCAAGGCAACTCGTAATCCGAGGATGAGAGCTTCATATTCAGTAGTGTTATTAGTGCAAGCAAATGTTAATTTGAAGGATAGAGGAATAAGATGTTTTTGCGAGGATATTAAAATAATACCCGCACCAGCCCCACTCATGCATCGGGCTCCATCAAAGTATAAAGACCATTGCTCAAAATGGTCAGCCTCTAATTAAAGGCATTCATCAGGAAACTCGATGATGAGGGGATGGGTAGACTCTAAGGGTGCAGCAGCTAATTGATTTGCTATGATTTGACCCTTAAAAAAATTCTGTCCTATGAATGTGAGGTCAAACTAGCTTAGAGCGAGAACCCACTTGGCTGTGCGACCCGATAAATAAGGTCGACTCATGAGATACCTCAAGGGATAATATTTAGCAATGACATAAGTTTTCTGACTAAGCATATAATGACATAATTTTTGCATAGCAAAAACAACTGCTAGACATAGTTTTTATAACACTGTGTAGCGGGTTTCATAACTGATGAAGGTTCGGCTAATATAATAATTAGCACATTCTCTCTTCGCATCATCAAGCTAAGCTAACATAGCTCCTAAGGCAGAATTTGAAGCTAAAATATATAGGAGAAATGGGCGATCAGGTTTAGGTGGTGAAAGCATAGGTGGGGTAAGGAGGTATTGTTTGAGAAGTTCAAAAGCTTCTTTACATTCGTCGTCCCAATTAAAAGGGACATCCTTCTTAAGGAGCTTAAGAAAGGGACCGATTTTGTCCGCCAACTTATCGATGAAGCGACGGATAGCTTGAAGTTTACCTTGTAAACTTCATAATTCAGATATATTGGTAGGTGCGGGCATATCAGTGATAGCTACAATCTTGAGAGGGTCAATTTTGATACCACGTAAAGAAACTATAACCCCTAATAGTTTATCGGACTTAACTTTGAATATGCATTTGGCTGGATTTAATCGAATAAGATATTCTCTTAAGCGATTAAAAACTTTTCTCAAATCATCTAAATGATTATCTTCATTAATAGAGCGAGCTATAATATCATCTACATAATCATGTAGGATATCATGCATCATATCATGAAAGATATAAGTCATAGCTCATTGATATGTTGCACTTGCATTCTTTAAGCCAAATGGCATCACTTTCCAACAAAAGGTACCCCAAGGGGTAATAAAGGTTGTTTTAGCCTGATCTTCAGGAGCTATCTTGATTTGATTATAGCCAAAAAATCCATCCATTAGGGACATCATTCCACTTCCGGTAGTAAAGTCAATGATTTGATCCATGTTTGGAAGAGGAAAATCATCCTTAGGGCATGCAGCGTTAATATCTCTAAAGTCTGTGCAAACCCTAACTTTGGTAGCTTCTTTCTTGGTGACTGGAACTACATTTGAGATCCATTCAAGCATAATCAATAGCTTGTATAAAAACAACATTTAGGAGTTTTTCTAACTCCCCTTTGACTAGCAGGGCCACTTTGGGATGCATTTTTCTAAGTTTTTGTTTAACAGGTTTAACATCCAGATGGACTACTAGATGATGCATGACTACGGAAGGGTCCAGGCCTGGCATATCTTTGTATGTCCAAGCGAAGACATCTTCATATTCTTTAAGGAATGCAATGTATTGCTCTTGTTTTTCTTGACTTAATTTTGACCCAATATTAATTATGTGAGGATTATCCTCAGTTCCAATGTTAAATTTAATGACGTTTTCGACTTCCATGTGTAGATCTCTTTCAAAATTAGGTGGGGCGGGTGAGATGCCCAATTCTTGTAATTCTTTTAAGGTTAAGTTGGATAATTCATCTTGAGGATTAGTGGCCTCAAGCTGGGCTATAGTTGGTATAGAACCATCAAAATAAAATCCATTGTGTAACATCTCTTCAACGGAGACATCGTGGAAGATATCTCCTTCCAACTCCTCATCGAAGTCAACAATCAATTCAGGGTAAGCTATGGATAGCATGTTACATGTAAATGGCTGATTTTTTAGAGGCAAATCATCATGCCTATCTAAATAATCTTGATAACATATGAGTTGATCATCATCTTCAAAAGGAAAGGGTTGACCCTTACTAGGAAATAGGCCCACACCACATCGGGTAGGCCACGGTTCTACCTCGAAAGGTTCTTTCATGCCATTTTGGAAAGGTCCCAAGCCTTTCCCTTTATATCCCATTTTAAGCATTATGGGTTTAGCTTTAATATACTCATTAGTAAAATAACACCGAGCATATCCATCATGATGAGTTTTGATATTCCAAGGTATTCTTCCCCAGTCATATCCTTTATAAATAAAAGCACAACTCCTGACTTGGTAAGTACTTCCCATAGGTTGTGGGAGGCCCAAGGTACGAGGAGATGGTGGCAAGTTATTGAAAATAATTGAATCTTGCATGAAAGCATTTGTTTTTTCTGATATTAATATTATGGATAAATCTGGTAAAAGTTCATCAAAAAGAGCATAAGATGTAGAAGGATCATTCCCTATATCTTTAGATGTGGAAGGTATGATAGATGTTGATAATTTGGAAGTGTTAATGAATGGGTCTATAGGTTTTGAAATTATAGGGATAGAACATGAAGGATTGGTTGTAGATTTAAGATATTTTTGAGGTTCTAGTGTGATTTGTTCAGAAGATGGTTGAGTTAAATGTATAGGTGTATTTGATGGGGTAGATGATGTTATGTGTGTGTGTTTCACACGTTTATATGAAAAATAAGAACTAGGATGTGTGGATGACAGAGCGGGGCAAAATTGCACTCCAACAGGTTCTGCCAAAGCACACATATCAAAGGGTCTAGGGTCACCATGGATAGTGACCAACTGGTTTTTAAATTCAAATTTAACACATTGGTGTAAAGTTGATGGGACAGCCCGCATTGCATTGATCCAAGGATGACCCAAAAGTATATTGTACGATGTTGGGCAATGTATAATAAACACGGTTGTATCTAGGGTTCTAGGACCAACTTGCAATGGGATGGTAATAACTCCACATGTTTCTTGTGTTTCATCATTGAAAGCTTTTATGATCATGTCAGTTTTCTTCATTTCATCACTTCTAAAGCCAAATCGTTGGTAGAAGTCAAAAGTGCAAATGTGAACCATTATCAATCAGGACTCTTTTAACAGCTACATCTCCAATTAGAGCAGTAATATATAAGGGATTATCCTTATGTAAACTGTGTTGTGGAATATATTTATCTCGAAAGTCAATACAATCGACTTCTCTAGTGATGATAGTATTGGCCATGGCTTCAGGTTGAATGTTTTGAGGTACCATCATTTGGCTTAATGTAAGCATCAACTCATCCCTATGGGTAGGAGCTCTTAATAAATCCAAAAGGGAAATTTTGGCTGTAGTATTGGATAATTGCTCATTAATATTGTAAGGGGGTTTAGGTTGAACATTAGGAGCATGATTTCCTTTATTGGGATTTTTAAAAACAAATGGAGCTGATCCATCACTCTGGTTTGGTTCTTGTTGAGAATTTTGAGCCTGTTTTCGGGTAACGACTCCGATGGTACCTACAATGTTATATTGAAGACGCTGAACTGGTCTCGGTTGAGCGTTTATGGCTTGTTCATTAGAGAGGAATTGATTAGAAGAGGGTCGAGTAGTGAATCTTCTAGGAAATGGTTATTCTGGAACCATAGCATCTGCAATAGGTTGAATAGGATCTGATTCGTTTTTAGAACTATTTGATTGGTTTGAAGTGATGTCTATTTCACTTTTAGTATCTGATTCTACATCACTAGGATTGAGAGTTTGAAAATTATGTAGGGGCCTGGTTGTGACTAGGGATAAGGTTGTGTCAAATATTTGAGGATCCTGAACAGGTAATTGTCCGCTAATAGTCCCTACATATCGGGTAGGAGGGGGAACATTATGATGTTCGATTTGATTGGCCACCTCTTTACCATGTCTTGGTAAAGGATGTTGAAATATTTCTAATGATTGATTAGCATTTTGATTTTGATTTTGGGGAATGGTCTTTTGAGGAATATTAGGAGTATTTTGTTTAGGTTGGAAAGCTTGCACTTCCATTTCATTATTATCAATCAAATCTTGTATTTTATGTTTCAACCTTTTGCAAGCATTGGTAGAGTGTCCAAGTCCTCTATGAAAATCACAGTGTAAGTCAGCACTGTATCCGGGTATGGTTGGATCAGGTTCCCAGATCGCTGGTAATTGAATCAAACCTCTTTCGAGTAATTGATGTAAAATAGTTGATAATGGTTGATTCAATATAGTAAACTCTCGAGGAGGTTTATCAGGAGGTTTCAATATAAATTTTTTTGTTGTCTTCGTTGCATTGATATTAGCAATATTTTTGCTATCAGTGACTCTGTCACCTACGACTTGTTTGTTTTTATATTGATTTCTGGATGTTTTCTCATTATCCTTCTTCCTAAGTTGGCCTCTCCTAATGAGGGCATCTTCTACTCTTCGAGCTAAATCTATAGCTTGATCGAAGGTAGTTAAAGTAGCAATTGATAACTCATAAGATATTTGTTCTTGCAAATTATTGATAAAAATGTCCAACATTTCTCTATAAGGTAGCACAAAGTGCAGTTTTCCCGTCAATCACCTCCATCTAGCTAAGAAATTAGCAAAACATTCATCCTTGTCTTGTTTTAAGTTGTATAAATATTTAATGGTGACATGCCTCTCGATGTAGGCACTAAATTGATGGACAAAAGATTCAACTGTTTCTTCAAATTTTCTCAAAGAATGAGTGGGCAATTGATAGTACCACTCTAATGCCATTCCACCTAAACTTTTTGGGAACATTTTTAGTAATAGCAAGTCATCATGTGATATATCATGACATGCTATCCTAAACATGCGAAGATGCTCTATGGGATCTTCGGTTCCTTTATATATAGGCGGGATGGGCATGGGAAAATGCTTAGGGTACGGTTGTGCTACAACTATGGGATCCAAAGGCTGACTACATATCTCTCGATAATTGTACGAGGGATGGTAGGGATCTATCTGGTCCATACGCGAAGCTAACTGTTTCACCATGGCTTCCAGATTACTAGTTTGCCCACCATATTGGTTCGATAGGGCATTGATATGGGATTTGTGAGCATATGATGGAGGGACATTCATATTAGATGATATATTGCTATTGTGTAAATTGTTGGTAGGAAAGGTGTTATGAAGGAATTTTGAAGTTGTATTATGCTGTATTCTAGATTGTTGAAAATTGGTGTTTGGCCTCATTTTAGATTTTTGTTTACTTGAAGCATATTGATCAATAGTTTGGCGAAGTAAAGCAGTGAAGGAAGTTTTCTTTTGTGTGGGAATGATTTTAGGCTCAATAACGGGTTCCTTAGGAGGTTGGGTAACCTGTTGTTTTGGCATGTTTTGAATCATAGTGACCATATCTCTATTGGATGGTCCAGCCTTATCACTTTCTTGATCAATGAAAGACAAGGGATTAGTGTGCACATAAAACATATGTTCCATGGCTGCTTGAGTGTCACTAATTTGCCCTTTATCAATACGAACTGCCATATTAAGAGCGCCAATGTTATTATTGAAAAATTTCTAGAAATGATTTAGGTTATCAAAAGCAATAGTTCCATCTGGAGCTACTCTAGGGGATGAGGATCCATCCTCTTTAACATTTTCTTCTTGTTCATTGTCTTCACCTAGGTCATATTTTGGTTGATCTAGAGTTTCTCCTTTCGGAATTGGATCCTCAGGAAGGACATTTGGGTTTCTAGTTTTATCTTCTAACCAATCTTCTTCTTCTCCTTTAGTTTGTTTACCATTCCTAAGTTTAGGCATTGTGCTTAACTTAGATTTCAACAAATATATATATATATATATATATATATATATATATATATATATATATATATATATATATATATGCAACAAAATTAAGAGGTATATATTAATTATATACCTACTACAATATTTAAAATGAAATGTTTTGGTTTTTATGTTTTTTTTTAGTTTTTCTTGTTTTTGTAATAATATTGTAAAGATAAGAAACAACACAATAAATGCAAGAAATAATGAAAGCAATGATCTAGTTTTCTATAAATAATTTATAAATGTCATTAATGGGCTCAAATTATTCAAGAGTCATGAAGTGTTCTTCTTCAAATTGGAAATTTTCTTTCAAAAATTTAATGAAAAGTGCTATGGTGATATTATCTGTCTCAGATTCTGGTTGATAGAAGTAAAGCTCGTGGCAATACTCTCGATATAACACAGCTCGAGGAACTCTATTCCATATTTCCATATCCATAAGAACGACCTCTTGGTCTTCTATACGACCTAGGAACTGGTGTATAGTGGATGCATTCTCGAGGTATTCCTCAAAGGTGAAAATTTTTGAAGACACAAGAGCTCTCCTTTAAGCTAACCATCTATGGCAGGCTCTCTGAAGTTCATGATAAAATACAAGTTGATGAGGATCCAGGATTCTATCTAGGACAAGCCTTTTGATTTGTCTAAGTTCGGTTGACCTAGATGAAATGACACCTAGTCTTCTATCAAGTTCGTCCCACAAAAGTTGATTTCTATCTATTTCAGGCACACTAAGCATAGAATTAACTTCTATGGCAGCCAATTGGTTTTCAACATTTATAATAACTGCTAATATTTTCCTAGGAGCTACCATCTAAACATGATATGCAACTTAGTAGTTTTCTAATGATTTTTAAATGCACCTATGTTTTTTTGTTTTTATTGTTTTCAAAAGGTTTTAGTTTCACGTCGGGTTCACCAAAATGTATCGCTCCAAATTTTTCACATCCTTACCTTCAGGCTATAGGATCCATGCCCGAAAGGAGGATGGGAAAAGGATGGCACGGTACCTCAAACTAAGAGGCCTTGCGAAGGTCTCGCCTCTCGGGGGAGGTGTATTATGGTGATTTTTTGATGGATGGTGGGTTCACCAGGAAAGGTTTGAATGGCAGTTTCCACGCCTAGGTTGGGAATGTGTTTTATGTGTTCAATTTTATCTTTAAACATTTGAGTCCTAGGTTTGGCCAAATGAATCTAAGTTATACTATTGTGAAAATGCAAACTAGATGAAATACAACAGACAAATATGAACAGAAACAGAGAGAAAGAGCTAAATTACAAAACCATACCTAATCTGGATGTCTGATGGAGATTCTGATTCTTGAAGCAGTCAGGATCGCCTCTAATTTTACAGGATCATCTGCTATCAGACAAGATCATCTGAGATTTGACGAATTCATCAGACAAATTTGTTAGAGACCTACAATCAGAGAAATAGACACAAAATGTAGAAAATGCAACTATTCTAACAGAGGGCAATGATGTAGAATAATAGCAATAACATTAAAATAATGATAACAAGAAAAATACAAGTGCACTACAATGATTTGATGACAATTGGTGACTTAATTATGCATTTAAAGCTACATGGGTGAACTCCAAAATGCAGAATAGCAAAAAATAATAAATAAACTAGCTAATTGCAAAATAAAAAGAGGAAAATGCAAACTCTGGGCACTGATTGCCCCCAATGATGATTGCAGTCGAAATCATATCTTATTTGACAGGATCGTCTCCGATCTGAACAGGATCATCTATGATGATGTAAGCTTGCTCCGGCTGAAAAATGACAAGGTTCCTGCAAGAAAATTGGATGCAACAAATGTAGATGGTAATACAAATTATTCTAATCCACGTCGATTTATAGGAAAATTCAGCCAGGGGTAGGTTAAGGGGAGGGCCTAAGTTTAAATAGGCTTAGGAGGGAGGTTAGGAGGTTGGAGATCATCCCAATTTGGGAGATCTCCAACGGGGAGGGTCTCTAATGGCGTAGACACGCTTCTACTCGGATTAGAGACACAGTTCGAATAGAGGCTAATTAAGAAAAATAAGTTTTGGGACAAGATCGTCTAGAAATCCTAGTCCAGATGAAATCGTCTGATCTGAGGCGATATCGTCTGATCGGCGACGATATTGTCAAATGGTCAAAACAAACTCTAAAAATGGCATAGGAAAGGAGAAAACGGGTTGCACGGCGGTTTGGGAGTGGTTTTGGGGGTTGAAATTTGAATTTGAATATTTACTTAGAGTAATTGTAACTATTAAGGTTTTATTGCGCCAATTTTAGGGTGCTACAATATCAAACCCATTTTTTTGTAAAGGTTGCTTGTTTTAATTCTCTATATTCCTCAATATAAAATAGATATAGATCTTGATTATATATTTTGGCAACATTTCTAATATAGAGAGTAATTATGTGACTATGATCCTGGCTAAAAAATCCTCTAATTTTTTCCAAAGTATATTTAGAGAAACAAACACCAAAGAAGGGTGGCGTATCAACAACCACTATGTCTTGCATCACTACAAGATATGGACATCCATGTTTCAACATTGAAATTTTATTAAGAGATAAACTAATTTTATGGATTTATCTTTGAATTGAAACCATTTGGATTCCATTGGACTAATTTTTAGTCTCAAGCTTTTGTATACCTCTAGTGGTATGCTTGTGATTTTTACTATGGGATCTACTATACAATTGTGTAGTGTGTATTTAAAAAAATATATAGAATGGAGTGAAATGAATTCTCTACATGCCTAGAGATGTTATCCATATAGCTGAGTTTGTTGGGTGTCCATTTTTCTCTAATTATTCAAAATATTATTCAACTAGATCCACTTCTTTAGCCATTGGTATATATTCTCTCAGATTTAACATAGACTCTGAATAAACGTATTCAAACAAATTTCTAAACTTCTTGTATAGGAGTAGCACCTTTGAATATAATTTGAAACTAATTTACCATTTCTATCCTTTTCTTGAGATTCATAGATAGGAAATATAGTCTCTTATATAATTCAATTCTTTGCTAACTTAATTAATTCTTCTCTAAAACTGGAACCATGACATACGATTGCATTACTTTCTTCCCAATTTATATGGTTGGATTTTGAACATGCTCAGATTAATATACCACTTCTTTTAAATTACCAATGGAAAGCATTCTCTTTGAGTGTGATTGCTCTAGAATTAATGTAAAAGCTACCACATCTCCTATTGGTTGAGTTTTTTGTGGGCACAAGAGATACAATCTTCTTTATTTGGAATAAACCTTATTATGTGATGAAGATTTACATGTGGTCAGAATCTCAACTTCATTTTGTATCTTATTAACAATACATTGCTCTATCCCTCTCTTTGTGGTGCACTTTATACCAACAAAATACCAAGAATTAGAGTACTATTGTGATTTCTAGGATTAAAACACAAATTTATTCGAGTCACTCATGTTTTATTTAGAGAGACTCTCTTCTATATTATAACATCTTTAGTCAATTTTTGAATCATTACTTTTAATTCTTGCTTTGCTTGAGATGGATCTACCTGCATGGTAGGGCTGCCACTAGCTATGGAGGATTGAGATTAATAGGTCTTAGACTCTTCATGGTATGGTGCATAAGATATACTCAAGGAATATTTGGATATGTATATGGTGTTTTTAAGAGGAAATTCTCTATTATTATTAACATATTATTAGTCAATATGGCTTCTTTAAAAACCTATGGGAACCTTCTTTCCTTAGACTATTGAATTAAAATGCTTAAGTCTGGGCGGAAAGCATGTATGTACTGATATGCTTGAGCAATGGAGGGTTGAAATTATTTGGGGATCCTCTTCCAAGTCCTTTTAAATAAAATATTGAAATCATAAATGCTTTCATGGAAGGCTCTCTAGATAGAGAAAAGTGAGAAAATAATAGGAATGGATCTCCAGGATCATCAAACTCATTGACAAGAGCTTCGGCTAGTTCAAACCAAGTACTATTGTTCTTATCTTCTAAGGATATATACCATAGTAGAAATTTACCTTTGAAATATAGTATTAGTAATATAATCATTACATTTTCAAATGCAATGTCATATATAGTAGCTAAGGAAGCTATGTCCTGACAATGCTCATAAGCATTTTTTTCTTTTCTTTCATAACTAGGTAGGAATTTTAGAACGACATTTGGTATTTAATGAAGGATTGAGACATTGAGGGGACTAGTATCATAACAGGGTGGACAACATCACTTAACCATGAGAATGAAATAACCTATTTATAGAAAATTTTAGGTCTGATCTTTAGGAAGAATGCTAGAAACTACTAGTAATCTTATCTCAATGTATTTATGTGTTATATCTTTTAATGGGAGTTGCTAGATGAACATACATTCTCCACAAATAAGTTCAAGAATAGTCATCAAATATTGATTCCTCTAGAAAAATGGGATATTTTATGTCCCATTGGGTATGCCAAAATATATTATACTATTGGATCAAAATCTACCATTCTTGTAGACTATACCCAAAATTTTAACCCAAAGTACAACATTGGATGAAATGAGATTTCTCTCTATTTAAACCTTTGGAGAAGGCTAAATCCTTTAGGATGATTAAATTTGGGGAAAGGGATAGGAAAATTTTAAGGGTTAGAAAGAAGTAAGGGTTAGAGAAAGGTACGAAAAGTGGATGTGATATAGTGTAACAACATTGGATCTCACTAAGTAATACACTATCAGATCAATTATATGACACTTAATAGGCCAACTATTCTCACCTATAACTACAATTTCATTCAAATATTAACATTTACTTTAGTCATTCCAAGGATTCAAACAATTAGTAATCCAATGGATGATTCAAACTCACTTTAATAGAATAGACTAAGTGCTAAATGTAATAGAAATAGCTTAAAGAAATGTATAAAGGCTTTAATAATTCCAAGGACTTTAATTGTTAGCAATACAATAGGTAATCCAAAAATTAGAATTACTTTAACAAAATACACTAACATCTAAGTGTAACAAAAATGAATTAAATTAAAGTAAACATATAAAACCTACAACTACATAGTAATGGAGGCCAAAAAACTATCACTTCATTGATTAGTAGCAATATTACAAAGCAATACTAGGTAAGGACTATAAAGCCCACCTTTATAATGAGATATATCTACATACTTATAGTTTACAATTTTAAATTTTACAATGGGAATATGATTGTATGGTCATTTGAGTAGAATAGTATGGTAAGAAACCAAAATTATTGAGGTGGCAACTGTAAACTTCATCTCACATATAAATTTGAATTTATTCCATTGATCTACAACTACCTTCTACAAGTTGATGCATTATTGGAGCTATCATTTTCATGCTTTGGTATCATGAATTGGAACTGGCTGAGCACAATGGTAGTTGTAGGTCTAAAAATGATGTTTCTTGAAAAGTTGCTCAAAATCGGGCTCATTATTTTGCTTACAAATTTCTTCTAGAGAAAAATCATGGCTTTGGCCCAATAAAATTACTATTAAATATGCTTTGTCCTTGTGCATTTTTTATTTTATGTTATTTTATTTTATTTGCATGATCTTGGGATCAAGCTTGAGAGTGGTGATGTCATTGAATCAAACAACCTGGTCTCTTGCACTTTGTCTTTGTTTGCTTATTTTCATAGTACCAAGCTATTCTTTTGAATGCTAGCCTTTATTAGAGCAATCATAGATTTGAGTAGTTCTTGATCCCATGTAATCAACTTCCCATACTTTGACTTTAGATGTTGTCAAGATCTTGATATTGGGTAATCATAGTTTTGGATAATGAAATTTGTGAAATCCCTATATTTTGTGATGTCATGCTAGAATTATTGCTAGGAAGGGTTCGATTTTGAGCATCAATCTATCTAAATTTTTACTTTCATGCAATCCTATTTTTTGGCATTCATCATGCATGGTCATGTGCTCTGCTTTGGCTAAGTTGATGTCATTTCTTCAATGAGCATGGTTTGAACATAGCAGGTTCATGCACTTAGCTTTGTGTATTCCTATGGAGATGAGGCTTCTTGTTGATATCTTTTTTGACATAGACCTAGTATTGAATATCCTAGTTTTAGGTCACCTTGGAGATTTTCTAACACTTAGCCAAAAATTTTCCCAAAAAATAAGCTCAATGCTTTAAAATTCAAATGGGATCATGAATTTGACCTATAGGAATTTTTGCAACTATATCAAAATGTTTTATGAGTATTAAAAGCATGACAAAATTATCCATGATTTTTCTCAATACCTACAATATTTAACCTCACCATGACCATTATTTATTTGGGTATTTACCATAATTGGAAGATAAACCCAGTGTCAATTTATGAACATAAATTTCTCATTAAAATTACTACATATTTCACCAAGTGGATCAAAGCTATGACTTTATCCTTAACCATTAGAGTTCAACTCTCCAATTTCATCCTTAATGATTTCCTTAGATGTTATGGCATCCCTTCTAGGCTATTCTTTTACAATGTAATACCTTTTAAGAACAAATATATCTATAAAACTTGTCCTAAATACAATATCTAACATAAATGGTGTATTCCTTACTACCTCAAGTAAATGGTAAAGTTGAATCTTGTAACAAAAATCTCATCAAAATCCTCAAGAATATCTCATCAAAATTGGAAGAGATTAATATTTATAATTCTATCCGACCCTATGGGCTTATTGCACTAGAGTCAAAAATCCTACTAGTGTGATGCTCTTCACTTAAATCTACAAAAGTAAAGTGATATTCACATTTGAGCTAGATGGTCCTTGTTTGTTTTACTATAATATTCCTCTATTGGAGATGAATGTTGTCTCACCTACCTTAACTAGCTAGAAATTCCTGATAAAAGTGGATTTATATCTTAGAAAACCTAAGGGTATACCAAAAAAGGATTAAAAGCACATACAACAAGAACATACAATCATGATCCTTTAAAGTTGGTGATATTGTTCTCAAAGAGAATTAAAAAAATACCAATACTAAAATCAAGCTCAAAGATAAATTCTGCATTGAATACCTATTTGCTTTTAGCTACCTATTGTTATTGCTTGCATCAACCTACATGCACATGCTTGTATCTACTTGGAATGTTTATTGCATATCAAGTTAGGGTTCCACAATGATATAAAAATGATGATCCTATTTAGGATAATCAATTTAATGTTTTAGTATGGGACTAATGCAAATGTATATTCCTATTCCAATCTTACAAATCAATCCTGGTTTGCATAATATAATCTATCTCATAATATATATCATTTGTTTTGACTCAAGCTTTATATCTATATGTTCTTCTATCTCTCTAATATTCAATCACTTTCCACATGATGAATACTACAAGGTTTTTAGGTGTTGATGAGAAGTTCAATATTATAATCTCTTGCATCCTATGTACAAATGTGCATGGGGCATCATGTTGATAACAAATTCTTTATCCTATTTGTAGGCATAATCCATTACCACATCAATCTCTAATCAAATTTTTCTATGACATTTATCTATAAAATAAACCAAAATTATAAGTCCTCAAGGTAAAGCAAAATTAGAAGTCCTTTTGGCAAAGAAAAATTATAAGTCCACCAAGCAAAGCTAAACAAAAAATCTTCCAAGTGATGTAAAATCATAAGTCCTCCAAACCAAGAAAAATTCCTTTAGACATTTGTTTAAAGCCAAAAATATTTTATATCTTTAAATAAACCATACAACACTCCTTAGATATTTTCCTAGAATCACACACACACACACACACATATATTATATTATATATTATATAAAGTACCCTTGGACAAACCTCAAAACTAACTAAAGTTCCCCTTGAAAAATATCAAAGTAAACTAAATTTCCCTTGGGAATATCTTTTTATATAGTTGTAAATAATTGGATATATATTTTGTATCATATCTAAATTTCCTTTGGGAAAATATATATTTATATATTTATACTATAACAATACCTCTTGGTGTTGTAAAAAGTCCCCTTGGGGACATCTATTTCCAAGATTACTCATGTACTATTTACATCATCATGTAATCACAAACCTTGAAATATAATCATCATCATATAATTATCACATCTAATCTATAATATATAGCCATCTAATCCTCATTACATTTTATCATAATTAAATCATGCATTATTAACCAAATGAACTGTTCCTCATAACATGTTATAAATCATATAAACTATCCATAATTAATCAAATCATTATGTAAATAAGCATTAAATATAACATAACATAACAAAGTTACGACATACATAAAACATCATATCACATTGATAATACCAATCATGAATCAATAAAAGTATCACATTGATAGCGAGTTTCCATCTTGATATCCACCTCTAGGTATCCCTATGCCTAATCCATATGTATCATGTGTCTCTACTAGGCTATAACCATCTAATCCAATAGAGTTTTAACTAGTTGGCTATCATCATCCCCTCTTACTATCATGACCTTTGTTAGTGTTGCATATTTCTTTATAGTTAGGTTTTGGATATTTTTTTGCATAACCAAAACCTACCCTACCAATTGGTACCTATCTATTGTCTATGTTGATAGCATAGCCTACACACTCACCACCTACCCTACTGGGGTGTCTTTCCTACCTCCATGGTATATAGAGGTAACAACTTGGATCCTGTATTGTCTATCATAAATGTTGATAGTCTTGATGATGATGTTGTTGCTATTATTTTTTTTTTCATGGTTGCCTACCTTTGTATCTATTAGCAATACACTCTATACTACCCAACTAGGGGTGGTACTACTTGCTACACCCTATTATTACTCTATCCTAGCCTAAATTACTCCCTTGCCCATAGACCAATAATGGTCACCCTCAAGGGGGAGATGGTATGGTACCATCCCAAATTTCTAGATTATGATATGAATTTGGATATAGATATGGTGCAAACCCTATCCCTTTTATGGTCCTCTAATCCCACATAGGTCCCATTGCAATCCCCTATGCATACCAAATTGGTAAACCATGTGGTCAAAACAAAATATCTCTTGCTCTACTTGTGGTCCCACCAACCATCTAACTTGACTAACCTAATCCAATTGGAATGCATCCTCTTGCCAACCAATATTTTTCCTATAGGTCCATATGATGAATTTTTTCTTCATACAAGTTATCAATGGTCCTCCTTGCTAGACCTAAAATTCTCCTACAAGGCCTCCCCTCCTCTATATCAAAATATTAGACCTATATATATGCAATTAGCACATAAAGGTATACTATCTACCCTTGCATCCCTAGTGCTATAATGATAGTAATTTTCTCCTATACCCACACCTAGAGCAAGGTGTAGCATGAGATGGTTTCACCCCTTTGTATGTGACTTTATGTAGAGAATGGTATAGTAATGCAAGTACCATTGGATCCTAGGCAAACACTATATATTGCTCTAGCATTTCTACCACCACCTCTCCCATCCTTAGTGAACCACCCTCCTATTAGTTTTATTGATAAAAAATCTAGACACAAAGGCATATTTTAAGGTTATATTTTTTTCCAAGCATCCCCTATGTAGGTAGTATTGATGTCAATGTTGAATCTAACAATATAAAAATCTGCATCCACCATCAATCACTATAAGCTCCTCTTCTAGTATTGGATGATCTAGATGAACATCCCTTTGATAGGAATCTATAAAATTTACCACACATCCTTGAGTATGATGGTGAAATCCTTGCATGATAGTTAGGAGGTATTCATTTTAAGTACTATCTCTTAGCTAGGATCATTGATAAATCCAAGTGAAACTCAACCTTTGGCATTAGGGCTATGTGATAAATCCCTATTATCACTAGCATCACATGATTGGTGAATCTTAGAAATACTTGGAAGTCCTCCAATGTGTGTGGCCATGTCTCTCTATAGTCAAAGGTCTATAGCCTCTCATACAACCAAATAAATCCAATCCCTCTGTTAGACTTGATGCTTACATAATCAACTAAAAATGAAAGAAAATCCAAAGTAGGTAAAAATTCCACCCCTTGAAAAATTTTCCATTGGATGATATAAGGACTACCAAGTCATGAAAGCACCACTTGGATGGTGAAATAATTGTTGCATGGTGAAAGCACCTCCAAGTTGCAAAAGTACCACCAACATGCAAAAGTGCTGGTACAAAAGCATTGTCAATGCATATAAGCATTACTTATTTTTTTTTAGGAACATATTTCAAGAAAAAAATCAAAATTTTGAGCTAAGTTTTACATTCTTACCTGGACATGGGGTCCTCATTTAGCCATAATTGGTTTCACCTAGACTACTAAAAGTGATGCTCATGCATGTTGTGCTATAAAAAATTAATGAGAAATGAGGTATTCAAAGCTCTTTTTTCCTCTCCTTAATAGTAAAAATGATTTGTTTTATCCTTAACCACTTCAACCCAAGATTTCATGTCCCATTTCTATTGATTATTATTAATTCTTTATCATACCAATGTTGTGTGTCATGGTCATGTTAAGTCTCCTTAGTCCAACTTGCTTTTCTCTCTAAAACTAGAATGGCACATCAGGGCATGGTAGCATTTAATGTCTTTCAAAACACAAAATTTAATATCATATTTAATCAACTAATCAAAAGTATCAGTTATCATCGATCACAAATCCTAGAAAATAGAAATTTTGTTTATCTCAA
Organism: Wollemia nobilis; assembly: GCA_028583015.1. NCBI lineage: Eukaryota > Viridiplantae > Streptophyta > Pinopsida > Araucariales > Araucariaceae > Wollemia > Wollemia nobilis. Next base: position 6,035,182 of record JAQPPZ010013513.1, read on the forward strand.
AATTAGGACACTAATGTCAATTTTTGGCATATTCATCATCAATGCATAAAAAAGGATAAATATAGACATTTAATTTTAAGCGAATAATCAACCTCCAAACTTACCAATATCTTCATCAATCAGCTAATCAAGGACCAAAACCAAATCAATCACCTCCAACCCTAAATCAAGGGTATTTATTTCTCAAAAGTAAAATTTCTAGGGCATGAGAAAAAGTTCTAGTGGTGTTTTTGCTTCTTGCTAGTGATTTTGTGAAATTTAAATTTTGATATTTTTCTATCCATTTTGTATGGAAACAATCATATTGGCAAAATTATTGGAGCATTATCACTACCAATGCCATCACACTCTATAACTATTGAATTTCAAACACCAAAAAGATAAAATTTGACAAATAATACCTTCCACACCACCTGGCAAAAATGGACCCAACCACATCATCCTGATCTATAACCCTAGTAGAAATCCAAAGCCAAAAAGATTCCATTTTCAATCTCCAATCTATCAACTGCATCTTGATCCAAATTCAAAATATTGCATTTTCTAATCCTATCATATTTAATGCACTCATCCCCTAAGGACCTATGACTTCATTTAAAGTAAACACATGGGGAGATCATATTATATGATATTAGAATGCAACAACACTTTGTTATAATTCATAGCAAAAACTCTTCAAGCATGATAATATTATGCCATAATCATGTCATAATTTTGTGTGTTATTCAAGCTTTCAATATCTGAAGTTTTCAAGGACTAAATCTCTCAAGTATTTAAGCACTTAATATTTAAATATCTCAAGCACTCAAGCTATAAATATTTTAATCTCTCAAGAAATAATCAAGCTCATCAAGCTTCCTTAATACAAGGGGAAATTTGCCTTAACACCTTGAAGCGATAATTTTTGTTGGGTTATGCTCTTTCTGCATATTATATTTTGTTACTATCTTTATATTATAACTCTTTAATATTTTATATCATTTCATGCTAACTTTTATTTAATTATCATACTTGCATATAGTCACCATCTTATTTCTTGGAGAATTTAGCTTGCATCTTGTATAAGCACTATTTACATTTTAATACATCTATTAGGGCCCATACACCTCCTACTCAAGGATCTCTTGTATAAGCAACATTTCCCTTGGAATATTTCAACTGATTCACCAAAATTCATGTTGAGAGTATGAAGTTGTGATTGAAGGTTAAGAATAGTGGATTGATTCTTTCCTTCATAGATGGTAACTAGTGCACCCCAAGATTCCTTACCAGTTTTAGCATCACAAATGTGAGGTTATATCTCATTAGTAGTAGCAAGGATGATAAACATGAGAGATATTTTATCCTTTTTATCATATTCATCTTGATCTGTACCTGGTGTTGTAGGATGTTTTGTAGTTCCAGTCACTACATCCCACAAATCTTCAACTTGGAGAATGGATCTCATATTTATTTTACATGGTGCAATATTGAAACCTTTGAGCAACTATGAATCTAAAATATATTTATGAACATAAGCCATTGTGAAGGTTCCTTATCTCACCAAAATGATCCCCCTTTATTTATACTTACAAAGAGTACGTGAAAGGGAATTCACTCAAATTGATGGCACCTACCTTAAAAATATTCTAAAAAGGGATGATGAGTTGGATAAGTTTAAGCCAAGCAATAAGAATTAATTAGGGTATAAAATGAAGTGAATATTAAAATAAACTGGCTTTCCTTATTTCTCCTTTATGATTTATAGAGAACAAGCTCAAACATCATTGTTGCATCTATGTTAGGTGGTAGATACAGTAGCCCAAAGCACAAAAACATTACCTATAAGTGTGGGCTAGAGGTATCACATATACCAAACACTGGAAATTAAGTGCAGTAAACAATCAGAAGTGCCCACACATTTTAACTATAGGTGTCAATTTCCACCAAAAATGCACCTATTTACAATGCTATTTTTGTTTTCAAGATGTCGGTTTCCACTGAAAATTCATCTTTTGTTACAATAATTTTTGCAAAATATTTGAGGTTTGTGTTTGCAAAAAAAGAGATTCAAATCCATAAATTTTCTCCCCTTGTATTAGAATTTTTCAAGAAAAAATAATGCTTTTATCCCCCCTTTGGATTGCAAAATAAACAAGGTGGAAATTTTTTGATATACCCTTTCAATTTAAAAAAAAATCTAAGTGCAAATATTTACTTATCCCTCCATGGCACAAAAACAATGCACTTATTCTTTGCTTGGTTGAGGTGCAAAACATATTTGATTTGACAAAAAAAACTTCTTGTTGGCTACCTTCTTGGTAAAAAAATATGTTATTGTTTTGCTAAATAAGTCTAATAGATGCTTTGTTACTTTGATTTGATAGAGGAAAGAAAAAAAATACCTTATAATAGCCTTTGTATCCAAAAAATTGGTCTCCACATGATTTGAACTCATGTCTCCCACCAAGCACCATAACACAACCCATTTGATTTGGTTTTTATCCTTAACCACTTCACCCCAAGCTTTCCTATCCCATTTCTATTGATTATTCTTAATTCTATATCATACCAATGCTGTGAGTCATGGTCATGTCAAGTCTCCTTAGTCCAACTTGCTTTTCTCTCTAAAACTGGAATGGCACATCAGGGTAGGGTAGCATTTAATGTCTTTCAAAATACAAAATTTAATATCATATGTAATAAACTAATCAAAAATATCAGTTATCATGGGTCGCAAATCCTAAGCAATATTAATTTTATTTATCTCAAAATTAGGACATTAATATCAATTTTTGGCACAATCATCATCAATGCATAAAAAAGGATAAATATAGACATCCAATTTTAAGCAAATTATCAACCTCCAAACTTACCAATATCTTCATCAATCAGCTAATCAAGCACCAAAACTAAATCAATCACCACAAACCTTAAAGCAAGGGCATTTATTTCTCAAGAGCAAAAGTGCTAGGGCATGAGCAAAAGTGCTAGTGGTGTTTTTTTTTATTGGTAGTGCTTTTGTGAAATTTAAATTTTGATATTTTTCTATCCAGTTTGTATGGAAACAATCATATTGGCAAAAGTGTTGGAGCATTAGCACTACCAATGCCATCACACTCTAGCACTATTGAATTTCAAACACCAAAAAGTTACACTTTCACAATTAATACCTTCCACGCCACCTAGCAAAAATGGACCTAACCACGTCAGTATGACCCATAACCCTAGTAGAAATCCAAAGCCAAAAATATTAATATCAATTGCATCTTGATCCAAATTCAAAATCTTGCATTTTCTAATCCTATCATCTTTAATGCACTCATCCTTCAAGGAGATATGACTTTATTTAAACTAAACACATGGGGAGCTCATGTTATATTATTTTGGAATGCAACAACACTTTGTTAAAATTCATAGCAATCACTTTTCAAGCATGATAAAACTATGCTAAAATTATGTCATAATTTTGTGTGGTACTCAAGCTCTCAATATCTAAAGTGTTCAAGGACTAAATCTCTCAAGCATTCAAGCACTTAATTTTTGAAGATCTCAAGGACTCAATCTATAAATATTTTAAGCCCTCAAGAAATAATCAAGCTCATCAAGCTTCCTTAATACAAGGGTAAATTAGCCTTAACACATTGAAGCTATAAGTTTGGTTGGGTTATGCTCTTTTTGCTTATTAGCTTTTGTTACTATATTTATATTATAACTCTTTAATATTTGATTTCATTGCATGCTAAATTTTATTTAATTATCATACTTGCATCTAGTCACCATCTTGTTTCTTGGAGCATTTATCTTGCATATTGTATAAGGACTATTTACATTTTACTACATCTATTAGGGCCCATACACCTCCTAGTCAATGACCCTCCTTGCATCATCTATAAAATTCATAAATCTTATATCTAAATATCATTATGCTACACACATAAGCAAAAGTGCTATCAAATTATAGGTTTAGTGGAACTATCACTCTCTTTTAATCATAGTAATAGAGTACAAAAGTGTTATGAGTTAGCAAAAGCACCACAAGTGCTATTGCTTACCTAGTGGTACTTTTGCTACTAAGCATATAATTCTTATTTTTAGCTCTTTAAAACTTTTTATTTTATATTTAAACAAGGGTTTGATGCTAGTAAATGGAGTTGCGTACTCTTATACAACTTAAACATATCTCTTTGCTACTGATCTATAATTTATATATTTATTTTTGTAGTTGAAAAAATCCACATTAGGAAGAATTAGCATCGATGGTGCTTCCATGAAACTAGTAGTGCTTTTGCTAATAGTGATTTTTAAAAACTATATCATTTTTACCTCTGTGACAAGAAAACCAAGTTTTTTAATACAATGTCTATAATTTTAGCACTTAGGTCTTAGATTTTTGTTGTTGGTTGCTCTATCTATTTTTATTTCTATCTTTCTATTTACTCATTAAAGATAAAAGGGAAAGGAAAGAAAGTAGTTAGCATTAATCATAAGTGAACCATATTTAATCTTATTATCATTGAAAGCACAAGTCCATATAGTTTCATTACACTTGTTTGCTATAGCATCCTTGAATAATTTCTCTTGAAAAAGAGAAATCACCTTTTATCATCCAAAATAAAAAGTATTTTAGTTAGTAGGTCTTATTTGTTACATTTAGTGATGAATTTATAGCTGACTAGGACTACATTAAGGTTAATCTTTGTCAAAAAATTATTAGGTGAAACATAGGTGTTTTCTAACTAATTCTCTAAATCCTATATATTAGACTCATATACTACCCTATCCTCAAGGTGAGGAAGGAGAGGGAGGTATCACAAAGAAGTCCTTTACCTTGTCCATTCTCCTTCCCCACAGTAGCCTTATACTCAAGGTGAGGAAGAAGAGGGAAGGATGACAAAGAATCCCTTTATAATTCCTTTTCAATTCCCCTTCCCCACACTAGGTATCACTGTAAATATGTCCTATTGATAGATCCATTGTATCATTTTATAATATGAGATTATAGGAGTGCCTACAATCATTCACCACTTGTTTCAATTTTTGATATCCTTATTTTTGCTTTCTCTCTCTCTCTCTCTCCCTCTCCCTCTCTCTCTTATGTCTTTATGCTCTCTTTATGTTGCTCCTATATTCTTTTGTATGAATTTGTGGTGAAAGTATGCTTTGAAGTATTTTTAGAAAGTATGAAGTCTAACATCATATTAGAGTAGATTCAAAGTATCATCATCAAATTATGTAAAAGAAAACTTCTATGTTTCAACTATTTTGAGGAGAAAATTAGAGGTTCCATTTTTAGGGGAAATACATTAGAGTTTGAATAATTTGATTTTGATACCACTTTCATGTTCCACTATTTTTGAAATCATGTGATTAAATCAATTTCCTATTCATATTTAATTGCTTCACTTGAGGTGAATAGATGTATTCTTCAAGGAGTATACCCACTTTGATTCCAATTGATACGTGTAGACTATTTGGTTAGAAAAAACCTATTTAAGACATTTATGAAATAGGCCACTTGCTCAAAGTGCATCAATATTTTGTTTTCTCTATCTTTATGTCATTTATGAGACTATGTAGTAATTTTAACTCTAGCTACAAACACAATATTGTTGTTGATAACTTTAGTTGTGAGTGATAGATCATGGAGTCCATTCTCATTGATATTTAATTTTTCATAAATAAAATTTTTGGAATCCTAAAATCAACATCAATAAAAAAATGTATTCTATATTTGTGTTGAGAATATATATTTCCATTAACAAAAAGATAATATCTCTAGATAGTAATAAATTATTATACATAAGGCGATATAGGTATCCAAATTATAAATTATACTAGATAAAGGTTAAAGAAGTGATCTTAAGGTATTTAATACAATATTATAATAAAGTTACCTATAAGAGGTGTATAATGGCCCATAGGAGAATACACAAGTAAATATAATACAAGGTTAGTGAAAGATGCAAAAACGCAACATCAAACAATGCTAAATAAATGAAACACAAGAAACCTAGAATTGCACAATAGATGATCTTATATTAATGGGGGGAGCCTAGAAACTCCATTGTTACAATGTGGATCCTTGAATCCTTTTTTATACAAATTTACAAGGGTTAGGGTTCTTTGAAACCCTAACAAATAAGGTTGTGGTGTCTTTAGGTGCATCTTGCTCCCAACAGAATTGAGTGGGCTTCTTGATATTTGATGTTGGGCCACTCTAGCTTAAATAGTTGTCCAATGCTGATGTAGCACCTTCAGATATGCACACAATGACACAAAAAACTAGTTAGTAATACCTATGAGGGCTCCACAATGTGAGGCCCTCTATAAGCAATGATAAACCCTAACTATCTGCTACAAATGAAGTGAACAGAAAAAAAGTGCATTAAATGAAATTAGAAATAGTAGATATACCTTGCTTGCTTGTTGTATTCTATTATGTGAAATTTGGTGTAGCTAATAGGCATGGTGTTTCCCTAGAGTCACTCGAAGGCTAGGAGGTATTCAGATTGCTTACGTAAAACACCTACGAACACCTAGCGATCACAAAAAATGCTTGTGGGCACTTGGGACTGGTAGGGAGGTGCCCAAAGACACTTAGTAGTGGAAGGGAAGTGCCCAAAGGTGCTTGGCAATGATAGAAAGCACCTAAAGATATTCGATGGCTAAGGGAATATTCTATAGAAGCAGACCTGGTGAGGGAAACAGATGGTGATGGCTATGTGGGATACAATGAGCAAAGATGGAAGTAGAAGTGCTTAGGGCACTTAGAGAACTTAGAAATTTTCTTAGGCTTAGGACTTAGGGTATTTGAAAACTTAGGCCAAAGACTTAGATTATGATTCAGGGGTTGAGCCATCAAAATAACTCCTATTTATAATCCAACCTAGGGCATGCTAGGGTTTGAACGACACTAATTATGTGGGTAAGATAAAAGAACATCAAAGGGTGGATATTAAATTTAGGTTATGGCATGAATTGATGTTGATGGACAAACAAGATTAAATAAAATTGGATGGTTGGGATTAATTCACTTATATAAATATATATTTATTAAATATATATAAAATATTATTATTTATATATATAATAAATATATGAATAATAGGCAGAAATGGCAAGAAAGCTAGTATGGATGATAAATGACTAGGTTTTGGTGGTGGAAATGATAGGAAAGCATGGATGGAGGAAAAGTGGCTAGGTTTTTGTGTCTATAGATGCCCCTTTTTGTACTACATTGCATGAAACATAATGCAATACAAAAATACGAGACACCTATTTTGGCCAAGTGTAGAAGAAGATTCTCTTGGGATGTGGAACATGAGCTTGAAGATAAAATAATAAAATAATTTGAGTTTTGCGTAGCTTACCCCCTCAATTGGTGAATGAGTTTGCGGATGAATCTCATGAGCCAATTGAAAAATATATGCAAATGAATGATGCAAATGTGATACCGTTTTTGCCCCAACGATGGAAAGGGGAGTGGTGAAAAATATGATATGATGCATCTATTTTTGCCCCAACAGATGAAGGGATTTTTGGAAATTTTGTGTCTATTTTTACCCCAACAGAAGAAGGGATTTGTGAAATATGTGATGAGACATGCGTCTGTTTTTGTCCCAACAGATGAAGGGATTTTCCAAGTGTGAATTCCATGATCATGTAAGATGTATCCCATTATGAAAATTCAAAACCAATATGGTTACCTAAATTTGGGGTGATTCAATGTTGTTTGAAGAATTTACCTTCCGACGTCATTGATATGCAAAAGATGAAAAATACAAAGAGTAAAAGTAGTCAACTTCGAAGGGTCAACTAGTGACTATAATATAATTCATAGGATTAGAACCAATCACCCTAGCTAAATCCATTTGCCATGATGATTGTCAATAAAATAATGAGATTATGAGATTTGGTTCTTTCCATGTTTTAAGCCCCACAAACTAGGCCATCAATGATAGTTTTTGTGCAAATTGTTCTTGGTAAGGTTTTGCACAAAATTTTAAGTACCAAATATGATTATGCTTTTAAACAAGGAGATATGTGATGATTAAAATAGCCAAGTTTTCTTATGGTAGATATTTCATCTTACCACGTTGCATGGATGCAAATTGCTGCAATCACCAAGTATATAGAAAAACCCACTATATACAAGATTCACTTGAATGTTGTTTGAACTTAGAAAATATGCAAATGATTATGTGAAATGATGATGGGATGATGTATGAATGATTAAAAATGATGAAGATCATAATTTTGTGAATATTTAGACCCTTTTACGATGCTTTTATAACTTGTTTGGTGAATTTGCAAGATGTGGTTGCAAACAAAAATTATACATCCAAATCAGTTGGAATCTTTATAAAACTTGATAAAATGATGGAATGAATGCATGGATAAAATTTGGAGTGATTTGGTTGGGAGAAGCCACTATTTTATGAAATTTTTGTCTTTTGTGCAATTTGACACCAAATGCCAATTAGCACTTTTGGTCTGCAGAGATGCCCATCAGTTTTTGGGCACTTTGCAAATACCCATGGGAACTTCAATGCACCAGGAAACACCCATGGGCATCTCAAGGTGCCTAAAGTATCTATAAATAGCTAACAGGATGAGAAACCAAGATTATTTATGTGTTTTGGAGTTGGAGAAGTTACGTCTAGAAGAGTGGAGTGAAGTGAGGTGAGGCGTTTGCAGCGTAGAAGCTATCGTGGTGGAGGGATCTCCTATGGAGGTTGGCGATGCTACTAAAGTGTGGTCTTCTAGGGTAATATTTTGGTAAATTATGCAAATGTTGTTGTGATATATTATTTTACAAAAATTTATTGGTAATTTTTTTGTGTTGTGCTAAAGCTTAGGGTTTTGGAGGCTTAGAACCCATTCTCACCTTACATACCTAGGATGAGTAAGGTGAGTTCATATGAGGAGTAGGAATTTTTGGAGGATGTGGCACTAGCGGAGGTAGCCCAGTTGGATGTGGTGAGGGCTTATGAGGGGTACCTATTTGCCTTGGTAGAGAGGTGGGATGCATATAGGGAAACTGTTTAGATCCCCATGGTCGAGGTGACTATTATATTGGAGGATGTATATCGCATCCTCAAGGTGCTAGTGGAGGGAATTCAAGTTTAGTTCATGCTCAATCAGAATATCGAGATGATGAGGATGTTTGGGGATGCATAGTAGGGGGTGAAGGTGGAGTGTGGAGGTATTCCTTACTTTTCCATGTACATGGACAAGGAGTTGGACCCCCTTCGTACCTTGGTTATGTTCATGTTGGCCAACATCATGGCCTTGGATAGCACTAGGTGTAGATTCCCTTGGAACCTGATGGAGGTAGTGAGTGATATGCTCACTAGGATATGGGTGTACATGTGGGCTCTCACTTTGTTGGTATGGGTTTATCAAGAGTTATATGATGTGACGAGGTGGTGGAGGAAGGGATTGGGGTGTATCTTACTACTATATTTTTGGGGATGGGAGTACTTTAGCATTGTTCGACTAGAGAATTTTCCTATAGAGGGTTTGGGTAGGGGTAGCCCTACACTAGGAGATGGGTCTTGGCTGAGGAGGTACAATTGAGTTGACCAATGAGGATGAGCTAATGGTATTAGGAGTTATGGGCTGGACTGACATTCACCCAAGTTATATGGAGTTCATGGTGGGATCTTAGGTGTATCGGTGATGCAAAGCACTTATGACGAGTGTAGCAGGATTGATGGATGGTTGGGAGACATTGAAGTGAGACAAAGTACTTCCAATTCTCATGAGTGCTCCAAAAATTCAGGGTGAGGTAGGATGTCCCAAAAGAGCCGATGCATTATAGAAAACATCAAGAGGAGATAGGGCTACTATACATGGAGTCGTGGAGGGTGGTGTGCAAGGATGATGAGGAGATGGATATATTGAATTCATGGGATGCGAGGACTACCACAGAGTATGACACATGATTTATTGTACAACCACCATGGGCACCACCTTGAGGAGCAGTCGATGGGGATGGTGATGGTGAGGTTGGAGATATATGGACCTAGGATGCCCCAAAGAGGTAGTGGTACCTTTTATTAGATAGTTGAAGGAGGAGGACTAAGGGTGTGGTGAGGTAGGATCCTGAGATTAGGGGAGATGATGGAGATGGAGAGGATGTGAAGGGTATTTCATATGGGTCTCCAAATCAAAACGAGGAGGATTGGGTGCAGTTAGAGCAATAGGTAGCAGAGCAAGACATGAGGATTACGAGGCTCCTAGTAAAGCTAGTATAGTGGAAGCACTGACATACTATTGATATCACATGTCTTTAGGCTTAGAATAGGTATATTGAGGTAATGAAGGATAGGTTGATGGAACATCATATTCCACTTCCAGATCCTCCAACCTCATCTATCTTTGAGGGTGCTAGGCATAGTGATTCTAGGCATAGCTCTAGGTCTAAGGCTCCTCCTAGGTCACAAGGGTCCTCTTGGAGGACATAGCTAGTGCTTAGATGCATTTTTGTATATGAGCCTTGGTGCTCCATTGTATGTAGCCATTTGGCACTCATTGTACATGCGATATTTATACATATATATACATGGCTTTTACATTTTGTGTTATATGTGTTTTGTGTGAATGCTTTTTGTGGAATGCTTTTGTGAAATACATGTTTATATGGATGATGAATGCAATGTGTAATGTATGGATGATTAATGCAAGGTGCAATTTATGGATGATTAATGCAAGATGCAATATATGGATGATTAATACAAGGTGCAATTTATGGATATGCTAATGATCTGTTATAGTTTAGATCTTTGCTTGGCCATTTTTAGCATTGTTGTTTAATTAGGGGTACCAGACTTGGTGGCATACGTGATGAATGGCTCATGAAGTGGCATGGATGTTGACACATAAGAAGATATGGAAGTTTATATGGAAGAAGATATGGATGTTGATATGGAATAAGATATGGATGTTGATATGGAAGACTTACTATTTTGCAAAGACTCAAACATACTAGTGGTATCAAACAAACTCACTAAAATTACCTAATTCTTCTAGGACCAAATATGTGTGCAGTGAATTCATTTACTAGATCATGAGCATGGTAATGACTCGAGGTAATCAAGAACCAATGTGTGTGCAAGTGAGTTCATTAACTCATCTTGAGTAAATTGGGTAAACATGTTATGGTTAAAACCAAGAAGCTAGCTTGTCTGTATGAGCATTCAGAGGTCTATTTTGAAAGAGACATGTCACCATGCATGAGCATACTCCATTTCTAGTCAAGCATCTATAGCTCCGGTGGAGGCTAACTCCATAGTCCATGACTTTTATGTTTTTGATCTATTAATTTTTGGGAATGAATACCTAACCATTTGACTAGAAATGTAGTACAATCCTTACAACCTAATGATCAGTGGTGTGTGGTGTAAAATATTTAGAGTTTTTTTTAGGGTTTTTTCCCACTCTTTCTTTTGTTTTTGGAATTGTGATAGTGGTGAGAACCACTATTTTTATGGACTATGTTACATTATGGGACTGGAAAAGATGACCCTTTTCACTTCGAGGTTCATACCAAGTATGGTGTTATCCCTCTTTGACACAAGATGTTTTTAAGATGTGAAATTGTGCTTGGTTCAAGAATATTTTGGAGTCAATTCCTAAAACTGAAGATTTTATTAGTGAAGATGTGCAATGGTCCTAGTAAATAACTTACATGTATTCTGGAGGTTGCTTAAAACACTAGGAGTGGCTGAGTGATCGAAAACACCTAGGATTTTTATGGAAGTAGCTTGTGCTAATGGCAATTTGACTTGGCAGAATTTTGTGGATGACTTTGTGAGGGTGCCCTTGATTAATACAAAATGATTTTATTGGACCAATAAAGACCTTGAACTCAATAAATGATCTAAAATATGAAATTCAAAATGTGGATGTGAGTGCAATGTATGACATGCAATTTTGTGAAATGTAGAATGCAATATAAAATGTGGGTGAATGCATTATTTTTGTAATGTAGATGCATGTGAGATGAAATGTTATGAATGAAATGTATGAAAATATTTTTGTATATTAGCCATGTATATATACATATATAGAAACCAAATTGTTCATAAAATACTCTCAAGTGTATAACATTAATTGGTTCGAGTTCTTCCTCTCCCTCTAGACTGGAAAGTCTATAAGTACCATTACCCACTCTTTGTGTAACAATGTATGGACCTAATAAATTAGCCACAAATTTATCACGAAGATGTGGCAATGCATTGGTATTTCGTTGGTTATCTTTAAGGACAAGATCTCCTACTTGTAATTCATGTATATGAACTTTGGCATTGTAAGCATGTTTGAGGCGATCTTGATAAACTCGTAAATGTTCTAAATCATTAACTCACCTCTCATCAAGAAGTGTAAGTTGGTCAAGGTGTGCTTCTCTAGTAGTGTCATAATCTATGAATTCCTACAAAGAAAATTGCGAGGGGATCTCAAGCTCAAGAGGCATGATTGCTTCAGCTCCATAGACCAATAAAAATGGTGTTTCCCCTGTAGGCATGTAGATGATTGTTTTATAAGCCCATAATGCCAAGGGAATTTATGTGTGCCAATATATATGATTTCCTTTGATAATTTTCTTGAGAATAGCGACTAAGGTCTTGTTGGAAGCTTCATCTTGTACATTTTCTTGTGCATAATAAGTAGTCGAGAAAATATGTTGAATGTTATATTTCTCACAAAGTGCTTGAACATCCTTGTTCTTGAAAGACTTGCCATTGTATGAGATGATTTTTGAGGGAATACAAAAATTATAAATAATATGATGGAGTATAAACTCCACAATTCTAGGTCCTATCATGCTAGTTAGAGGAATTACCTCAACCAACTTTGTGAAGTGTTCGGTGGTTGTCATGATGAATGTATGTTGTCCTGATAAAGGAGGTGAAATTTTACCAATTAGATCTAGGCCCCATTGTGAAAAGGGCCAAATTATTTGAATAGGTTGTAAGGCTTGTGATGGTACGAGTTATTTTAGCATGTTCTTGACACTACTTGTAATGTTTTACATAAGTGCAACAATCACGTTCCATTGTGGGCCAATAGTAACTCATGCGTAAAATACGCTTTGTAATGGACATTCCACTAAAATGACCACCACAAGTACCATCATGAGCCTTAGCTATGGCTCTTTATGCCTCACTAGACTCAATACAATGAAGGAGAACTCCATAATAATCATGTTTATACAACACATCTCCTAGGAGAACAAAATGATCTACCTTTTTCTTGAAAGTGTATTTGGTAGTTCAAGACATGTTAGATGGGAGTGTTCCAAAATTGAGAAAGGCTATTATTTGTCTTGACCAAGGCTCATATGTATTCAATTGGATAAAGCACACATCCTTATCATATTTAGACTCAGTACGAACAATTACAGATTTAGAGACCATGGAAATGATAAGGGTTTGTACCTCTCTAAAGGAATATTTTAAAATCAATGATCCAAGGGAGGCCATCGCATCTACAAATCTATTATTCAAACATGGTAAACTATTGATTTCATACAAATCAAACTAAGAGAGAAATTTCATTGCTACTTCATGATAAAGCTTAATGGTAGGTTTTTGCATTGGTATTCTTTTTTGATTTATTTGACGACAATTTGAGAATCACCAAATATCTTAATATGCTTAATGCTCATAGCTATAGCTAATTGAAGACCTAAGATTAAGGCTTCATACTCTGTAGTGTTGTTTGTGTATTTGAAGTTGAGTTTGAATGATAAGGAGATAGGTACCCCTTGTGGTGCATGAAAAACAACTCCAACACCTTGATCTTTTGCACACTTAGATCCATCAAATAATAGTGTAATATCAACATCTTCCTTTAGAATGACATCTTCTTCTTGCTTAGTGATATCAAATACCAAATCATCTGGGAGCTTAATAATCACAAGATGATCATTAGGTAGTGGAGCTTTCACAATTTGATTAGCTATTACTTGACCTTTAATGGATGTTTGGCTAATGAATTCCAAGTCAAATTCAGTAAGGAGCATTATCCATATAGTGGTGTGCGTGTTATTCTAATTGCGAGATATCATATAACATAGAGGATTTTATCTAGCTATGACATAATTTGTATGGCTAAGCATGTAATGTCAAATTTTCTTAGTGGTAAAAACCACTGCTAAGCATAGTTTCTCTACATAAGCCTATCGAGTTTCATAGCTTACCAATGTTTGAATAATGTAATAGACAACTTGCTCTCGATTTTCCTCATTCGTTTATGCAAGAATTGTCCCAAATGCAAAGTTCATTGTTGAGATATAAAGATAAAATGGGACCCTCGAACTAGGAGGAGCTAAGAATGGTAGAGAATATAGTTATTTCTTAATATCATCAAAGGCTTTTGACATTCGTCTATCCAAGAGAATGGTACCCCCTTTTGTAGTAGGTTATTGAATGGCCTACATTTATCAGAAAGTTGCATAGTAATATGAAAAATTGATTGGATATTTTTCCTTGTAAACTATGTAATTCCTTTAATTTATTTGGGGGAGGCATCTCCATGATGATATTGACCTTGTTAGGGTCCACCTAGATGCTTCTTTTGGAGATAATGAATCCTAGAAGTTTTCTCGAGGTAATACCAAAGACACATTTCCTTACATTATGCTATAAGAGTCGGTCAAAATATTTCTCCAATACACCAATGTGTTCTTGTCGAGTTTTGGATTTAGTCAAGAGATCATCCACATAATATTTGATAATATTATGCATGTAGTAATGGAAAATGTATGTCATGGCATGTTGATATGTGGTGCATATATTTTTTGAAGCCAAAGGGCATCACCTTGTAACAAAAATTTCTCCAAGATGTAGTGAATGTTATTTTGTGTTGGTCATCAGGATTTATTCGAATTTGGTTGTATCCTGAAAAACCCTCCATGAGTGAAAGCATTTCATGGCTAGTGCAGGTGTTGACAAGAGTATCAATGTTTGGGAGAGGGAAGTCATCCTTAGGATATGCTTTGTTAAGATCTCAAAAGTTAGTGTACACGTTTATAGCCTCATTAGGCTTGTGAATGGGTACCATGTTTGAAAGCCACTCAGGATAGTCGATAGGAACTATGAAGTTCACGTATAAGAGTTTTTGAAGCTCTTTTTTTACCAAGAGGGCCACAGTAGGATGCATTCCCCAAAGTTTTTGTTTGACTGGCTTAGCATTAGGCTATAAGGTGATATTATGGATAAAAAAATAGGGTCAATACAAGGTATGTCTTTATAGGA
Organism: Wollemia nobilis; assembly: GCA_028583015.1. NCBI lineage: Eukaryota > Viridiplantae > Streptophyta > Pinopsida > Araucariales > Araucariaceae > Wollemia > Wollemia nobilis. Next base: position 6,050,427 of record JAQPPZ010013513.1, read on the forward strand.
CCATGCAAATATGTCATTATTCCTCTTGAGGAGATCAATAAATTGATCTTGTTCATCAGGTGATAAAATTTTGCCAAGCTTGACAATTTTGGGATTGTCTTTGTCTGAACAAAGATCCACATTGATAGTATATTCAATAGACATGTGATAACCTTCATAAAGATGATGGGACATAGGGATCATATGAATGTCATCTAATATGTCATCAAACTCTTATGGCTTATCCTTATCCAATTATGCCTGGAAAACCTTAGGATCCAAAGGTGAGGGTGAAGACGAAGGTGGAGGGGATGGAGGAATGTAGTTGGTGAAAGCCCTTAACAATTCCTCAGATAAGACAAATTCGATGAAGGATGGAGGTAAGGAAATCTAGTCCATATCAATGAGACTTATGTCAATTAGAATTGGCTTAGTCGGGTCATATGGATTACAAAGTGGGGTGAATAAATCAATAGGATTCATGTTGACTTATACGCAAGGTGAATGAGGTTGGATGGAATGGATGGAACCTAAGAACCGGTGCTAGGAGCTTGGTTAACCTGAATAACAACAAGAAATACAAATAAATTTATTTTTATAAATGATATATTTACATATGCAATGCATAGAAAGATAATATTTTTGTTGATTTTTTATTTTTGCTTTTTGTTGGTAGTGGTGAAAACCACTATTTTTGTGTTATTTACATATGTTACAAGTTGTCTTATGAAGTGGCTTAATGTAATGGAGGTGGTGGTTCACCGGTATGGGCAGCTCACTCTTGTGGAAGAAGCAAGAGAAATATGGGCTCATAGGTGGGGAACACGTTGAGATAAAAATCATCTTGTTTGGTATGGGGAAATATGGGCTCTGATTCTTCTTTAGATTCATCCAAAATTATCGACATAAGCTCGAATTCTTCATATATTTCATCGTCAGAATTATTGATATGGAGGGCTTCTCCAAAAATGAGATTAATCCTTTGGAAGGCTTGTTCAAGAGAAGAGGTGGTGGAAAGTGAGTGGTAACCTAGACCTGAACGGTCATGCACCTTTTGATATGGAACATCTATAGGTTGATGCACTCCCTATTCATGAAATCCTAGGTCATGACCTTGCTAATTGACTATGTGGAAATATCGAGATGGAAATCCCATCATGTTTGGAATGTCGACAAGTACTGGTTCTTTGGGTTCTTCTATGGGAGTTTTACTTGATGAAGAATCAATTTGCCCATATACAAAATTTATGCTATTTGGAGTTGAACCCATGTTATATACTGCTCCTATGGTTAAAGGTGGGTCATGTGGATGACTTAAATACTTAGCCTTAGGAATGGTTAGGGGTGTGATGGTGATGTATTGTACCACATACTCACCAATACCAGGATTAGTGAGGTGGACCTATACTTGGGATGACATGGAAGTACTATGGTCATATGATGGCTCAAGGAAATATGGAGATGGAGATGTTTCACAATATGTCAACTCGACTTGTGAAATATTATGTGATGGTGATGGATTAGATTGGGAAGGTTGCTAAATGGATTATGATGATGAAATGGATGGCAATGATGTTGATGATGTGGACTAACTGTGACCACATTTGCATGTAGTCAATCATGAAGATGATGGGGGTGTGGAGGCTTGATGTGGACTTGTGATAGGAACCTCCCTAGGAATGGGATCCTTTGATGAAGAGAGTGGTGAAGTGGTGTATGTTGGAATATGATGCTGACCATGTGGCATTTCCAAGTCAGCAAAAATGAAGCAAAACAAATATGTCCCCTATTTTGTAACTGTAGAATAAAAGAATATGTCATTGTAGGAAGATTTCAGTTTGTAACAACTATAGACTGTTACACTTCTTGTAACAACTTTAGAATCTTTGTATTAGGGTAGAATAGTGTAAAAACATATTATTGTAACATTTTTTAGAGAGGAGAAGTTGAATGGAATAGTGAAAAATGAAAAACGAAGCTCCAGTCTTGATATTTTGTGTAGTCCTGTTTCTGGAAAAAGTGGTTAGTAGCCTACTTTGAGAGGCTATAACTTTTGATTTACAAATCCTTTTCCGCTGATTTTTGGACAGTTTGTTGACATTACTTAGCTCTCTAAGCTGTATAAATTTCATGTGATTCTGATAAGTGGAAGGCCTTCATTTCATCTTCCAAAAACTGCTTCGTCCTCATTTTTACTGTGTTTTCCAGTTTTGGAATCTGCTTCGTTTTTATCTGTGTTTTATGTTATAATATTCATTTGGTATCAGAGCTTGGTAGATTGAGTTGTTGGGTTTGAAGGTTGTGGGTTGTTCTTGAAGTTTTAATTTAAAATTTCTTGGAGATTTCAGTTCATATTGTTGTAATGGCAAGCAACTCAAACTCACTTCCACTTCTAGAGTTTGATGGATCAAACTATGAATATTGGAGCATCAAAATGAGGACTTTGTTAAAAGGAAAATATTTGTGGAGCATTATTGATGAAGGTTACACAGAACCATCAGATTGGAATGTGTTAACATCAGATGAAACTAAAGATATGAGGGAGAAAGAGAGCAAGAATTGTCTTGCTTTGTACCATTTGCAATCTGCTCTTTTTGAGAGCATTTTTCCAAGGATTGCAAATTGTGTTTCTGCAAAAGAGGCTTGGAAAGCCTTGAAAGAAAATTATCAAGGAAATGATAAAGTGAAAGAGGTCAAGCTTCAGACCTTGAGAAGAGAATTTGAGAACCTCTGGCAGCAAGATAATGAAGATGTAGGAGATTATTGTGTGAGAGTAAAGGCAGTGGTAAATAAAATGTCCACTCTTGGTGAAGATGTGGAGAAACCAGTTGTAATTAAGAAAGTTCTCAGAACTTTGATAGAGAAATGGGATAATGCTGCCCTTATGCTTGAAGAATCCAAGGATTTTTCCACCATGGACCTTGACCAATTAATTGGTACTCTTACATCTCATGAAGAAAGAATTTGTAAGAGAGAAGAAAAGAAAAAGCAAGCCAGTTCTAGTGAAGAACAAGCATTTTCTATCAAAGGAAATGATGCACATGGAAGAGGACAAGGAAGAGGCTCTAGAGGAAGAGGCAGAAATGGAAGAGGAGGAAGAAGAGGCTCCTTTGGTAGAGGAAGAGGCAGAGATCAGAATTCTGAAGGTGATCATCAAGCCCATGCTTCAAGAGGAGGATCAAATGCAAGAGGAAGAGGTAGAGGTAGAGACATGAGAAATGTTCAATGTTATCATTGTAACAAATATGGCCATTTTGAGAAGGATTGTAGGCTGAAACAATCCTCTAATAGATCAGAAAATTATGGAGAGGAAGACTTCTTTGAAGATGAGACATTGTTCTACTCAAATGAAGATGGAGCGCTCCATGAAGAGCAAGCATTTCTCTCCTATGATAGACCAAAAAGTTTCACCAATGAGACATGGATCCTTGATAGTGGGTGCACAAACCACATGACTGGCAAGAAGGAGTTGTTTTCTTCTCTTGACCATTCTTATCATTCAAGTATCAAGCTTGGAGATGAGAAGAGCTTGGAGGTGGTTGCAAAAGGGGACATGGAGGTTCCTACAAAAAGAGGTAAATTGAAGGTAAAAGATATTTATTATGCACCTGATTTGAAGCATTCTTTGATGAGCATTGGGAAAATGTTAGAAAAATATTACAAATTGGTTTTTGAGGATAAAATGTGCAAGATTTATGATAAGAATAGAAGGCTGATCACAAAAGTGCAGATGACTAAGAACAAATTGTTTCCATTGAGGTTTGTTGAGCAAGGGGGAGAACTTGCTTGTGTGGGTATTGAAGATAAAAGGAGGCTATGGCATTTGAGATTTGGGCATTTGAATTTTCATAGTTTGAGGATGCTTTCACCACTTGTGTATGGTTTGCCAAAAGTAGAAGACACCAAGGAGATTTGTGAGGGGTGCGCTCTTGGTAAACAAACAAGGGGGCTATTTCCCAAAGGTGAAGCATGGAGGGCCCAATATCCACTTCAGCTGGTTCATAGTGACATTTGTGGACCAATGCCAACTCAAAGTATTGGTAAAGCTTCCTATTTTCTCACTTTCATTGATGATTTTTCAAGATATTGTTGGGTTTATTTCCTTAAGCATAAAGATGAGGCTTTTGTTTGCTTCAAATATTTTAAAGCACTTGTTGAGAATGAAAGTGGGCATACCATCAAATGTTTGAGGAGTGATAGAGGAGGTGAATTTTGTTCTAATGAATTTGAAGAGTTTTGTAGGGAGTTTGGCATCAAGAGGCAAAATACCAGCCCCTACACACCTCAACAAAATGGGGTGGCTGAAAGAAAGAATAGGACTTTGGTGGAGATGACAAGATGTATGATGCAAACTAAAGGTTTGAGTTCATTTTATTGGGCTGAAGCAACTAGGACTGCTAATTATATTCTTAATAGAAGTCCTACTAGGAGTCTAGAGCATAGTACTCCTTATGAATGTTGGTTTGGAAAGAAGCCAAATGTACAACACTTTAGAGTTTTTGGGAGTGTTGCTTTTGTGCATGTGAATGATGAGAAGAGAAAAAAGCTTGATGCTAAGAGTGAGAAGATGATTTTCATTGGTTATAGTGAGCAATCTAAGGCCTATAGATTCTTTAATCCTCATTCTAGAAAAATTGTTGTATCTAGAGATGCAATTTTTGATGAAGGGGGAAATTGGAAGTCTCAAAAATTGTGTGTTGATGATGATGTGTTTGAAGAGATTGTTCCAAGTAGCCAAGCAAGTGTTCAGCCCAGCCATGTTTCTACTAATAATTCTTTGTACAGAAGCACTTCTTTTGGGTCACCATCTCACATGGGATCCACAAGTTCATCTTCAAGTCCAAGAGCAAGCCAAGAAGAAGTTCCTACAAGCTTTTTCGCACCTCCATCACCAGCTGCAAATGTGAAGAGAAAGAGATTGTTGAAGGATCATCCACCATCTCAAATCATTGACACCAACTTCAATAGAAGATTGACAAGAGGCCAACATCAAGAAATGAACCAAGTCTTGCAAAGGCTTGAGAATTTGCACTTGTATGGAGATGAAGACAATGGAGACCCCAAAGGTGATATTGTTAATTATGCTCTTGTTTCAAAAGTTGTTGATGATTTTGAACCTTCTTGTTATGAACATGTTGCTTCTAACAAGTTGTGGATGAAGGCAATGAATGAAGAAATGCATTCTATTGAAAATAATGACACTTGGGAATTGTGTGAACTGCCCAAAGATAGAAAATGTGTTGGCTGCAAATGGGTCTACAAGATCAAAAGGCACAATGATGGTTCCATTGAGAGATACAAGGCTAGATTGGTTGCCAAAGGCTTTACACAAAATTTTGGCATAGACTATGAGGAGACTTTTGCTCCCGTAGCAAGGCAAGAGACAGTGAGAATGGTGCTCTCTTTGGCTGCTCACAAAGGCTGGAGTGTGCACCACATGGATGTAAAAAGTGCTTTCCTCAATGGGTATCTTGATGAAGAGGTGTATGTGACACAACCTCAAGGTTTTCAGGTCCATGGCAAAGAAGATCAGGTCTATAGATTGAAGAAGGCTTTGTATGGGTTGAAGCAAGCTCCAAGAGCTTGGTACCAAAGAATTCATGAATACTTCCAAAGGTGTGGCTTTCAAAGAAGCAAGAGTGAGCCTACATTGTACTACAAGACACAAGGTAATGACATTCTCATTGTGTGCTTGTATGTTGATGATTTGTTGTTTATGGGAAGTAGTCCTTCAATGAATGATGATTTTAAGGAGGACATGAAAAGAGAATTTGATATGACTGATCTTGGTTTGATGAGTTACTTTCTAGGCATGGAAGTACATCAAACTAGTAATGAGATTTTTCTTTGTCAAACAAAGTATGCAAAGGACATGTTGAAGAAGTTTGGTATGATTGATTGCAAGCCTGTAGCTACTCCAATTGCACATGGAGAGCTTTTGTGTTTGGATGATGGGGCTGATCATGCAAACAAAACTGAATATAGAAGCATTGTTGGGAGTTTAATGTTTCTTTGCAATACTAGGCCTGATATTTGTTATGCAGTATCACTTTGTTCAAGGTACATGGTTGATCCTTCTACATTGCATTTGAAGGCAGCCAAGAGAATACTGAGGTATGTGCAAGGCACAATTGATTTTGGTATTCATTACTCCTCATCTCAGAATTTGAAGTTGATTGGTTTCAGTGATAGTGATTGGGGAAGTAATCTTGATGATCGGAAGTCCACTAGTGGAAATTGTTTCTCCCTTGGTTCAGGATTGATTACTTGGAGTTCCAAAAAATAAGCTACTATTGCATTGTCTTCTACAGAAGCTGAATACATTGCACTCACATCAGCAAGTGCACAAGCCTTGTGGCTTAGGAAAGTTCTTGGAGAGATTGGGGAGAAGCAAGGAACTCCTACTACAATTTTTTGTGACAACACAAGTGCCATTAAGTTGGCACAAAATCCTGTCCACCATGTCCGGTAAAAACACTTTGACATCAAGTACCATTTCATCAGGGATGTGGTGGAGAAGAAGATGATCAAACTGAGCTATTGTAACACCAAAGACCAAATTGCAGACATATTCACAAAACCAGTTGCAAAGACTCAGTTTTTGATGCTGAGAGACCTGATTGTTGGCCCTCTCAACATCAAGGGGGAGAATGTTGGAATATGATGCTGACCATGTGGCATTTCCAAGTCAGAAAAAATGAAGCAAAACAAATATGTCCCCTATTTTGTAACTGTAGAATAAAAGAATATGTAATTGTAGGAAGATTTCAGTTTGTAACAACTATAGACTGTTACACTTCTTGTAACAACTTTAGAATATTTGTATTAGGGTAGAATAGGGTAAAAACATATTATTGTAACATTTTTTAGAGAGGAGAAGTTGAATGGAATAGTGAAAAATGAAAAACGAAGCTCCAGTCTTGATATTTTCTGTGCAGTCCTGTTTCTGGAAAAAGTGGTTAGTAGCCTACTTTGAGAGGCTATAACTTTTGATTTACAAATCCTTTTCCACTGATTTTTGGATAGTTTATTGAAATTACTTAGCTCTCTAAGATGTATAAATTTCACGTGATTCTGATAAGTGGAAGGCCTTCATTTCATCTTCCAAAAAATGCTTCATCTTCGTTTTTACTGTGTTTTCCAGTTTTGCAATATGCTTCATTTTTTATCTGTGTTTCATGTTATAATATTAAGTGGATGGATTGGATGATGATGATAATAAGGTGAGTGGAAGGAAGCATAGACTCATATGTATTTGAAATGAAATTGTAGTACTTAAATGGCTTGACGTCTTCTGGTATGCAATGTACTTGTCCCTCATGAACATATTTCAATAATTGATGTAAAATAGAAGGGATACATCTCATTTCCCTCATCCAAGGTCTTCCAAGGAGTACATTGTATGCCATGGATACTTCCAAGATGTGAAACATGGTGTGCAATATTTTTACCCCGAATTTTGTTGGAATATTTTCAACATTGCCTCCTTAGTCCTAAGTATTAAGTCCTAGTATTTAGTTTTAGTTTAATGTTTTGATTTACATATTTCTAGTTAATTTGATTAGCATACATTGAGGTTTTGGATTGGTTGGTCAATGTTTAACCATAGTCCAAGATTAGCATGTTGTTAGGATAAGAGCTATCTTTAAGTTAGTTTGTTGTAATAAGTACAAGAGGATTTCTCTCAACCACCATGTCTATTTTTAGTTCTTTCAAGAACTATAAAACTATGTAATGCATTGTTGATCAATAGAACAATTTCACCATTGTTTCTCATTTGGTATCAGAGCAGGTTTTCTCAAATGGATCAAAACCTGTGGAGAGTGGTGTGAAGAGATCTGAAACACACACTTTGTCAGAGAAACTCAAGTGGCCAACACTCAGCAGATTTGCAAGGAAGAGCTCGAGTAAATCATTAATATCTCACGAATCCTAAGGTATTTGATTATGAAATTTTGAGGGTTGTTAGGTAATTGTATCAAGAGGATGCAGAAAAAATTTTAGGTGATTTGGAGATAATTTTCTGATTTTATTAGCATTTTTAGGTTTTAAATAAAATGGTTGTATAAGGTGGAATATAGGGTATTTGCTTCTCAAATTTTGGGAGAAATATGATTTCGATAAAATCATAATTTAGACAAAATTTTAGATCATTGGGATCTGTATTGATTGATTTATGTGAATATTTATTTTTCCTTCAACAATCCTAGATCCGGAATTGTGATAAAAAGGGAAAAAGTAAATGATCACATATTTTTCACCTTTGTGATTTTTATTCTAAAATTTAGAGGATTTTCAGATTATTGTCTCAAGAATACAGAGTTTAATTTTCAGAAATTTTGGGGTTATATGGATTGATTTATGTGAAGAACATTGAGGTTGTCTCAAAAACATTCTAAGATCTAAAAAGGGCAAAAGTAAATTGATCACATATTTCTCATTTGTGTGAATTTGGATTTGAAATTTAGTGGATTTTTAGATAAGTATATCAGAAGTCTACAGGAAAGGAGTGGCTAAGATCTAGGTGGAATATTTATGAATGGTGGATTGCAGAATGGCCACCATGTATAAAGAATTGGAAGTACCCAAATTCAATGGAGATAATTATGCTATTTGGAGCATAATGATGAAGACCTTCTTGAAGGCTCAAGACTTATGGGATATAGTTCAAGAAGGCTATGAGGAACCCTCTTGGAATAAGCTACAAGGTGAGGAGAGAAAAGAGAAGAAGGAGCAGCAATATGCAAATTGCTTAGCTCTTATGGATTTGAGGAGAGGAATGGAAAATAATGTTTTTCCTCTCATAGCCAATTGTAGATCAGCTACAATGGCATGGCAAGTGTTGAAGGATGCTTATGGGTTTGATAAGGACACCCCTAAAGCCATGAGTGACAATCATGAAGATTTTTTAAGCAAGGAGGAGCCTTGCTTCCTTGAAGCAGTTTCTGAATTAGATCCTTTTGAAGGAGTTTTTGAAGAGTCTTGTAAAGACTCATATGAAGTCATGCTTTGTAATGGAGAATTATTTCTTGCAGAGGAAGGCCTGTATGTAGAAAACCAACAAGATGAAGAATGCTTCATGGAGGAAGCATATGTTGCTGAATTTTGTGATGAAAATATAAGAAGAGGTGTGTATTCCTCAAGAGGACGAGGAGGAAGAAGAGGATTTGTTGTTGATAGAAGAAAAAGTGATAAAAAACATCTCATGGAGGAGATAAATGAAGAGTGTATTATGGATAATGCACCTAAAATTCTCATGGGAGAGAATAAAGAAGATAATAGGATCAACCAAAATTGTTGGCATGTTGATGGAGAAGCAATTTGTATGGAAGACCATTGTCTTGAAGACCATTCACTTGGAATGGATGTATGCTCTCTTGACAGAGAAAATGAAGATCTCCTACAAGGAGAAGATAAAATTGTTAGAGTTCCTCTAAAGGGGGAGAAGAATGTGAAAAATGAGATAGAAACAAAAAATAGAAATGAGATTGTTGATTTTCTTATCGTAATGGCAAAGGAAACATCACTCATGGATGAATATCACTCACTTGGAGTGACTACATTGCAGAAAGAGAGTTGTATTGAAAAGGCAACTATGTATGATTGCTTGAATGAATGGTGTTTCAACACACCAACATGGATTGAACAAAGGAGGATAACTATTAGTGAAGAGTTGATGGTTGATCTTGAAGCACCATACAATGAAGGAGAACTGCTACAAACTAGCTTTATGGGAAGCACCAAATCTACTCATACTAAAGGTAATGTTTTTATGATTAATGATTTGTTTTTTGTGAACAGGAATGAAAAGAAAGGTGATTGTCTCATTGAGACAACTTTTATGAAGAGTCTTCTTGGAGAGAATACAGTGATGGAGAACTTGGGTCACATGGATCAAAATTATGTGTTCAAAATTCCTTGGGAGAAGGATTCTTGTAAAGTCATTGTTGTGAGAGAATATTTGTGTGAGGAGCAACTTTATGTTGCATATGTAGTTGGTCATTATATGGCCATATTTGTTGTGATTTTTTGTGTGAAAATATGTGAAAGAGTTGTATGGTATAATCATCTATGTGAGATGATTAATTGTAAATACTCATGTGGAGTATTATTTAATGTTGAATATGTAAAAGAAGATCAAAATGTGAGAGCATGGTTTAAAGACCATAATGATAAATATGTAAGAGAGTGGTTGCTGAAAACCACAAGAGGAGATACTTTTGTTGAAGGGGGAGCTAATCAACAAAAGAAGGCACTCAAGCATTTGCAAGAAATTCCACATGAAGAGTGGAAGGAGTGCCACCATAAGTATTTTGTAAATTCTGATTTCTTGATTCAAGATTGGAGGAAACGTAAGAGAAAAATTTTCTTCCAACTCTGTGATGCTTAAAGAACTCTTGCATGAGTGTCTTTAGCATCAAGGGGGAGAATGTTGGAATATTTTCAACATTGCCTCCTTAGTCCTAAGTATTAAGTCCTAGTATTTAGTTTTAGTTTAATGTTTTGATTTACATATTTCTAGTTAATTTGATTAGCATACATTGAGGTTTTGGATTGGTTGGTCAATGTTTAACCATAGTCCAAGATTAGCATGTTGTTAGGATAAGAGCTATCTTTAAGTTAGTTTGTTGTAATAAGTTTAAGAGGATTTCTCTCAACCACCATGTCTATTTTTAGTTCTTTCAAGAACTATAAAACTATGTAATGCATTGTTGATCAATAGAACAATTTCACCATTGTTTCTCAACTTTGATGGGCAAAACAATAGTGCCAAATGTGGAACACAAAGCATCATTAAATGCTTTGAGGGTGAATGATGACTTAGTGATATGAGATCGAGGGTGAATATGGTGATGATGTTTATAGAGGAACCAGTATCAATTAGGACTCTTTTAAAATATTTCTTGTAAATTAGATCCATGATATGTAATGGAGGGTCCATTGAGTCCGATAATATTGACTTAATCTCAAAGTCATAGAATGTGATGGAAGGCTCCATAAATGTTTGGATGGTCCCCACAAAGTCATTGAAGGCATTAGGATCTTGTGATTGTATCTCAATGGATTTAAAATTTTCCTTTAATGCCTCACAATGTGGAGGATATTGTTGGATTAAATCATAGATTGACAATTTGGTGGAAGCCATTTTCAAACTTGTAGTTAACTGGCTACTCAATGATATAATTGGTCGAGGTGGATGATTGATGGGTGGATTTGGAGGATTTGATTGGCTAGGGATATGGATGGGTGATGAATGATTTGGGAAAATTTGGATGGGTGGCGATGCGAAAGGTTGTGATAAACTTTCCTGAGGTGGTTGCCTTGCATTCTGTTGGTTGTTTCTTTAACCTCTAGTGACCACATGGATAGCCCCTACAAAACCTTGGTATTTTTTTATGTGATTGAATTGATTAGGAGGAGTTTTGATGTTATCCCCTCCTACATTTTGTTGCACCTCATCATGATGAGGAAGTGGTGTTTGAAATATACCAAGGTTTTGATTTTTTTGAGTGAGGGTATTATCAAGCTTGATCACCCCCAAGTCAATGAGATCTTAAACTATGTCTTTAAATGAATGGCAATTGTTACTGTCATACCCGTTTTTCCAATGATAAGGATAAAATATATGCTCCCAATAGTGTTTACTATATTTTTTGGGATCATCAGGTCTAATTTTGAGTAAAGCAAGTTTGTTTGTGTCATATAACCTTCAAAAAAGGTAAGCATATGACTCAGATAAGGGGGTGTATTGGTGATTTTATCACATAGACTATCATCGGGGATGGTTTTCCAGATCTATCACTATGTTCTGCATGGCTTGAGTTGTTAGTGGTACCACATGATAAGTGATTTTTTGCGGTGTTTGTTGCATGTATTTTTGTTGATCCATTATCGTTTGGATCATGACCACTTTATTAACTTGATTGGATAGATTGGCTAGGGTATCCTATGTTGATTTTGATTGGCTAGAATAGCTTCTTTTGTATTGGCCCTTATTTTGCCATTCTTTCTTTTAATATTAAGTATACCTTCTTGAATTTTGATCTCCTCAATGAAACTACCCTGAGCTAAAGCTTTTCAAATGATTAATAAGTCCATAGTTGAAGCATCCAAGAGATAGGTTTTAAGCAACTCTTGGTGAATATTTTAATTAGCTCATCCATTGGTAGGGTGAATGACAATTTAGTGATGGCAAACCTCCAATGGTTCCCAAAATTATAGATAGATTCATCATCATGTTGTCTTAAATTATAGACATCATATAATGAGATATTCTTTTTAACATTTAAGATGAAATGCTCAAATAATTGATCAATAAATTGCTCAAAAGTATAAATACTATGGCTTGGCAATTGATTATACCATTCTATGTCATCCCCTCCTAATGTTTGAGGAAAGGTTCAAAGCATGAGAGCATTGTAATTTTGCATTCTAAAGCATGCATGTACAAAAGTGCTCACGTGCTCTTTGGGATCCTTAGTTTTCTTAAATTTGTCAAATAGAGGTACCATGAAATTTGTCAAATATGGCAGGGATGGTATCGAAGTATGAATTGGTTGATTTATCAATTAGCATAAATTTGGTTTCTGGTTTGAAAAACTAGGAGTATATTGTATCAATTGATCTATATATTTTGCATAGCCTTAATTCAAGGGTCTTCCTTAGGAATGTGGAAGCCTTGAATTACCTAATGATTTTGTGGTGGAGTGGAGAAATGTTGTGGAGTGACTAAGTGATGATGATATTGGTAATTATGGCAAGGTGAATTTGATGGAAATTTATGAATGGGAGATTGATGATGAAAATATGAGGAGTTATATCTAGGTTGTCCAATGAGAATAGGATGTGTGATGGTATGGCTTGGTGGGGGAATAGGGATAGAAACCACAGAAGACTATGGTACCCATGATGGACCCTAGTTCACAAGGACAGTCTAAGTAGAGTTTTGCAAAGGCTTAGGGTTCACCTGTACTTGTTGTTGAGCATTTTTATGTTGTCTAAGAAATTTGTTCAAGTGTTCCCATGCCTCACTACTTTATCTATCAGAAGCTAAGGGTATGGAGGTATATGATATAGAAGATGTGACTTAGGGATAAGTTACACTAGGTATGGCAACTTGTGAGGCTAACACTTGTGAAGCAACATTTACATGTGCTTAATATAAGGGGTTGGTGTAAGTGGAAGTATATGAGGTGCTAGGAGCACATGATGGTTGGGGAATGGACATATGGTATGAAGATGCAACTGATGCCTCAAAAAGAGGATTAGTATACACCTAGGTAAAGGTCGATGGGGGCTAGGAATAAACAAGCTCTTGCTATATTGTAAGATCTTGTCTAGGTGAATTGGGAATGGACTCTAAGGTATGGTTATATGACTTCATAAGATATTCTACCCTTGCCATGTCTATATGGGTAATGTGATGGTCGATGGTAGGGGAGGTTGACTCCTCTTGGGGCATGGCCATATGAAAGGTTATGGATGGCAAATAATGTGATGGAACTATAGACAAATATGCCTGTGTCATATTCAGGGGTTCTACCATAGAAGTGGTTGGGAAGGTGGATGAAGGTTCTGTTTGATTATCTTGATTTAATGCTTGTTTTTGTTTTCATGTTAGGACCATAAAGAAAATAAATAAAAATAAATATTATGCAATAAACTGAAACACCCAATTTAAATTTCATAATAAAAATAAACAACCAATGCTAAGTTTGTTTAACATGTGTGTTTTACCTTGTTCATTGGTTATATCATTTTAATGTGAGTTCATTTCCTTATGTTTCAATCTTGTGTGTTTCAAATGTGCTAATCTAAATTAATCAAAAGAAAGGTAAAAACTATGGAAAATATGGGACAACGATATTCTTGTTGGTGATGAAATCCAGCAAGTTTGTTGAGGGTGACCTAGGGTTTCTAGGGGTAGATATTGGTGGATGGAAAATAATACCACCGTAAACAAATCTCAAGTAATGATCGATGATGAAATCTAGCCACTACTATTGAATGTGAATCGTGCAGTGTGTGGTTATTTAAAAAAATAATAATTTTCTATTATTTTCAAACAATGTTATAAAAATAACCACTTTCAATGGTCTAAATCAAAAGCCACCATTCACAATACTAATTTCTTCGAAGGATATAGAGTATACCGCTTAAGACCCACTCTAAATAGCTGGGGGGTTCATCTATTCCTTCATATGGAATCATCCAAGTACGGGGATACTCTTGGTATATGAACAAAGTTCCTACTTAGACCACTAAAAATAGATATTTCTAACCCTAATAATGTAAACTAATTATGCAATTTTGATTTACATGCAATCAGAATGCAATATTTTTTTCACACAACATAAACTCAAAAATTTCAAATAGAAGTTGTGAATGGATGAAAATGATTAATCTAAATCCTAAAATGCATGCTAATATGAATTTTCTTTTCCAAATTAATTAGTGAAGTTCTTTTTATATCAAAAGCCTAAAAAAGACAAAATACCAAAAAACGTAAATAGAAAAACTAGGGTTTGGTTAGCAGACTTACAAATGGCCTATGTATTTGTCCTAGCTCTCTATAAAATTCCCTTGGGAATTTTTTAAATGCACCTGTGTATTTTTGTATGGCATCTGAGCATCGCTAGGCATTTCATGCACCTTTTTTAACTTCTACAAACTTTCAAAAAACCTAGATCTAGTGAAATCTGCGAAATCTACACTTCTAAAAATCTTGCAAGATGATAAAAAATAGCAAGTAAATTAGTAAGGCAAATCATAAACATAAACCCTTAGGGGATGCCACTGTGATCGCCATTTGAAATATGCAAAAATGCAACACCAAACAATGCTAAATAAATGAAATACAAGAAACCTAGAATTGCACAAGAGATGATCTTATATTAATAGGGGGAGCCTAGAAACTCCATTGTTATAATGTGGATCCTTGAATATTTTTTTATACAAATTTACAAGGGTTAAGGTTCTTCGAAACCCTAAAAAATAAGGATGTGGTGTCTTCAGGTGCATCTTGCTCCCAACAAAATTGAGTGGGCTTCTTAATATTCGATGCCAGGCCACTCCAGTTTAAACAAATGTCCAATATTGATGTAACATCTTCATATTTGTATATAATGATACAACAAACTAGTTAGTAATACCTATGAGGGATCCATAGTGTGAGGCCCTCTATAAGACATGATAAACCCTAACTAACTACTATAAATGAAGTGAACAAAAACAAATGTGCATAAAATGAAATTAAAAACAATAGATCTACCTTACTTGCTTGTTGTATTTTGATCTATAAAATTTATTGCAGTTGATAGGTGCAGTGATGCCCTAGCATCGCTCGAAGGTTAGGAGATATTCAAAATGCTTGTGGGTGGTCGAGACTAGTAGGGAGGTGTCCATAGGTGCTTGGTGGTGGAAGGAAAGTGCCTAGAGGTGCTCGACGATGATAGAAAGCACCCAAAGGTGTTTGGCATCTGAGGTAAGATTCTACAAAAGCATATTTGGTGAGCAAAATGGATGGCGATGGCTATGGTGGATATGATGAGTGAATATGGAAGCAAAAGCTCTTATGGAACTTAGGGAACTTAGGGATTTGCTTAAGATTAGGAATTAGGGTATTCAAAAACTTAGGCCAAAGACTTATATTCTAATTCAGGGGTTGAGCCATCAAAATGGCTCATATTTGTAATCCAACCTAGGGCATGCTAGGGTTTCAACGACACTAATCATGTGGCTGAGATAAAAGCACATTTGAGGGTGGATATTAAATTTAGGTTGTGGCATGGATTGATGTGGATGGACAAAAAAGATTAAATGAAATTGGATGGTTGGGATTAATTCACTTATATAAATATATAAAATATTATTATTTAAATATATATATAATAAATATAAATATATATGAATAATAGGTGGAAATGGCGGGAAATCTAGGATGGATGACAAATGACTAGGTTTTGGTGGTGGAAATGGCAGGAAAGCATGGATGGAGGACAAGTGGCTAGGTTTTGGTATCTATAGTTAGCCATGGCCTCAAGTGAAGATTAATACCACATATTTTAACAAACACATTTAATCTAAATGTGATATATAGAGTGATGCCCTTATCATTTGTTCCCCTTAAATGATATTTTTCTACTCCAATAAGATCTCACAATAAGAAAATGACACCTTGATCATGACCTTAGTTAGAATATTTATTTTATACTTCATTAACTAAAAAAAATATAAGATCAAACATCACATGGGCATGGATTCAATGGACATAGTGCATTTACACCTTAATGTGTTTTGTTTACTGATGAAAAATAGTATGGCAAACAAGCTTGATGAAACTCTAGTTATCATAAGAGAGGGTCGCAATATAGTATTAAGGTATAAAAAACAACTCAAGAATAATAAATATCAATCAAAGATATTTTAAGACCTAATTAGCAACATAGTACTTAATTTGCATATAACAGTAGGATATGGTAGACTACCATTAACAATATTGGGAGATCTATCTATAACCAAGATAAGACACAAATCCAATGGTACAATTCCATATGGTAGGTGCCTTTGATATTCCATATGGTACAATTCCTATGCTTATTACTTGTAGTTTGGTACCCCTATGGCTCCTTTAGTTTGGGTTCCCTAGGACCTTCCTTCCCATTTTTTGTGGCTTGTAGTTCTACCTCTGGTGCTTCCCTTGTTTCCTCTAGTTTTCGTGTAGCTCAACCTTGTATGCAAGGGGATTTCATGGCCTATGGAGATCCTTAGATTTGCTACTCTATTTTCTAGGCCCTGTACAGGATGTCGTTGTGGTCTTGTTTTCCTGTGTTCTTGTGTGTATCTCAGTCCTTCCTGGGTGGTGCAATCCTTCATGGCAGTTCCTCTACTCCATATGATTTTTCGGGGTGGTTTCCTTACATGGCAGTTTTGTTTTCCAAATTTTCCTTGGTGGGATATCGATTTCTGTATTTTCCCCTAAGCGATATTTTTCAAAATTGTATTCTTCCTGCATAGGTAGTAATTTTTAAATTTCCTACTGGGCAGGATTTTCAAATTTTCTACTGGGTGGGATTTTCAAATTTCCTACTGGGTGGGATTTTCAAATTTCCTACTAGGTGGGATTTTCAAATTTCCTACTCGGTGGGATTTTCAAATTTCCTACTCGGTGGGATTTTCAAAACTTTTTGGTTTTTTCTTTTCCTACTTTGGGCAGGATTTAATTGTGCCTTTCCTTTGGCCTATCATTTGGCCTTTCTTTTGGCCTATTTTTTGGCCTTTCCTTTGGACTATCCTTTGGCATTTACTTTGGCTTGTCCTTTGGCCTTCTATTTGGTTTGTTGACCTATTGTAAAAGGTTTTGGGGCCTCTTTCAAAACCCACTTTTAATGAAATTTTTACTTATAAAAAAAATATATACCATAAAATCTACTTAGACATTATTTATTGACTCTCATGAGGTGCCATTATGTATATAGAACAATAGTTGACAATAAAATAAATGCTTATCCTAATGTATGTGAGGTATATAAGGCCTCCAATAAGAGACTTATACAAGGTGGCATCCACCAAAGGCATAGGATAATTTACTTTAAGCTTCAAACCTGAAGCAAATGGAGTGCAAGTAGGCTTACACTTCTCTATCATGAATTGATGCAAAATATATAAGCTATACTTAGGTTGTGAGAAAGTGAACAAGAATTTGATTGATCAATTTAGATCCCTAAGATAGTGGAGAAGCCCAAAATTATCATCTCAAAGTTATTCTGAATATATGAACTAATATCCTAGATTAAATATGTTGAGATTCACATGATGGGAAGTGTTGGAATTCACAATACTTTCTAGAAATGAATAGAAGAAAAATATTTACTTTAATATTATATAGAAATCATAAAAGGGTGAAAGGAAATTGGGGTTCCCATAGGCACCATAAATAATCACTGTATATATATAATATTGCACAACACTTTGATAACAAATAAGGAGTGTGAAGGGGGAATTTATACCAATACCAAAACCCCTAATTACATTATAAAGATTAACCTAAGCTAACATAATAAGTGAAATTTAGGTTAATTATAAATATTAAATTAGGCTTAACCATAACAAAGATAACCATGGTTTTTTGGGCCTACATAATAAAATATTAAACAATAATATTATATATTGTACAATAAAATGCCCTTAGCTCTATCTAATACATCACATAATATTAGTTCTTGGCCATGAATTGATTACAATTTCATCGCCCTTATAATATGAACTAAAGGACCAAGAAGAGAATACATTAATAACAATAATATCACCCCCATGTTGTAGTGGGAATTTTTATTTTGAGGTAGAATCATCTAGATCCCTTCATCATGCAAAAGATGTTATTGTAAAAATATTTCCTATATAAGTATTTTTAGGCTTTAATGTAGTCACCACTACCATTATTAGACACCCCTATAGACATCCAAAAAATATTTTTTCTAAGACTCCAAATAAAGAAGGAAAGTAACAATTAAGAATATTCAATAATGGTCAAGAATAGTGTCAATATGCCTATGCACTTAACTCTTTCCATTAGTAAAAATCAAGAATAGCGTAAGACAAAACCTAGTAAGGTTTGCAATTAGAAAATTCACCATGAGGGGCCAAGGCAGATTTAGTGTGCAAAGTAATGGGATATTGAATAAGGGGAGATACCAAGATGATGAGCAACACAAAGTCACAATTCTTAATCAAAATTTTGATTGGAAGAAAGTTTGAGATGAGATAATTTTTGCTAGATAACTCTAGTGGCTTTGTCTACTTAAGCGGGTTTAGTTCCTATTGGTATTGGTACTAATATTAATCCTTCTATCTCTTGTGATGATTGTCTTGCATCCATTTTTCAAGCGAGTGGTCCAATCACAAACTTAGTCTTAGTGAGCTTATATTTAGCTAAGCAAGGTGGACCGGAATGTCAAAATTCCATCTTGGAATTCAACTTTCCTCATGAAGTAGTTTCAAATCCACTGGTATCCATGAGTCCTTCACTAACTAAGACAAGTGGTCTTTCTTGTCTGAACTCTATCATGGATCTCAATATTTCTCATGATGAATAGCCCAAACTATTAGATTCTTCTCCAAATCTAGCTCGATGTGAGACTCTCTCCTTTGTTGGAGGGACAATCACTAAAAATATTTTTATCACTTGTGAAGAGATGGTATTGGGTGGCATTCAATTTATGGAATTTCAAACCTTAAATACTGAGTTGGATACTAATAGGGAGGAAAAGGCCTTGAATGGTGGTCAGTTTATGGAATCTCAACCCTTAAAGGCTAAGTTGGAGCTTACAAGGGATAAAATTTCTAACTTTTCTCTCTTCACCAATGGTGAATATAGAGGCTCTGTTTCAAATATGTGTGTCATAAATTATGTTGGCCTAATCCCGAGTGTTGATATTGGGTTTTGTGTGGGCCAATATTTGATAGTAGTAGTGGAACATCTTTCTGATTCCACTCCTGTTATTCAAGGTAGTGAGGATACAACCATTGCTCCCTTAGTGGGATCTTCTAGAGTTTTACTTTCTTGCCCTGTAGTGGAGAAATCCTATGCTGCAACTATATCTCAAAAAGAAAATAAAGAACTTATTTTTAAGTGCTAGTTTAAACTTGACCCTATGCAGATATACTTATCGATGCCTATGGATATTTGAAATCTAACAATGGGAGAGGGGAGACTTCCATTATTGGGAAATTTATAGGAAACTCTAGACTAGACTTAGATTCATTCAAGAGATGGCCATTTATGAAGTGATCTCCTAAAGGCCAGATGGACTTAGTCACTCTTTAGAAAAGATTTTTTCTTATCAAGATCTATCTTCTTAAGGAATTTCAACACATTTTGGATGGAGGCCCCTATTTTTTTGGGTGAAGGAGCCTCTTCCTTTATAAATGGAGAACAAAGTTTTATATAGACACTTAAAATATCAACACTACTCCTATTTGGATAAGGCTTCCTGGGCTCCCTCTTCACCTTTGGCATGAATTTATTTTAAAAGAGATTTCAAAAATGTTGGGTGATCTAGTAGCAATAAATCGATTGACTAGAGCTAGATATTGAATGGTCGTTGCTCATATGTGTGTGGTTATTGATTTAGATGTTAAGATTTCTAGTAATGTTGAAAAACTAGCAAATATAGGCTCTAGGATCCAACCTCTCATTTATGAGAATAGACTACAATTTTGTTCTAACTACAATAATTATGGTCATGAGTTCTCTCGATGTCCTAAGCATAAGATTATCCTAGATGCTCCTCAAAATAAAAATATTTGTAATGAAGAACTAATAAAATATAATCCTGATGCAATTTTGGTTGGTCAATCCTTAGCTCTTGATAATGGTACTTTAAATATACCCTCTCCAAAGATATCCAATGAAGTTATGTCCATAAAAAATTCAAACTCCCTTCTAGGGAATTATTTTGAATGCTTAGAAAAAAGTGAAGAATATCTTGAGGAAACAATGCCTTTGGGTACTTCAAATGTTTCTAATTTCTCAGAGGATATTTTGATATCTCAAGATAGAAAAATTACTAGAAGTGATGCCTCTCCTAGTCCTATCATGAGAGGGCAAGTAAGCTGATGGAATATCCCTCCTTTAAGAAGTGTCTTTGATTCAAAAAAGAAAAGCTTTCATTCATTGCCTATTAAGAGTTCTAACTAGGAGAAAAGAGGAGGTAGATGTTGTTGAATCCTTTAAGGTGGCTCTAAGTTATAATTTTTGTTGGTGAAGTTTGAATGGGATGTTCGAGTTTTAAATTCAAATTCAAGTTGAATTGACATGGTTTTTAATGATACCTTTAGTTTGAGTTTGATTTGAATTCTTGTGCTTTTAAATGTCTCCATCCTTCTTGTTTAGGGTTTGATTTTTTTATTTATCCGATCTCCTCTAAGCTCCTTGCATTTGTTTTTGATTCGATGGAGATCTCTTGCTTTTTCCTATGGATGGGTTATTTTCAGATCCTTTTGTAAAAGGTTCAAAATCCATTTTTATATAATAATAAAATAAAAATAAATAAGGAAAGTCAAAATTATCATCTCTTTTAATCTTCCATTATCACATAAGTTGTCTTGAAAGTACAACTTTCCCATTCATGACAAGCATTACCTTATTTTAGTAGTACTTCTTACTCATGGGCCACCTAATTTTAGTCACCAAGAGAGGCTTTGCATGGTCCTACTTAAAAGAAAAATTATCACAAACTTTCAAGAGTATCTACACAAAGAATAGAAGAAGGAAGAGATAATGAAGGATTAGATCATGAATAAGCTAAATAAATCTCTCGAATGATGTAACAATACTTCTTGGTAGGACTTATTCTTAACAATGAATTTTGTGTGGTATTATTTCATGTTGTCAATAAGAATGATTAATTGCACTTTACGCTTTGATTCTATTCTTGGAATATGGTATTGCTGAATTATTTGTGGTTTCAAGACTAGGTACTCTCACTGATGGATTTATATGGTAAAACCACCCAAGTTGTAAGAAATTTTAGGAAATGATGGATGACTTGTTCATCGATGGCTCAAGGGTAAAAGGATACCCTTCATTTAGATGCATTGCATTTGTGCTTGTTGTATGGTCACACCATTGGGTCAAGAAGTTGCTTGTGCAATGAGTCTCCTCAATAGGTTGGTGATAGCATTTGGTTATCTTAAAAGAGCCACCTACTTAAGGATAAAATAATGGTGTGCAATATTGTCTATTTGAGTGAATTTTATGATTGCATGTTAGTATTGGATTAAAACAATAAAGTATTAATATGATGGTAATATTAATACTTGAAAATATTAGTATCAATGTTAATAACTAATATTAATAATTGATATTAATTGATACCTTATTGTATGGCAACATCATAAAAATATTCTCACATTTAATAAACAAAGGTTGAGCTCAAAATTCTCTACCATAGTTTCCTTGCTATTTTGCAATAAAATTTTGTATTGTGAATTCTTGCAGTTTGAAATGCCAAAATATGATATGCTCATCGGAATAAATAATCTGAGACAACTAATGTCAGTTACATTTCATGCAGATAAAATTGAAGTTCTTAAAATTGTAACTCTACCATTAAAATTTTTCTTATGAGGTACAAGTTCCTCTTTGGAAACCTCATACATAAATTAATCATATTTGGATTCAGAACAAAAAGAACAAAATGCAGTCTGAAATTGATTTCATTATTTCAAAGATAAAAAAATATCTTTGTTCAGATGATATTACCCAAAGGAAAAGGAATTTAATCTATCAAATTCCTCTAGAACTCATTGTTGACCCTCTCATAGGTAAACAAAAAGAGCCTAAATTCAAGGCTCAACACAACGACATGAATCCTTCTCTCACAAAGGAATGTAAAGCAAAAATTGATGATCTTATTCAGAAAGGACTCATTGAAAAATCCCAAAGCCCATGGGGATGTTCAACATTTTATGTTAACAATATATCTGAACAAGTTTGAGGTAAGAAAAGATTGGTTATAAATTTCAAGCCTCTAAATAAATTTGTGAAACCCATTCAACATCCTATTCCTTCAAGGGATGAATTTCTTGGAAGAATTTTCGGAAGCCATGTTTATTCCATGTTTGATTTAAAATCTACGTTTTGATAGATTCAGGTCCATCCTGATGACAGACATAAAACTGATTTTATTGTTCCTTTTGGTCAATACCAGTGAAAGATTTTATCCTTCAGCCTTAAAAATGCTCTACCAATATTTCAAAAAACCATGAATAATTTTTTTGCAAATCATAGAGACTTCATATGTTTTTACGTTGATGACAACTTCATATTTTCTAAAATAACTGAAGATCATCTTCACCATATTCAACAGTTTTATAATATCTATAAAGATAATGGTTTAGTTCTCTCTTTTTCAAAATATGACTTTTTAAATATTCTATAATATTGCTTGGTATTATTATAGAATATGGTCAAATTAAACTTTAGGAGCATGTTCTAAAAAATATATTACAATTTTTGGATCATATTTTTGATAAGAAACACATTCAACAGTTTATGGGTTGTATCAACTATATTGCTAGTTTTTATCACCACATTGCTGAATACAGACTGATTCTAAATCAGTTATTGAAAAATGATGCACCTACCTGGTTTCCTCATCACACTGCAACTATCCAAAGAATCAAACAAATAGTTATCCAACTACCACCCTTGGATTTTCTTGGTGCAGGCAAAAATATTTTATATACTGATGCTTCTGCAAACACTTGAGGTACTATCCTGTGTGAAGAAAGTTAGGGTAAATAAAAATATGTCGTTATGGTTCGAGATATTTCAAAGCAGCAGAACTTTGATATCCCAGTTGGCAGAAAGAAATTTTTACCATTATCAAAGCCATTAAGATGTTTAAATTTTTTCTTGCTAGTGAAAAATTTCTGATCAGATTTGATCTCAAGCATTGGTGTAAACATCTTGATAATGTTGTCAATGATATAGTTGAAGGTAGTCAGTTGGTAAGATGGAATGTTTTTCTTGATAATTTTGAATTTGATATTGAACATATTGTAGGAAAGAAAAATGTCCTTGTAGATCTATTAAGTTGTCAATCCAAAGAAATCAATACATTCAGATTTGAGGAAGAACATTGGGACCATTTTAAACCCTTTATGTGGTGCCCTTGTGATCTCCTTTGGATGAAAGAAGAAACAAGGAGAAAATTTGTTGAACAGGTGATTCAAGCCAGATATGCTCTTATTTCCATGGAGCAAATTTACTGTGACACTATTCCTCAAGATTCATTTTGTGATATTTGGCTTCATTGTCAATCTCAAATTTTTCTTGCTCTTGAAAATCTAGTCAGTCGTCTTGAATGGTTTGATAAGTTGTCTAGCTGGTCAGATTGGAATTTTCACATTTGACTTGCCAAAAATTGGTTGTCACCTATAAGAGATCCTTTGAACATTGAATTTGAATTTCTTCCTGAATGCTATCTTCCAATAATAAAAAAGTATGCTCCTTATGGTCAAGTTGTCTTCAAAAATGATCCCTATCAGAGTCTTCTTTACCAAATATTTATTTAGAATAAATTACCTTGGGAAAATAAAAATGCATTTCATCATACCCAACTCTTAAATGAGCTCGATGCACAAATTTATGCACCACGAGGAGGTATTCCATGGCTATATTATTGTTTTTATAGATGCTACAAAATTCGCTTCAATATCCCACCTCCTACTAATTATTTAGAATGAGAATTTACTCCTTAAGACTACTCTATAGAATCTAATTCCTCTTTTGATTCTCTTTCTGGTGGACAGTGATGCAGATTCATGGTGGGCCCATAACCCACAATATTTGTAATGGTTCATAAGTGGTTAACCATAAACCGCTTACAGTTTCTCCTTGGGTATTGCTGATATAATATTCCATTTTGTTTAGGTTTCACATGGGCTGTACCACAATAGTATCCACTTTGTATAAAGTTTGATGTGATATTTTATCGTGAAAAACTTCCTTTTTAATCATTAGATTGATTCCATGTGTCTACTCTAGAAAATGAATGTCAATCATTGCTTGGATTAGATTATTGTATAAATAATACTTTATACCTCATATGAAGGCACCAAATTTTAGGTTTGAGTCTTAGAAAGTCTTAGAAAATATTCAGTGTGATTTCATCTTGGTGGACACCCTGAATATTAGTATGTTAGATCCAAGAGCTTTGGTTGATTTGGTAGATCTATTACTCTTTGTAATGATCTTATTCATAATATATATCATTTTGTGCCTGTTATAATCTTTGCACCATAGTCTGTTATTTCTTTCTATTATTTGATATAATATTTGCACCATAGTCTGTTATTATAACAAGAGTTTTATTATTTGATATCTTTGCACCATAGTCTATTATTATACCAAGAGTGTTATGTTGGCATTTTTGCCACATTTTTTGTTTTTTTTGTTGTTGTTGTTCATGCAAAATAACTAAGTTTTGTGCCAAAGAAAAGTAAGTGAAAGTTGTCGTGATATCGCGACATGTCGCATTTTCGCGACCTATTGCGTTTTCACAGTGTCCGATGTAGAAAAAATCTAAGCACAAAAAATGTCGTGAAATCGTGACATGTTGCATTTTCGTGACCTGTTGCGGTTTCACGCTAGAAAGCAACAAAAAAAAGCAGTAGAGGCAAAGTTGTCGCGATATTGCGACATGTCGAATTTTCCCTGGGAGTCTTGTTTTTGCAATGAGAAAGCGGAAAGGAGCGAGAGGAGAAAATTATCGCGATTTCGTGACATGTCGCGATTTTGTGACTTGTCCTATTTTCACGGGGAGAAAGTGAGGAAGGAGCAAGATGGTACGAAATGTCACGATTTCATGACATGTCACATTTTCGTGATGCAGGTGACAAAACGAAGGAGAAGACAGAAAAATGTCACTATTTTGTGACATGTCATGATTTCGTGACTTGTCGCATTTTCACGAGGATAAAGCAGAAAAGTACAAGGTGAAGAAAATTGTCGCAATTTCGTGACATGTCACATTTTCACTAGGAGTCTTGTTTTCGTGGTGAGAAAGCGAAAAGGACAGCGCCAAGTAGGAAATGTCATGAAATCATGACTTGTCACATTTTCGTGACAATGAGCAGTGAAGAAGCCAAACGAAGGAGGATGTCGTGATTTCATGACATGTCATGGAGACAAATCCATACGGAGAAAGATGTCACGATTTCACCACATGTCGTGGAGACAAAGCCAAACGGAGGAGGATGTCGCAATTTCGTGACATGTCATGGAGACAAAGCCAAACAGAGGAGGATGTCATGATTTCACGAAATGTCATGGAGACAAATCCAAACGGAGGAGGATGTCACGATTTCGTGACATGTCGTGGAGACAAATCCAAGCAAGAGGAAAATGTCACGATTTTGCGACACGTCGCATTTTCATGACAGAAGCGATAACAAAGGCCCAATAAAATTTTGTCTGTATTTTTCTTCATATTGCATGTTTTAAAATATCTCCAATTGGTCTTGAGATCGAGGTCAAAGAGGCTCAAAAATTAAAATTTCCCAACATTTAATTTAATATCAAGAGGCAATTGCCCAATGGCAATCAGATCAGATGGGAGAACGTGTTAAATCATGCAGTTTTCAAAGCCACCAAAATTAAATATGCCTCCGGTATTAAAAGCTCTTGTTCGTGATCTCCTAACACTTCAAGCATACCCCGAGAACAATCATTTAATGAAGAAATCTGGTCCCTTGTTTTCGTTCGATTTTCAAACTTGATCCATAAAAGTAGGGAATGTGATTTCTCCGAGGCAGATTTAGGGGGATTGTTTCTATTTTCAAGTGCATATTTTTTAGATCCCCTCTTCAAAATATATTTTATGTTTTAAATGCTACGATTCGAAAGAGAGAGGGAAGACCTCTATAAATACTAATGTAAATCTCAAGAAAAGGGAGGACCCTTTTGCAAAAATTGAAGCAAAAATCCTAAACGTGTTTTGCTCTATCCTTTGAGTCTTTTTAGTTGGTGACCCAAACTAATGTTCATGTGATGCTTTCTGTTTAATTCACTTCTGCTTAGTTTTAGTGCTAACATATATGTTGAATTCTGTTGTTCTGAATTTTGCTATGTTTTCATTTGAACATTTGAAGTATAATTGAATGCAAACTTATGGTCAATGTTTGATCCAATTTCTGTATGTGCATTCTAAGAATCAGTTGCTACTTATCTTTCAGATTCAGTTTGAGATTATTTGCTATCTGAAGTTGTTCTTCCTATCAACTGTCGGCTTCAGCCATATTTCCATCTCTTTCTATTATTTCTAACCCTGAACCTTGAAACCGGTTTAGATTAGTTTGGGAGCCAGCCTTCTCTGGAGATTGGCCCGGGAGACTTCTCTTTCTCTCGACATTTCAATGTTGGTCGGGTCTAGGGTGCATTTTATATGACTATGCGGATTTGTGACCAATAGTTTTTGGCACACCCGATGGGACAGACTATTTCTATCTCAATAAGATCCATAATCGATGGGACAAGTACTATTCCAAGTTGACAAACCCACCTGTGCCAACAGTTTTTGGCATGCCCGGTGGGACAGACTATTTCTGTCTCAATAAGATCCATAATTGATGGGACAAGTACTATTCCAAGTTGACAAACCCACCTGTGCCAACAGTTTTTTGCACGCTCGATGGGAATCACAAGTCCCATATTTTAACACCTAGAGGAATCAAGATTTTGATGAACTGTCTTGACCTCAAAGCGGAGATTGTAAGTTCATCTGGTGACTCTACTGGGGGTGACTGTATAGTACCTAGAAATATCCAATCGTGAAGCTAGTGAAAATCTTTGCTTCATGATCACGAGATCAAGAGCCAAAGAATCGGAAGACCTAGTCGAATTCTTCGAGATCGATGTTCAAAATTGGAGGGAGCGCTCAAGATTGGTAAGTCCTGTGAACCCGTCATTTGCTATCTCTTCGCAGGCGGTGGGTCAGTTTGTGCCATCTCTAACTCCTCCCAGTACTGCTACGAGCTTGCTAGCACATCCAAATCTAGTGGTGCAAATGGCCGGTCAACAACCTCCTCCACGTCAATTTCCTACTTGGAACCATTCGGGAGCGTTGGACCTGCCTTTTCAAAATCCAGTTCCTGCTACAGCATTAAAGGCTTTGCCTACATACGATGGGACTGGAAAGACCATGTATGAGCATGTGTCAGATGTGGCATCCTTGGCTACAATTCATAATATCACAGACGAAGATGTCATGATAAAATTGCTCGTGCTGTCACTCCATGGTAAGTTATTGTGCTGGTATAGATCCTTGTCTCCCAACTCCATAAATTCATGGGATCAATTAGCAGAGATTCTGATCAAAGGGTTCAATGAGCAAGTGGACCCATTTTCTTTGTTGCATCAATTTACTAATATCAAGAGGCATCCTCAAGAGGAGATAGTGGATTTCAATGTTAGGTTTGCCCAAACTTGGCAGAGAGTTCCTGATGGTCTCCGCCCTACTAATGACCAAGCAACATTTTACTATCTTAGGGCTTTCCACTCAGATATTAGTATGAACATTAGGATGTCCAATGTTC
Source organism: Wollemia nobilis (assembly GCA_028583015.1). Classification (NCBI taxonomy): domain Eukaryota; kingdom Viridiplantae; phylum Streptophyta; class Pinopsida; order Araucariales; family Araucariaceae; genus Wollemia; species Wollemia nobilis. The sequence goes on from JAQPPZ010013513.1 coordinate 6,078,507, forward strand.
AAACCTTTCCTACACTATATTCCCAAGCACAAAAGGCTGAGGTCGATCTGATTTCCATTGGGAAATTGCCTCCAAAAATGACTATGCCCATTTTTCTCGAGCTTTCACAATACCAGCATACAGGTGCAGCCTCCACATCTTACACTGCTCCATCCATGTACCCTTCATCTTCATGGAATCCTCCCACAACTTTGATACCTATGATTCCCATTCCACAGTTAACCTCTCCACTTCCAACTCCTGCATTACCTTCTCCACCAGTTCCATTACCTCTATCGGCATCGCCTGTGTCCTCAAGCCCAGATCCTCAATTGGCTATTTTGCAAGAAATTCGATCGGCCATGAGAGCCCTCACTAACAAGATGACATCTATGGAGCGGAGAGAGGTGGAAAGGAACTTTCAACCACAAAGATTTATTTCGGCGGTAACTAGAGAGCAAGTTGCTCCTAGCAAGGTTATAGAGAAAGTACATGAGAGGAACTCAACGATCCTGGTAAGTGAAGAGGCTGGCCCCTCTGAAGTTTCACATGAGCCATCTTACTGGTGTTCTTCATGCAATGACCCACATGATGAGTCCACTTGCATGGTCCACCAAAATTATTTACAAGTTCTTACGAGGAGCCGTGTAAACATGATTCGAGAGGTGGATCATAATTCCATGATGTCTCCTGAGGAATACATAGCAATCTTGACACGTAGCGGAAAGAAACCAATGGTGGTAGATCCGGCTAATATGGAGCCGTTGAAAGTGCCTCCTACACAAGCAACAAAGCAACAAATACCTACAAAGACTCATGATCCTCCAGCCCCGCAACAAGACCCACCTATTTTGTCGAAGGATTTGCTTCCACCACAAGCAAAAGAGAGGTTGCAAGCTAAGGCTTCTACCTCCCAACCACAAGCAAAAATGAAGGAACAAGCTAGAGAGACGTTGCGGTATCCATCATTGACTAAACGAAAGTGAGTGGAGGCCACCCAACAATATAGAAGCAGATTTGAATCTTCTAGTGGAGGGAGAGAGCCGATTTCGATGGAGTACAACATCATCAAAGAACTCAAAAGGATACTAGCCAAGGTAAGTCTGTATGACACCTTGCAGCTGCCTGGATAGGTGAATCTCTTACAGGAATCCCTGAAGACCACACAAAGTAAGGGGAAGGCTCCAGCCTAGGTAGTTATGTCTCAAACTCTGACCTCTTCAGTCATCGAAAAAAATAGACCACCACCTTTTTATCTTTCATTGAGAATGGAGGGACATGTGGTGCATAATTGCCTCATTGACTCAGGAGCAACTACTACTATCATGCCTAAGGTAGTATGTGATGTCATAGGCATGGAATATACAAGGACTAGCATGGGAGTTTTGTAGCTAGATGGTACCTCAATAAATACGGTGGGCATAATTAAGGATGTTCCTATCTCCCTGCACGCCATGCCTCAGATTACTGTGATCCAGGAGATCATAGTAGTGGACCTAGAGCCATGTTTTGGTATGTGTCTCTCCTGAGAATTCACGGCTAAACTCGGGGGTTACCTTTCTTTGGATTTTACTCATTTGGAGGTGATCCATAAAGGTAAAAAGGTGAAAATTTTCAATGAGAAGCCTTCCACATTTCATGTGGAGAGAATAGATGAAATGGACAGGTTAGAAAATTTGGTGCACATGATGTCTGAAGAATTTGGCGAGCTTGACTTAATGGAAGAAGCTTTGGAAGAGCTCCACCCAAAAAATGAATTTTCCATGGCCAATTTCAACGCCATGATGGAAACTGACTTGGGGTGTTACTCCATTTTTAAGCCTAAAAAGGCTAAAGAAAAGAATGATGAAAGTCAAGACCAGCTCTGGAAGCTCTATTTCGATGGAGCATGATGTAGAAATGGTGCTGGAGCTGGGATTGTTCTAGTATTACCTTCTGGGATTCAACGATCCTATTCATATCGTTTGACCTAGAGCTGCACAAATAATGCAACAAAATATGAGGCTTTATGCCTAGGCCTCAAGAAGGCTGAGAAACTTGGAGCACGACAGTTGCAAATCTTTGGTGACTCCGAGATGATTATCAATCAGGTGACCAATAAGTGTGTGTCCAAGCACCACTATCTCAAGAACTATCGCAACAAGGTTTGGGACCTGTTCAAATCATTCTCTGCTCTCAGCATGCATTTCGTTCCACGAGAACAAAATAGACATGCTGACCTGTTGGCTTCCTTGGGAGCAAATTTTTCACCAATCGAGTAGGTGGTGAGAAGGCCAAAAATAGTGAGAATGGTGTATAGGCCCTCTATCCTAGACAAGGACACCTTTTGGCAAGTCTTCGATAGCGATGAGCAAATTGTTAACTTTTTGGTTCAAGAAGCTGCCACCATCAAGGGAAGGACCTTGGAGCGTGAAGAAACTGAAGGCCTGATTCAGTTGCAGAATAACCACATTCCTAAAGGCCTCATTACTCTAGAAAGCTTGTTTGATCAGAATGATCGATCCAAGAAGCATCGGATCGAGGTCGACGAGAAAGAGTACATGGAGCTTCAGTTGGAGGTTGATAAGGTCATCAAAATTGGGACTAATTCTACTCCCACTGAATTGCAAGAGATCAGACAATTGTGTCAAGAGTTTTCTGACATCGTGGCCTGGAGCTATGAGGATCTGAGGGGATATGATAAAGAGATCATTCAACACACTATCGAGCTAGAAGGAGTCAAACCCTTTAGGCAAAAGTAGAGACCGGTGAACCCAAATATTGAAGCCCTCATGAAGGCCGAACTTGCGAAGATGTTGCAGGCCAAGATTATATATCCGATTAAGCACTCGACTTGGGTTGCTAATTTGGTTTCGGCCCATAAGAAAAATGGAGATATACGACTGTGTGTGGATTTTTGAAACTTGAACCGAGCATCCTTGAAGGATCACTACCCATTGCCTCGCATTGATCAGATCCTTCATGTTATTGCTGGGGCTCAATGCTTTTCATTGCTAGATGGATTCTCTGGATACAATCAAATTTGGGTCAGGGATGAGGATCAGCACAAAACCGCATTCACAACCAAGTGGGGTACCTTTGCCTATTAGCGCATGCCCTTCGGATTGTCCAATGTTGGGGCTACATTTCAAAGGGCCATGGACATCACATTTGGGGAGATTTTAAATAAGATCATTGTCATCTATCTCGATGATATGACTATCTTTTCGCACAAACGAGAAGAACATTGTTCTCATTTGAGGCATATATTTGAGAAATATCGAGAGTTTGGCATTTCCATCAACCCAAAGAAGTCCATTTTCGCAGTAAAGAAAGGTAAGCTCTTGGGACATGTCATATCAGAGAATGGTTTGGTAATTGATCCATCGAGAGCTGAAGCTTTGAAGAAACTATCGCTCCCTACCAATAAGAAAGAGTTGCAATCTTTCTTCGGGCAAATCAATTTTGTCAAAAAAATTATTTTCGACTTTGCCCGAGTAGTCAAGCCCATGACTGAGCTATTAAAGAAAGATGCGGAGTTCAAGTGGACAACTCAAAGGAAAGACGCATTTCAGGAGATTAAATATAGAATTGCACAAGCCCCTGTGTTGATCAATCCAGATTATTCTAAGGACTTCATTATGTACATAGTTGGAGAGGACGAAAGCTATGTTGCAGTGCTTACACAGAAGGGAGATGATGGGGATGAAAGACCCATTGCTTTCCTTAGCCAAGTTATCTTACCCCATGAGGAGAGATACAATTTCATTGAGAAGTAGGTCTATGCTATCATGAAGTCTCTCAAAAAGTTTAGGCACTTCGTATCTCAAAGCAAGACGATCGTCTACGTCATCCACCCCGATGTAAGGAACTTCATCATTCAGGGCGAGATGGGCGATAAGCATGCCGGTTGGGTCACCAAAATTCAAGAGTTCGATGTTGAGATCCATCCAACCAAGTTGGTGTAGGGTAAGGCCTTATGCCAGCAATTAGCAAAAATTGTGGCCTCTGAGATAGTTGATCATCAAGTGAATGACCCTGTTGAAGAAAGGAATCTAGTGAACATCTTTGCACAAGGCCAAGATTGGGCAGACGACCTTGTTGAGTATTTTTCAATGGGTAGATGTCCCTCACAATTAAATGCTTCGCAACGGAGAAGGTTTCACCTACAATCTCTTAGGTATGTATTGTTGCCCGAGGGATTGTTCTTCAAAAACATTGATGGAGTTCTCCTAAGGTGCGTTAAGGAACCCGAGAAAGCTAGATTCCTAGAGGAGTTTCATTCTAGCATGTCGGGAGGACATTACGTTGGTAGGCCTATGGCATTAAAGATTATTCGGGCTGGTTACTATTGGCCAACTTTGTTCGTGGATACTTTCAAGATTGCTCAAGCTTGCGATAAATGCCAAAGGTATACGAGATGGATCAAAAATGCACCATTGCCCCTACATCCAATTCAAGTAGAAGCACCTTTTCAGCAGTGGGGGCTAGAATTTATTGGGATCATTGATCCAAACTCTTCAGTCGGACACAAGTACATCTTGACGGCTACTGATTATTTTACAAGATGGTCTAAGGCCATTCCAACCAAGGCTGCAAATCAAGATGTGGTAATCACTTTCATTGAAGGACTGATCACACATTTTGGCATTCCTGACGCCATTATCATAGACAACGAAACTCCATTCATTGGAGCCAAGCTAGGAGAATTTGCAAACAAGTACGATATTTTTTTGAAGACATCCTCTAATTATTACCCTCAGGGGAATGGCTTGGCGGAATCTACAAACAAGAACTTGCTACGGATTTTAAAGAGATCCTTGGGGGATAATAAGAGATCTTGGCACCTTTTGCTAAATCAGGCCTTATGGGCAGATAGAATTTTGATCAAGAAGTCTATCAAGACTTCACCATATGCCCTGGTATACGAGAAAGAGGTAAGATTTCCTATTCATTTAGAACTACCTGCATTGCAGCAATTGAAGGAATTCTCGGACGATGAAGAAAATATGGATCCTATGAACATACGATTGGCTCAATTGTTGCAATTGGAAGAGCAACGTTCTTTGGCCTATGATGAGTTTGCTAAGCATTCACAGGCGGTTTCAAAATGGTTTCACAAAGGTTCTACTGACCGCACATTCAAAGTGGGTGATTTAGTCTTAAAGTGGAACGAAAAGAAGGCCAATCCAGGGATGCACAAGAAATTTGATGCTCTATGGGAGGGTCCATTCCAGATTGCCAGTACAAGTGCAGCAAATTCATTTTATCTTGAGGACTTGGAAGGTAATTCACTTCCTATCTCAGTGAATGGATTTCATTTGAAAGCCTACATTTCATGATGTGAAAACACAATGTTACCTTGTACATAAAAAAAATAAAAAAAAAAGAAAAAAAAAAAAGCACCACTTGTAGGAGTTCCCCTTGTGCAGAATTCGTCAACTTCGGCTCCTTTTGCACACGAGCCCGCAGGTATGTCTATTTCTCTCTCTTTTTCTTTTCCTTCCTAGTAGGTAGTGGCTTCCATCTACTTCTTTCTTCCACTTCCTTATTTTCATTCCCTTCCTCTCCCACTCCTTCCACTATACATAATCAAGCCACTACTGTTGTTTCTACTCCCCTCTCGATGTTCCCATTTCTTCACTTCCCCTTTCTTCCAATCCTTTGTCTTTTGAGCACTTCTCCATAGTTCCCACCGCTTTCTCCATCCCATCTACTTCCATTTCATTATCTATTTTCATGGAATCCTAGCAGCTGGTAGCACAGTAGCGCCCTCTTTAGTTGCTGTATCTACCGCTTCTACTCCTCCATCTTCCACCATTCCATCATTCACCATTCCCATTCCACGGCCTGCACATCTGCCGATCATCACCCCATTCATTCCCATTTTTGCAACCCAGGTGCTTCTCACCATTGCCATGGAGACCCTTTCACAGCACCTGGTGATTACCCAGCTCAACCGAGCTAGGAAAAATGTAGTAGTTAAAGGAATAAGGGAAGTTATGCTATTCCACAAATTTCTACTGAAAGTCATGTTTTAAGTGTCGAGCACCAGCAAGAGCTTGTTGCAGCAGCCCGCAGAAATGTCCAACATCAACCAACACTCACTTCTTCTGCTCCTCCAACTTCTTGACTCTGTTGCCCAATGAATAAAGGCCTGGGGTTCGTGCATACAACAGAACTGTATACCCCGAGAGCCACCAAGAATGTTGGCATTTTTGCCATATTTTTTGTTTTTTTTGTTGTTGTTGTTCATGCAAAAATCTCTACAAGTTTTGTGCCAAAGCAAAGTAAGTGAAAGTTGTCGTGATATCGTGACATGTCGCATTTTCGTGACCTATTGCATTTTCGCGGCGTTCGATGTAGAAAAAAGCTAAGCACATAAAATATCACGAAATCATGACATGTCGCATTTTCATGACCTATTGCGGTTTCGCACTAGAAAGCAGCAAAAGGGAGCAGTAAAGGCAAAGTTGTCGCGACATCGCGACATGTCACATTTTCGTGATCTATCGCATTTTTGTGGCAGACAGTGGCAAGAAAGCAAAGTGATAGGTGGCATGTCACATTTTCGCGCAATATAGCAGCAAAGGGGAGCACCAAGGATAACATGTCATGATTTCGTGACCTATCATGTTTTCACGGCAAGAAAGCGAGGAAGGAGCAAGATGGTACGGAATGTCACGATTTCATGACATGTCACATTTTTGTGACACAGGCGACAAAATGAAGGAGAAGACAAAAAAATGTCGCGATTTTGCGACATGTCACGATTTTGCAACTTATCGCGTTTTTGTAGGGATAAAGAAAAAAAGTACAAGGCAAAGAAAATTATCGTGATTTCGTGACATGTCACGTTTTTGTTGGGAGTCTTGTTTTCATGGTGAGAAAGCGAAAAGGACAGCGCCAAGTATGGAATGTCATGAAATCATGACTTGTCACATTTTCGTGACAAGGAGCAGTGAAGAAGCCAAACGGAGGAGGATGTCACGATTTTGCGACATGTCGTGGAGACAAAGCCAAACGAGAGGAAGATGTCACGATTTCGTGACTTGTCGTGGATACAAAGCCAAATGGAGGAGGATGTCACGATTTCACGACATGTCATGGAGACAAAGCAAAACGAAGGAGGATGTCATGATTTCGACATGTCGTGGAGACAAAGCCAAACGGAGGAGGATGTCGCAATTTCATGACATGTCATGGAGACAAAGCCAAGCGAGAGGAAAATGTCACGATTTCGCGACATGTCACATTTTCACGATAGAAGCGACAACAAAGGCCCAATAAACTTTTGTCTGCATTTTTCTTCATATTGCATGTTTTAAAAGCTCTCCAATTGGTTTTGAGATCGAGGTCAAAGAGGCTCCAAAATTAAATGTTTCCCAACATTTAATTTAATATCAAAGCTCTCCAAAATTTAATATCAAGAGGCAATTGCCCAATGGCAATCAGATCAGATGGGAGAACGTGTTAAATCATGCAGTTTTCGAAGCCACCAAAATTAAAGATGCCTCCGATATTAAAAGCTCTTGTTCGTGATCTCCTAACACTTCAAGCATGCCCCGAGAACAGTCATTTAATGAAGAAATCTGGTCCCTTGTTTCCGTTCGATTTTCAAACTTGATCCATAAAAGCAGGGAATGTGATTTCTCCGAGGCAGATTTAGAGGGATTGTTTCTCTTTTCAAGTGCATATTTTGTGGATCTCCTCTTCAAAATCTGTTTTATGTTTTAAATGCTACGATTCGAAAGAGAGAGGGAAGACCTCTATAAATACTAATGTATATCTCAAGAAAAGGGAGGACCTTTTTGCAAAAATTGAAGCAGAAATCCTATACGCATTTTTCTTTGTTCTTAGAGTCTTTTGAGTTGGTGATCCAAACTGATGTTCATGTGATGCTTTCTGTGTAATTCACTTCTGCTTAGTTTAAGTGCTAATATATAGGTTGAATTCTCATTGTTCTGAATTTGGCTATGTTTTCATTTGAACATTTGAAGTATAATTGAATGCAAACTTATGGTCAATGTTTGATCCAATTTCTGTATGTGCATTCTAAGAATCAATTGTTTCTTATCTTTTGAATTCTATTTGAGATTATTTGCTATCTGAGGTTGTTCTCCCTATCAACTGTCGGCTTCGGCCATATTTCCATCTCTTTCTATTATTTCTAACCCTGAACCTTGAAACCAGTTTAGATTAGTTTGGGAGCCAACCCTCTTTGGAGATTGGCCCGGGAGACTTCTCTTTCTCTCGGCCTTTCAATGTTGGCCGGGTCTAGGGCACATTTTATATGACTAGGCGGATTCATGACCAACATGTTATTATTTGGTATCTTTGCACCATAGTCTGTTATTATACCAATAGTGTTATTATTTGGTATCATAATAAGGTTAGTGGGAATAATAGGTTAATTCCTATAGTTGCTTAAAATGCTTTATTTCCTTATAATTGCTTGTTGGTACATTATGGAAATCATGTGATTATTTGAATTTAAAATATTGAAAAGCATTAATATTGCATAGATGAAATTATTAAAGGAATTAATACTCTTACTCAATCATACTTTAATTTAACATATATAATATTCTTGAGCATTTTTATCAATGTTCGATAACAAAAGTTATGAGCTAAAGATGGCCAACTTGATAGACTTCGTCAAGGATGAATGCTAGTTCTTGAGAAACCACCCACTCCCTATAAGTTATTTGAGGGAATATTAGGATGGGTTTTGGGGATCTTTTTGGGGGAAAAAGAAGATAATATTGGAGCTAGAGAGAGGAAGCACAAAAAATGATTCAAGGAATCCAATGAATCTAGCATTAAGAGGTACTTTACTTGTGTGATGGGTGTAGAAGCATTGTTTTAGTATCGCTAATATATACTAGATGGTTTCACATTCATAATTACTTTCTCCCTACCCTTTGTGAAATATTTGGTTGTGCTTTTATGTTATTTACTTTTTTGAGAGCCTAATCTATTGGTATCTTGTCTCTGGTTTATTTTTGAAATATCCTTTGTATTTTAATTGGTTATAAATTGGTGAGTTGAAGAATCTATGATATGAGGGTTTTGAAGGTGACTATGTAAGGGTTTCATCTATGGGTCGAGTTTAGGTGATAGCAGAGGATGTTTTTTTAGGCCTACATGCCCTAGTAGCTAGTTTGTATTTTTTGTTATTTTTTCCCAAGATAAACATTGGATATTTTGTAAGAGACCCATGATGGGTTAGGAATCTATCATTCAACAAATATTCATGCTACAAACTTGATTTAAAATTATTTCCAATATTTTACCCAAGGAAAAAGCAAAAATCACACCTTTCATCGAAATAGAAGGCATGGATTAAAGAGACCCAAAAACAAGTTTCAAGATTTAGATCAAATAAGAGAAGCCTCTTAGGAAAAGAAAAAATGGTTCATAACTCAAGCAATCCTGATACTAAGGAATACCCCCAAAATATATCAACTATGGAAACCCATTTCAAGGGTAAGAATTTTAGGGATTTGGTCCCAAAAATGAATTTTAGGGATGTCCTCCATGGTCGATAGTCCCAGACTAATGCTAACATTAATATTAAGGCTTCTTGTAGACCTATAAGAATGCCTAAGATTGATTCTAAAAAAATTATTAGGGATGTCTAAGAGTGATGGAACCCCAATTGTTAAGCTAAAAATGGGTGACATTTAGGATGACATAGAAGATTTGGAGATAAAATGACTGATTTGTCATTTCTTGGATTTTTGTCTGAGCCTATTTTATTTCAAAGTGTGGTCTACAAAACACTGGAAAACACAAAGTGAGACATAAATCTCTTTTTATCACAAAAGTTATTTTCTTGTTATTTTTGCTAATGATGAAGATAGAGAGAAAATATTTCAAGGGGGTCCCTAGTTCTTTGGAAGGGCAGGTATTTTCATGAAGCCTTGGCACACTAAATTTAAATCCAAAGAAGAGATACCTTCTACAAGACCTATGTGGGTTAGACTCTTTGGCCTCCCATTTGAATTTTGGAATTTGACTATATTTTATACAATCAAACTCCCTTGGAAATTTCATGATGATTGTTGACTGTACACACAAATTTGAACACATTATTTATGCTCAAATTTTTATATTAATGGATTTTGACAAACCTCTTCTATAAAAGATCTCATTACATTTTGGGAAGGACACTTGGGAGCAGATGATGGATTATGAGAACAATCCTTTCCATTACATAATATGCCATAACATGATCATTTTGCTAATCTCTATCCAAATTATATTCTAGGTCAAAAGAAATAGGACATAAACTTAGAATATTTCCAAATGCCTAAGAAGAAGAACACATAAATAACTAGTTATGAAGGATAAAGCAATGTTGTCAACTAATATGTTTGGAATTATTTCCACAAATAACCTCATGGGTGAGGAAGAGGACATAATGGATACAAAAATATTAGAAATGTAGTTTAAAGATTTATTAAAGGACTCATACAAACCAACAAATCAAAGGTTTTCAACAAAAAAATAAGGGAGAAAACATAGACACGAAGAACAATCTTTTAAATGTTGAAACTTCAAATAATTTAGACCCTAAGTTGAACCTTCCAATAATGCTTTGGTTGCATATACACATACTTTAGGGTTATAATATATCCCAAATTCAATTGGGGTAAGACAAGAAATAAGAAAAAAATGAATATGGACACTAACCAAAAGGCAGGCCACAAGACTAATCAACATCATATGGTAAAAGAAGATGAAAATCTTGTAGAGGAAGGTAAGATTAATACCATTACCAACATATTTATACCCATTATTAATGAATATCATCACTTGGAATATTAGAAGGCTCAAATGGAGTATTTCAAAACAAAACAAAATTAGAAGAATAATTTAGACAAACCAACCACATCTAGTTTTCCTTCAGGAAATAAAAATGTTTATAAGGGAAATGGATTCAATTTCAAGTAAAATTTGGCTGACTAGAAAAATGGCTTCCCTCAGCTCCCATGGGGCTTCTAGCAACATTGCTTACCTTTGGGACCCATAAGAGATCATTATTCACCATATGGTCGATATTTGGGGTCTCTTGGCTATGGTTACATAAGGTAGACAATATAACCAAATTATGCTCTGCTTGATTGTTTAATATCCAATTACTTTGGAGGAAAAAAAATATAATGGAAGGATATAACTGAAATTATCTCCCATTTTCCTAAATATTGGGTCTTGATCGAAGGAGACTTCAATACCATCCTCTCTTTGTATGAGAAGAGGGGAGAAAATAGTAATATAGATGGGATCTTAGACCTCATGAGTGAATATATCGTAAACCTTTACCTTATGGACATATAGCTAGGTAATGGCCTCATTACTTGGTATAACAGAAGGTAAGGCTCAAATTGTATGATGGAAATATTTGATAGGTTCTTATTCTCTTATAATTTCTTAATCCATAGACACATTCCTATGGTGAAAACTCAATAATGTTGGTTCAGATCATTGGCTAGTCATGATGAAATGTGGAAAACCAAGGCCAGTTTCTCACCCTTTATATTTCAATTAATGTCGATTAGAGATAGTTACTTTAGAACCCAAGTATGACAATGGTGTTAGGAAGGTAAATGAGAACTAAGATGTTTTGTTTCACCAAAATGTTGTGATACATCAAATCCAAAATCAATATTTGGAATTGGTAGAAGTTTGGAGATGTCGGGTAGAAGAAACAATAGGTGATTTCTAGGTTTGAAGATTTGAATGATAAAATCCATTTATATGGCATCATCAAGAGTAGAAGTATAGATAAAATTAGATTCACAATGTAGTTGGAGGAATGGGAAAAAAGAGAAGACCTCTTATGGAAGTAAGAATCTAGAATCCAATGGTTCAAAGAAGGAGATCAGAACATAGAATTCATCCATAAATATATTCTAGCCCACATATCACACAACATTATTTCTTCCCTAAAATTAGATTTTAGATACTCTATCCACACTTGGGATGGCATGGATTCTATCACAGTCAACTACTTTTCCAAATTTTTTACTACTACATATCTTGAATTGGCTTCTCAACAAAGTGTCATTCAAGTGATCCCTACTCTTATCACTTTAGAGGAGAACTCTATTTTGACTAATCTAGTTACTATCAATGAGCTTCAACAACTTATTTTTAAAACTTCAAAAAGGGAAGACCTCGAAGCCTGATGTTTTTCCCATCAAATTTTACAAATAATTCTAGGATATTCTTCATGTTGATTTATTAGAGGTGGTGGAAGAAGCCAATAAGGCCAAATATATTTTTAAGGTAATCAATAAAACTTATATATCTATAGTCCCAAAGGCTCAAGATGCAGAATATATCTTAGCTTTTATACCAATAGCCTTATGTAATGTTCTCAAAATAATTACCAAGATCATGGTGGAGAGGTTGAAACCTCTTTTTCATAATATTATTTTTCCTAAAAAAGGAGGTTATGTGGAAGGGTGAAAAATTGTGGATGAGATAGTTATTTCTTAGGAAACCATCCATTCTATGGAAGTGTAAAAATTGCTTTCTATTTTCATATATTTAGACCTATCCAAAGCTTATGATAGAGTGGACTAGCACTTCCTCATCAAATTTATAAGGCAATTTGGCTTCTCTTAGGATGGGATAGATTGGATTATGGGATGTATATCTTTGGTGTCCTACTCAGTTCTTGTAAATGGTTGCCCTTAATAGCTATTCCTAACTTCCAAAGGTATTAAGCAGGGTGACCCCCTCTCCCCTTCTTTATTCATCATTCTTACTAAATGCTTGGATAGGACTATGAACAAAAATAGATAAAATAGAACCTTTGAGGGAATTACCATTGCTCGTGAAGCCAGGTATATCTCTCATATTTAGTTTATTGATGAATCTACTCTATTAGGTAAAGCTATGGTTAAGGAATCCTCTACCATTAAACAAATCAATCGATGTTTCTCTAATACTACGAGGTAATTTATAAATGAAGATAAATTGAAAGTAATTTTCTTACACTGATCTCCCAGATAGGAATCCATGGTTCTAGATAAATTAAGATATAATAATACCTCCCTTCCAATCACTTATTTATGTATTCCTATCAACATCTAGATTCAAAAAAAATATTGGAATTGGTTGTTGGATAAAGTAAAATAGAAAATTCGAAAGTGGACCAATAGATGGATTTCATCTAGGGGTATAATTACCTTGGTAAAATCAGTTCTTCAAGCTATAACTATTTATTTTTTTGCTATGTTGAATATCCCAAAGGAATTTCTTTGAGATCTAGATCAAATCAATCAATGATTCCTTTGGAGTGGTACTAAGGAGAAAATAAAATGGGCTTGGTGAAATGGGATACTTTATGCTTTCCCAAGTATGAAGGGGGGTTAGGATTTTGATATGCTATAAAAAATAAGGCTTTAGCTACAAATTTGTATTGAAGGATTTTGAATAACCCCAATGATATATGGTCCAATAATCTCCATGTTAATTATGTTGAAAACAAAAGTCCTGAAGACCTTGTTCACTATCAACTGCCTACCAAACGTTCTTCCATTTTGGTGGTTCTTAGTATTAGTGAGGATTTGATAAATAATAAGTTATTTTGGATCATTCATAATGGTCAACAGGTAAAATTTTGGATATATTCTTGGGATGGTCACCAAAATTTGATAACTCGGTTCCCTAATTGGAGGTCCTAGATGGAGAAGCTACACTAAGCTAACTAGATAAATATAGCTAATTATTGTTGGTACCAGACTGGTAATTTAGAGGTTGGTAGATATTGGATCCCTATTGAGGAATGGCCTATTCAAATTCCAAAAAGGAAAAGGAAATATATCCAACACATCCTTCATATGAGATCTCTCTCTTGGTTCCATGATAAGTATTTTTTTGGATAGAATAGTACTACTAAGGGTGAGTATACTGATGCTCAAGGTTATCTGGTCTTATTCCACAATAATACCAACCATTCCTATGACATATTTACATAGTTGTGAGGTGAGGTTTTCTATTTGGATTTTATTGCATCGAAGGGTGCTCACGGGTGCGTAACTTATGAAACATGGATTTCATGGCCCATTTAGATGTGAAATATGTGAAAAGAATGTGGAAAATCTTAGCAATATTTTATTGAGTGTCCCTTATCCTCTAAGCTATGAAGGAGAATGACTATCTTACTCGATTTACAATGGCCCAATTTTTCTACTCTTGAAAAAATAAGGAAGGATTTGACTAAACAAGAAGTTGTTGATCATTTTGTTAGGCAGTTATTTTCAATGGGAACAACCATCCTACCTTGGAATATCTGGAAGGAAAAAACAACTAAATTTTCAAATAGGAAAGGAAGGATATTCACTATATTTTGCAAAATACTATTTCCAACCTAGTTGAATCAGTCCAACAACTCCTTAAACACCCCTAGGACTCCCACCAATGATGGGATCAAGTAATTCAAATATTGAAGATTCATGCTACATTTGTCAACCAACTTAAAGGGAATGTGAGTAATTGAAATATGGATAGAACAAGTATATGACAACCTCCTCCTAAGGATTTTGGAAAATTCAATATGGATGGAGCCTCTAGGGGGAACCATGGAAAATACAATGTGGGATAAATTGGTAGACTTTTAGATGGTTCCCTAGTTTTCACTTCTACTGAGAATTTGGGCATCCTTTCTAATAACCTTGCTAAGGGATATAGTATCCTAAAAGGCCTTTGTAAGGCTACTAAAGTTGGATGGCAAAATTTGATGGTTGAATATAACTTCCAATCCATGGTTAATCTATTGAAGACTCCTTCTAAGAGTCATAAGGCTTATTGGAGAATAAAAATAATTGTTGAGAAGATTCAATTAATCTATATGGGATTTTTGAAAGTTGAATACAATCATGTGGTCAAAGAACAAAATAGGATTATTGATGCTTTAGCTAATTGGGCATTGGAATAAGGTGATATTCTTTGCTACGACCACCCTCCTAGATGGTGGGCTTCACAAAACAAGGATGCTCTTCTATCTATCCTTTCTCTGGATGGCTCTAATACTAGAGGTACCTAGTTCCTTTTTACTTTGTATTAGCTTCTCTTTGGTTCAATTAGGGTATTTTAGTTTCCCAGCTCAGAAATATCATTCTTATGTATCTTGTGTTAATTCTTGGCTAAAATATTTGCTGGCCTAGAAAGACCAAAGATGTAACATATTTTTTCCTTCAATTTAATTTTTAGTGTGTGTTTTTGTGTTTCTTATAGTGTTTTTTTTTGTTATTTTTGTTATTTTTTTTTGTGTTTTTGTATGGTTTTGTTGTTTTTGTTGTTGTTGTTGTTTGTTGTTTTTTGTGTTTTATGTTGTTTTTGAGTTTTTATTATTTTTTTGTTGTTGTTTTTGTGTGTTTGTGTTTGTTTCTATTTTTGTTTTTATTTGTGTTTGTTTGTTTGTATGTTTATTGTTTTAGGCATGCTCCTTGAGTGTGCTAAAGAGAGCAGGCCAGGTGTAAGTCCTAGCCAATTTTGACATAATAGATATCTCTACCTCCTTGGGTCTTACCCAAAAGTGGCACTTCAAAAGGGGCATTTTCCATAAACAAAAATCATTTTTTTTGGTGAGTCATTTCTTTCTACCTTCAATGGATGCCTTGTTGTGTTGCAATGGTTGACAGTGCATGCACCATTGCCATTCAATCACCTCTTTATAGAGTGAGTGCTTTTTTGCATGATACTAGAGTGTTTATTGTTGCCATGTTAGCATCTCTTGTGCATACCCCTAGGGTGTTTGTTGTTGCTAATATGGCACCCTTTTATGTGTATGCTGATTGAATGCTTGTTATGGCTTGGCTTAAGTATTTGGATGCATAATTATTGGTTTTTATGATCCCTGTTCTAATGCCTTTTATCTTGGGAAATGGTCGTATAATCTAAGGCAAAATTAATGACTATCAAATGTTCATATCATGTCCTTAATTTTTTAAGCCACTATGATTGGTGTTGGTCTTTGTTAGGCAAAATTAATGACTATCAAATGTGCATATCATGTTCTTAATTTTCTAAGCCACTATGTTTGGTGTTGGTCTTTGTTAGGTTCATATGTTATACTAGTTTAGTTATTTGATGATGGATGGGTATTTTAGCTTAGAACCATGTTTGGTAAGTACTATCAAAGAGTTTGTCTTATTGTTTGTTCAGATTGTGTGTATGATCTGTTTACTTGGTTTTAGGCTATCAATTTTGTTATAGGATTTGTATTATTTAATTAAGTGTATGGATAAACTTAGGTTTAATGCAACTAAAAACTAAATGAAAGAATAGAAGGATCAAAAGAACATCTCTTATGGAAATTCAAACAAGAAATATAGTATTGTCTATTTGTTTTAGAAACTTACATATGGATTAGTTATGGAATAAAGTAAGATAACCCTTTTATGTTGATGTTCTTCCTTATGAAATTTTGAAAAAGAAAAAGCTATGTTCCATTGTGTTTGTTGAATTAAATGTTGGAAAGTTCTTGGATCAAAATAAAATATTTATAATGGTTTTTCGAGACTTGAGTAGGTAGGAAAATAATTATAGAGGGATGTATGAGATTCTATCTCAAGTTGTATTTAATGTATTGTGTATTATTTATTGCAATTACATAGAGCAAGTTGAGTAAGGAATATGAGACCCACTCTTGATTTTGGAAATGTATTGTGCATGTTTTGCATGCAAATATATAGAGCATGTTAGAATGCATTACATAAAGAGTTGTCCTGATCCCTAAGTTTTACTCAAGCTCATTGAACAATTCTTCATGGAGAAGTTCATGAAAAATAAGATGGTTCATATACCAGTTATGCAGATTAGTTCTATTGTACCAAGAATTGCTTTGTATTGTTTAATTGAACTTGTAAAATTACTATGGTAGTCTGTGAGATGAAGATAGTTTGATATTGAATCAAAAGAAAAAGGGATTTTTGGTATTATGATAATTTACCATTTATTTCTATTATTTTATAGATAATTTTTTTCTAGTGATCTACTTTTGATCAAATATTTCATATTATATTTAAGTGGTTTTAAGAGTATGATTATTAAGTTTTTCTTTCTAAATAAATTCTTCTTTTACATAAGCTTTATGATAGAATTTAGATAAATTTAGTTTTTGTTGAAGCTTATGTTATTTGAAAACATAATATATCAATCTCTTTATCAATTTTGATATGGTACTATAGCATAGGCATGTTAATTTCAAATGAAGCAATTAATTTTTAAAGAGATAAATTATTATTATTGTTCAATTTTATCTTGGGTTAGAGAAGCGTCCTTGGAATGGATTTAGAATTTCTTTTAGGACCGATTCAAGAAAATATCCCAATCTTGGAAGGATTTATGATGATGTAATAACTAGGTAGATGTGAGTCCTAGAAGGAGTTGCAAGGATGCAATAACTAGGAACTCACAAATATGGAAGTTGTGTTGATACAATATCTATATTCTTATGAATTGATGCACCTTGAATTTTGAGGATTAGGTGTTCCACAACTAGGAAGTTGTAGGGGTCATTCACATGGCAAAAATGGTGGTAACTTGATCGTGGAGGTTGGGGTGATCATTTTCATTACCAAATGAGTGGTAATGAACTTAGTTAGCCCATGGAGGTGCAGTAACTAAGCACCAAGGCTTATGCCTGATTAACCTACCTATATGGAATTAGGGTACGATTAGGGAATAGGCATCCCCATTTAAATGTTATGGGCCTTAAAGGATGATTCCTATGTTGTGATAATATTGTTCTATATCGAATAGGGTATAGGAAAGGTGGGGGGAGTATCCTTATAAAGGAAGAGGTTTAGTAAGGTGAACCCCAAAAACTATGAGATGTTAGCCACTCCTGTCCATTGAGTTTCATCTACAATGACATTGAACTCATATGTGGTAAAGCCTTGAGAATATTGAAAAGAATTATATCAAGTTTTGGGTTGTTACAATTGGTATCAGAGCTCTAGGTTGTAGGGCTAGAAGATTCCATGGAGTGTGCCTAGGATGAGCCTTGACTTGATGTGCTACTTTTAGGAGACTTACTCTTCTAGGGATCTTAAAGTGAGTTTGGATACAACGGGTATTGCACACCATTAAGACTAGTCAGACCATGAGTAAATATCCCAGAGGGTATAGTTTCTTATTAGGAAAGTAACCTTGTAGGGAGGCAAGTGTGACCCTGATCATTATCAATTGAGTGATAATGGTCTATGTTAGTTCATGAGGAGAATGAAACTAACTAATTGTAAGTACAATTGAGGGAAATTGTAACTTATCCAACTTCTTTGTGTAGTTAGGATATGGTACCTACTTTAAGAGGAGGTTCATCCAAGAAATTAAGATAGGTTGCATAAGAGGAAACTATATTGCATACCAAAATGAGTATGGAAGGATTGTGTACTCGAACAAGAAAACTAGGAGAGTAGTGAATCCTAGTAGAAATTTTGGGAGAGAAATGAATCTAGTAGAAATTTTGGAAGGGAAAAAACCCTAGAAAGGGAACTAAAGAAGTAACAGGTTCCAATGAGAGATTGTAAGATTTTCATTTTGTTGTAAATTTGCTTCAAGAATGAATGGAACAACAAAAAATAATAGAAACCCTAGTCAATAAGGAAACTAGTACCAAAAATTTAGAAGCTAGACAAGAAGAGAATCTTGTTAGAAGAAGCCATGAGGGAAAAGCATGGAGAGAGGCTGAGCTGGATAAAGACCTTAATAATGTTAAAGTAGCCAAATTTAATGGGAAAGGAAGGAGGATATGTAGTAGAGTCATGGTTAAATGAGTTGGAAACCTTCTTTTCCATGAAAAGTTACTCTTCTAAAACTTAGACTATGTGGGCTACTCTTCATCTTCAATATGTAGCTCTAGAATGGTGGAACACATTTAGAAATGGAAAAAAGATCCAAGCTATAGATATTAAGTGGGACAATTTTATCAAGGCTTTTAACAAAATATTTATTTTTGATCAATTTTACATAGAGAAGTTTGAGGAATTCTCTACACTTCAGTAGAGTTCATTATCGATAGAAGTATACTTTCAAATGTATATGAAATTTTTTAAGTATGTTCTAAAGTACAAGAATAATGAGAAACTTACGGTGCATAAGTTCATCCTAGAGATAGATCCTAAAATTAGGACAATAATTAATTTTCTCAAATCTAAAACTCTGCAAAAGGCTTATGACTTGTCCAAAAAATAAGAGGCTATTCTCCAAACTAAAAAGTATTTCTTTAATTATTCAAGACTGGTAGAGACAAAGAGGCAAGAGATTAAGAAAAGAAATAGTGTAGGGTTTACAAAATGGGATAAGGAACAAAACTAGAAAATCAAAGGTAACCCAAAGTATGGTAATAGGAAAAATGGGAATCAAGGGCTATATAAAAAGAAATTTTAGAAAAAGGATGATTCCAAACCTCATCCTCCAAATCATAATGAGTCAATATAGAAAGAGGAAACAAGGGAGAAAAATTAGGATATATCTCAAGCATCTAAGATAGGTTGTTACATATATGGAGGTCCTCATTATACCAAGAAGTATACCCAAATATTAAAGCTAAGTGACAGAGTAGGGGAGTAGTCACATCGAATATATGTCGCTATTGGCAATCAGAACCTAGATGGACAAGCAACATCGATGTTACTAAATGGTAAGTTGTTCGACAAAGATGTAAATATTTTAATAGATAGTGGAGCTATAAATAGTTTTATTTCCACTAGTATTATTAGAGATATGCTAGAGAGACTGAGATTTTTGGCACAATGTTGGAAGGTTGAGTATGGTTCTAGACACACCTTACCCAATAGATATATATTCTGGAATTTATATGTAGCACCACTCCATGCTTTTGATATTATCCTAGGTATAGATTGGTTAAAGGCTCATAGAGCCTTAATAAAATTCCAAGAAATGTGGATGGAGTACACTGACTAGGATAAGGTGAGAGTAAAAGTTCAAAGTAGGCAATTTCAACACCCAAAATTTTCATCCTAATCATGAGTTTTTTAATTACGACACACAAACATGTTAGGGATAGTCCTAGTTCTCTTAATAAGGACTTTACTTAAAGTTCAACTAAAGACCTAAGTGATTCCTAACTATTTTGTTGACCTATTTTCATGATGAGTTATATTAACCCCATTTTATACCATAATGAGGTATACCCATCCCTATATCTTACATATACTTATCTATTTAAGTGTACTAGGTGTAGTGCAAGACTAAGCTATTGATCTCATTCTTTCAATGAGCTAGCTCATCCCTTTCAGTCCATAAAAAGGGTACATCAATATCTACACGTACATAAATTTATCTATGTAGGTACATTAAGCATGTTAGGTCCATATTATCCATCTCATATTCATGATAAGCTAGCATTTCCATAAATAGGTCACTCTCTAAACCCTATTCCATGGGTTTCAAATTGTTAAAAGCTCTTTATTTTTACTCCACTAGATTCAAGTATGCCATTCATTTATTTATTCTTCCCTAGATAATTTTAGATAAGTAGCACATATTATCGCAATATCCTTTAAATATAGATGGCTACACCTTCGTGGTGAACCTTTAATCAAAAAAATGTTCCTTTCTAAAGATACTTAACACTTTTCCAAACACAAATGCTATTCTACTTTGATTATCTTCAATGCTCAAGTTAGATAAACCATAAAAATTATTTATGATGTATTAAAGTCATATTCTAACACTATGCTTAAATAGAAGAGCTTAATAATTATAATTCATATTAACCCATTACGGTCCATTCATCTCATCAATGAATAAAATATTTCTTTTATACATTTGAATTCCTCATATCTAACCATTATAGATAACATCTCTTTCCATTATATTATCAAAATATGAAGGTAATAATCCTTATACAATAATACCATAAATATCATGATATTTAGCTTGTTGGATCATTTCTAATTAACTCTCTTTTCAATTCTTAACATAGAATTCACCAACTACAAAGACCCTAAAGGATTTATCTCCATTCAAGAGAATCCTAACAACAATATTTATTGCATAAGTACATCCAAGTGTCTCATAATGAAATAAAAATTACATTGTTTACAAAGTCCATTCCAAGTATGGACTAAATAAATGGTAGAAGAATCTCTTTCTTCAATCCTTTACTCATGTGCTTCATAAGTCCCACCATATTTGGATTCTCTTTTAATCCCACCAAAAAATAGATATTTTTAAGGGATCAAAAACAACTTCTAGCATGAGAGTGCATTCCTAAATGCATATATATTATTTTCCATTGCATGCAGTAATTCAAAGTAAGCCAAAACTTAGCCTATTATGTTCTTTCCAATAGACTTAAAATAGAATATTAACATACTTTCTCTTTTAAAAAGAGTTTTTAATTGAAAATAAATCCCACAATCTCTTTTGTAAAATAGTAGCTCCA
Organism: Wollemia nobilis; assembly: GCA_028583015.1. NCBI lineage: Eukaryota > Viridiplantae > Streptophyta > Pinopsida > Araucariales > Araucariaceae > Wollemia > Wollemia nobilis. The sequence goes on from JAQPPZ010013513.1 coordinate 6,099,898, forward strand.
TGCCTTCCAGTAAAATAACACAAAAAACATATTTTCTTAATATTTAAAGGTTCCCATAAACCTTTCGCTATGCAAAATAGAAAACCTACAACCATTTAATTTAGTTTTTAAAACTAAATCACTTCAACATGCATCTAAAAGACTAAATATATACCTATTAATTTCTTTGGTAATATTTTCAAGTGCCTTATTACATTTTCCAAAATGACCTTTCTTTTCTTTGAACACAAGAAAAACATAACTTAAAGGATGTAGGGGTGGCATAAGAGTATAAGAAATTACAATAATCCTCAACTAATATGTAAATACCATTTAATCAAATTACATTATTGAGGAAGAAGAAATTCTATGAATAGTAAAGAAATATTTTATATTTCTCCTTCCTTAAATCTAAAATCTACTTAGTAACACAACTCATGCAGTTTAATTCAATTAAACTTTGATTGGAACACAAAAACATTCACCACTTTTTCCTAATAAAATAAATTTCTACTATGATAGTATCATGCAATACTATAATCATTTTAGTGGTTGCAACAAGCATACATATTACCATTATCCCCATATGAGCATCCTCAAAAATATTCCTCATGCTATATGGTATGTCTAAGACGTCATCCACAAACCAACAATATTTAAAATAACAATACCATTTTAAAAAATATAAATAATAGCGCAAAACTATCTTAAGCCTACGACCTTATTTCAATAGAGATGATTACTGCCCTTAGTAATCATTTCCAAAGCATCATATATATGACAATTTAAACCTAAGTCTTTCATTGTAAAAGAGAAACATTATGTAGTCTCTTTACCATGTAGATATGTCCATTTATTAGTATAAATTAGCCACAACTGAATTTATTAACTATTTAAAAAATAAAAAATGAATTGGCATGATTATAATAAGCAATCCCTCCTAGTTATATGGTTTCTACGGCTTCAACTTAGTCATCCAAAGAACTCAAAAATATATAAACTAATCAAATTACCTCTCTTTCAATCCATATTTAGAAATAAAATTTGCTAAACCATAGGTTCCTAAAAACTAAGCTATAAAGAGGTATAAAAATTCATGCTCTAGAAAATTTTTCTATTGAAAGGACATATATCCTAATCTATCAACGTACCAAACCCACAACAAGCTGAAAGGTATATATGCAAAACATTTTCTCTTTACTTTGGATTAAAAGAAGAGTTTTCAGCTCAAAAGAATCATACAACCATTTTTAATAATTAGACAAGCTGAAATTAAAAGGAAACAATAGTTCAATCCTAAACCTTAAGAGCAAGATTTTGAGGTCTACCTAGAATCACAATATGTTTTGTTTTATCAAGAATTTCAAGTTGTAAATCCAAACTCTCTTTTTTAGCTTCCTTTTCTCAGTTCTCTTCCACGTCTCCCCAATATTCCTTCTTCTATTGAGCTTCATCTTTTTTTTCCATAACCGACTCAAGGAAAGTACTACCTCTATTTTCCTCACCCGATTCAGTTGGGACATTATCATGGGTGGTGTATTATCTACATATCCACTACACATGTACCCCCTCATTTGAAGCACAATCAAGCAATTCCCACCAAAAATAAAATATAATTATGCATATATATCTATTCCAAAGTTCTTATCAAATTCATAGCAAGAGACTTAATCATTATATATTTTTTCCTTTGATTGCTAATTTAGCAATAAATCTATCGTGAGGTAAATCAATATTACAAATAACCAAAACACGAGGTCATTAAATTTTCATCTAATGAATATTTCCTTCAAAAGTAACTCTTATTTTCCATGATAGACAAAAACAAGAATTATTAAGAACAATAATAATAAAATTCCTTATTCATTATTGAATTCTAGAAAACATACTAATCCTTCCTTATTAATGTTTTAAAAAAACAACAATAATGTCAATCAATAGATAAGTCCTCTATATCTTTATTTTTTTTTAAAAGAAGAGACAACAAAATTAAACATTTATTATTATTTGCAATGAATCTCTTTATATCAAGTAAAATTTTATTTTAAATAAGATTATCATGCAACAAACAAGTTTTATCTTAAACTTGGTATATTTTCCTCATGCAAATCATGATATGCAACTACATGAAAAGAGCATTCATCCATGTTGCTTCAAGTTGTTCGATGAATAAATCATCCCATAATTTTCCTTTCTTAAGGCATCCCATTCTTGGTGGTTAATTATTTCTTCCACCCACGAGAAAGCCTATTCCTAAAAACATGCAAATCCATTACCAACATCATATTCTTTCATAAAATAGTTGTTCACAAAAGCTAAAGTTGAAATAGTCTTTTATCCCATCAGTAAGATAACATATCATTATGTGAGTCAATCATATGAATAATATTTTCAAGGGAGGGTCATGGCATACTATCCCCCTTAGTCTAAACATAGTCTGTTGTGTTTCATCAAAATCCTTAAAAAATTACAACAACAGTTACATTTCATTTTCAAACAAAAATGGAAAGTGTCTCTGCATATTTTTCACTTTATCCCAAGTGGAATTTCTCTCATCATTGTGGTCCCACTAGACCTTACATTGCTATAGATTCCCCTTCCTCATTTATTTGGAGTGGAACTATAAGATCTTCATTGGATGCACCTCAATGGCCTCTAATTTCGCCATCTACAAATTAAAAAAATCCCATACATGATCAGGATTAGTAATGTATTTCTTGAGAAAGGATATATATAAGGTATCATAAATATTTTATAGGTTGGATGGCAATATGAGTCTATACACCACAAGGCTAATACTTTCTAATATTTTGAATGGTCCAACAAATCAAGCATCTAGTTTTGTGGACTTTATGGCACTCTTTTTAGGTCTCATCCTCAGGAACACTTTATCACCCACATAAAACTCTCTTGGCATCCTCTTCAAATCGGCATAACTTTTCTGACGATCTTCAACTTCCTTAAGCCTCTCTCTGATCATATTTAACTATTTCTCCATTTCCCTAACCATGTTTGGCTCAAGCACAACCCAATCCTCTATATTATCCCATGACAACGGTGTCCTACATCTCCTTCTATACAAGGCTTTGTATGGGGCTATGCTTAAGGAAAAATGGTGACCATTGTTGTAAGAAAAATATACAAATTTTAGATAGTCTTCCCATCAAGACTTCAGATCCATGCAATACATGTGAAGCATGTCCTCCAAAACCTAGTTCACCATTTCATTTTTCCTATCAATATTTGGATGGTATGTAGAAATAATATTTAGTTTGGTGCCAATGGCATGATGTAGAGCTTGCCAAAACTCATATGTAAACCTAGAGTCCCTATCTGAGATAATCATCTCAGGAAATTCATGAAGCTTGAATATTTCCTTGGCAAATCTATTAGCCACAATCAAGGCATCATCCTTGGTATTTCTCGGTATAAATTATGCAACCATTTTCAATCTGTCGACTACAACAAGGATTGTGTCCTATTGGATCCTATTTTTTGTTAAACCTACAATAAAATCCATTGAAATAACCTGACATTTCTACACGAGTATGTCATGTGGATACAATAGTCTTGTAGGGTGTCTATGTTTAGCTTTTACTTTCTAGCACTTAAGGAACTGAGCAAAAAATTCAGTGATATATCTCTTCATCCCAAACCAATAAAATATTTTATTCATATTTTTTCTCATCTTTGCTCCCCCTAGGTGAGCATAATAAGGATATCTATGCACTTTTTGCATGATAATTCTCCATATATTATCTACTTTGGGGATCACTACTCGATCTTTAAAGTATAGGAGACCATTCTTGATACCAAAATCCTTGCTTTCTTTGGGTTTCCTTTTTATTTTGATCCAAATTTGGTTGTAGTACTTATCCTGATATTACATGTCTTTGAATTGATCCATCAAGTCCACATGATTGTAGGTCAAGGCAGTAATGTGTCTTCTAATTTTTTTTATTATACTAGAGGAATCAGTAACACGTTAAAATTTTCTGTTTCTTTGTGGGTTCGAATCTTGACCATTATCACCACTATAATCTTTAGATGCATTAGGTAAACCTTTTATATAGTTATCTATGCTAATGCAATATGCCCATCGGTACTACAAGGCCTGAGGGATTGGAACCCTGGTTTCCATGCTCCTCCAAAAGTATTTTGATCATTGAACCAAGCACTCAGACCCTGTCTTCTCCTATTCAAGGCTTTAACAACCATTTATTTCTTTCCCTTAATGTATTTGATGCCAAAGTCATACTCAATGAGGAACTCCATCCATATCCTCTATCTTGAATTGACAAAAGGTTAACTAAATATATATTTTAGACTCTGATGGTTGATCCTCAACTTGAAAGTTCTTCCCACCAGATAATGTCACTATATCTTGAGAGTGTAAACAACTGCTACTAAATCTATATCATGTGTAGCATAATTGACCTCATGTCTCTTGAGCTTCCTTGAACTGTAAGCTACAACTGCCCCATCCTACAAAATCACTCCACCCAAACCTTCCAAAGATGTATCTGTGCATACCGAGAAGTTATCTTGAGGGTCTGGAATCTTTAATATGGATTTCATGGTGAGTTTTTTCTAGAGCAATTCAAAAGCTACCTTACTCTTATCTAACCACTTGAATTCCTTTCTATTTCTCTAAAGGTTAGTTATTGTAGAGCCTATCTTGGGATAATCCTTCATGTAGCACCTATAATAACCAGTCATACCCATGAAGCTTTGCACTTTAGTCACATTAGTGGGTGTTGACCAATTTAGTATAGCCTCTATCTTATTTGGATCCACAATGATTCCTTCCACTGATATGATGTGTCCTAAGTATTGTACTTATAACATATATAAGTTACACTTAGGTTCTTGTAAAGTTAATTCTTTCTTAATAGTTCCAACATGATTCTAAGGTGTCTGTTGTGCTCTATTCTATTTCGAGAATATATCAAAATATCATCCAAAAATATAAGAATGAATCGGTCTAGATTCTTTCTAAATATATTATTCATTAGGTTCATGAATTTTTCCAGAGCATTCGTTAGTCCAAAAGGTAAGACTATAAACTCATAGTGTCCATATCGGGTTTTAAATGTTGTCTTATGGGTATCTTCTTCATGGATTCTCAGTTGGTGATATTCATATTTCAAATCAATATTAGAGAAAATGGTGGTATCCTTTAGTTGCTCAAAAAGTCTTCTATCCTGGGTAGAGGATATCTATTTTTTATGGTTGCTTTGTTGAGAATTCTATAATCTATGCATAACTGCAAGGAGCCATTGTTCTTATTAACAAACAACATGGGTGCACCTCATGGTGACACACTTAGTTGGATCAATTACTTTTTTAGCAACCCTTGCAACTGTACCTTTAGCTTTTGTATCTCAATGGGATTCATCCTATAGAGTGCCCTATGAATAGGCTTGGTTCTAGGTTTTAGCTCAATAGTGAAGTCAAATTCACATTTTGGAGGTAGTCCAGGAAAATTCTCTGGAAACACATCCCTAAATTCCTAAATTATTGGGTGTTTTCTAAAAACTTCTTCCTTCTTTTCTCCTTCTATTTCATTAAGCTTAACTACATAAATTGTTCCACCCCTCTTAATTGATTTCCTTAGTTACATTGTAGAAATAATCTAGGGTTAGAATGTCCCTTTTTGGCTATGGACTCTCTATATTTCCTTGCCATATTCAGAATAATCAATCCATATTTCTTGGAAATTGATTACAACCCTTTGAGCTTATAGCCAATCCATCCCTAAGACTACGTCAAAAGTATGTAGTGGTGCTACATAAAGACATCCAATGGTAGTACCACTAGGTAATTTAACTTTGGTCATAGGGTAACATTGATCCACAGAGTAGGTTTTTCCAAAACCATACTCGACCTTCCACCCATGTGCCAAAAATCTTGGCCTTTCTGGTATAACCTTGACAAAAATAGTTGAAACAAATCTAACAATAGCTCTGGTATCTATTAGAATTTTTACATCCTTACCAAAAATATTACTCTTTAAGATACAAGGAGTGGCTTGCCCTTCCAAATTCTAACTTCTTGTAGCCACATAGATCTTATAAGCAGATTCCTTATGAGCAAGTTCCTTTTCCTTTGAAATCAGTATTGCTTTGTATGGGAAATGATTGGAATAGTGTGGGTCTCCATAATCATAGCATCCACCCTTGGGGCTTGGGTGTGCTTCTTACTTTTGTCCCTCTACTTTATCTACTGGTGGAGGGTTGGGCTATCTTTGAGCATTCAAATTTTCTACTTGCATATGAGTTTTTATGATCCCTTTCTTTCCAAAAAATTACCATGGAGGCCAAAGAAAGAAGGTAGCAGATTAATATGATGGGGTTTCTTTGTTTTATAATAGAAATGTAAATTAATAGTTGGAAATCACTCTTGGTGAAAGAGGATTTATTGTAATATAATTAAAATACTTTTTACAAAGCTAGACCTTTTATTAAGTACCATGTTGATAAATGGTTTTTGGTCTCTTATCCATGCTATTACTTTGATTTTATGGATAGTTAGATTTAATTTGTAAGCCTAAGAATATTATATTTCCTCTCTTCGTAGAAGATGCATTTGTTATTTAATGCTTGTAGAGTAAGTAAGAAAGAGTTATATTTGGGTTTATGGATTTTATTTGGGATAGGTTCTAAAGGGTACCCTTGACTAAAACTCTCTATTTTATGACTTGGGATGTTGTGGGGTATCAAAACCTAGTTCCTGTGTCCATGAGATAATAATCATGCAAAGTGATTGTTGCTTAAAGACCAACTATGGAGATAGGAAGACAAGAAATAATTTTAAGGGATCACCATGGAGGTGCAATTAAACTAGAATAAGTTACCAAGCCTAAGGTATCCAACATATATTGAAGTACAACTAGAATAAGAAATTGGCACCCCCTTCTCTAAATACTAAGAAGGAATAATCCTAATGCTAAGGTTAAAATATCTGCATTCATGGAGAATGTTAGAAAGTTGGAGAGACCTTTTTAGAGTGTATTGTATACCATAGAGGTATATGAGATAAACCTTGGTTGCTTACGGGAGATTGACCTCTCTTGTACACTTGAGTGATGTCTACAACATCATAGACTCAAAATGTGATTGTCTAATCAACATGTGTATTTCGTGGACACTCATATGAACCTTCTTAAATTTAAAATAAAATAAATTTCTCTCGGGTTGGTTAGTGTTTTGGGTTGTTATAGTTGTTATCAAAGTTCTATGTCATAGGACTAGAATTTTCCTTGGAAAAGGACTTAGAGAATTTTTGACTTGATGGGTGACTTCTGGTTAGATGGCATGTCCATCATTACTATCAGTGGATGATAGTATATAATTGTTAGTATATTGGAGGATGTGACTAACTAGTAGGTAGGAGACATAGAGCTACAACCTAACCTAGAGAATTTTGTGTGGCTAGGACTATGGTACCAAACTTAAGGAGAGAAAGAATTGGATATTCCATACCACAAATATAGGCTAGGTAGAATAGTGTTGAGGCTAGGCCCCATAGAAAAGTTTAGGGAATTCTAGTAGAGAGGTGGAGAGCCTCACTGCTACTGTATCACTTTTATAATAGAAACTAAAGGAACATAGAGAACAAATGAACCAACTGAGACAAAGGCTAGAAACCTTTGTGATTCAGAATAGAAACCTTGAGATCAGACAAGAAGGAAAGCCTCCTTTAGATGAGCAATAGGTTAGGGCTATTATAGAGGCAAAATTAGCTAGAGATATGAAGAATGTTAAGATCTCTAAATTCACTAAAAATGAAGGGGGTGATTCAGTTAAATCTTGGTTGAAGTGAGAGACCTACTTCTCCATGAAAAATTATTCTTTAGTGACCCAAACATGTTGGGCCACTCTCCATTTGTAGGATACTAGATTAGAATGGTGGAACACTTTTAAATCCAATAAAAAAATTGAGGCTATTAACCTATCATGGATAGGGTTTGTGTAGTCCTTTAAAAAAATATTCCTTATTGAACAACATTATGTGGAAAAATTTGAGGAATTTTCCACACTTGTCCAAAGAATAATGTCAATAGAGGTTTACCACCAAATATTTGTAAAACTACTTAAGTGTGTACAACTCTACAAGCATGATAAGCATATGAAGGCACATAAGTTTATCTTGGGTTATATTCCTAAGATAAGGTTAGTAGTAAACATGCTTAAGCCTACAACTTTGTAGAAGGCATATGATCTAGCTTGTCAAGCTGAGTCCAACCTACAATTGAACAAGTATCTCTTTAATTATGTAGTTTTTCAGAAAGAGGTCAATAATCCTAAAGAAAAAGAAAGAGTGTTGGCTTTATGAAATGGGAGTATGAACAGAACAATAAAAGTAAATATAGTACAAAGTTGCAAAATAAAATTGATGGGAAATAAGGAAATTCCAAGAAGAAATTCCAAAATAAGAAGGATAATGGTAATACTCAAGCATAAAACAACCTAAACCATCCTGAACCGAATGGATAGGGAAAAATAAATAGGAAATATACCTAGGTCCTAAGGGTGGTTGCTATGATTGTGGGGGACCTTACTATGCAAAAACGTATCCAAATTGATCAGGGCCAAGCAATAAGATAGAGGAACCCAACCATAGTATCTATGTTGTAGCTATAAATAAGAATCTGGATGGTCAAGCCACACCTATGATTCTAAATGGTAAGTTGTTTTATAAGCAAATTAAGATTTTGATAGATAGTGAAGCTAAAAATAGTTTTATTTATTCTAGTGTAGTCAAGGAATTGCCAAAAATACCAAGTGTTTTGGCACAAGGGTGGAAAGTTGAGTATGGGTCTGGATAGACCTACTCAGTGGATCAATGTTTTTCTATATTTCTGATCATCCTACCCAATGGTTATACCCTATGGAACTTATATGTAGCTCTGCTACATTTCATTAACATCATATTGGGAATGGATTGCCTAAATTCTCATGAAGCCCTAATTAATTTCTATGATATATAGATTGACTATACAAATAAGGACAAATAGATACTAAGATTACATGGTGAGCAAGGGGATTTCTACCCTAAGATAATATTTACAATGTAGCTAAAGAAAGCTATCAAGAAAGGTGGTATGGTCTATCATTAAATTAAACCACAAGACTAAGGATGATAAAAAAGAAGAATTATTTGAGAAACACCCAATACTATGGAAGTTTGGGGATTTTTTCCCTGAAGATCTTCCAAGGATACCACCTTAGTGTGAGTGTGACTTTACCATCAAACTTTTTGTAAGTTCAAGAAATATTCATAGAATCACTTATAAGATGAATTCTATAGAAATGTAGGAGTTGAAGGTGCAACTTAAGGGGTTGCTAGAAAATGGATTGATAAACCTAGTGTATCACCATGGGGTGCACTAATTTTTTAATCAAGAAGAAGGATTTATTTGATCATAGATTACAGAATATTGAGCAAAACAATTATTAAGAATAGATACCCTTTACCCAGAATTGAGGATTTGTTTGATCAACTCAAGGGTGCCACCATATTCTAAAATATTAATTTAAAATCTAGATACCATCAACTAAGAATCCAGGAGGATACTCACAAGACTTCTTTCAAGACTAGGTATGGGCATTATGAGTTTATAGTCCTACCTTTTGGTCTGACCAATGTCCTAGTAGCATTCATGAATCTGATGAACAATGTTTTCAGGGAGCATATAAAGCAGTTTTTTTTAGTATTATTGGATGCTATTTTGATATATTCCTAGAAATGGAGGAGCACGATAAGCATTTAAGGATTGTTCTCGAGTTGTTAATGAGGAACCAACTCTATGGAAATCTATCAAAATGTTATATTTACTTTCCTGAGGTGCAATACCTAGGACATATCAAATTTTTGGAAGGGATAGTGGTAGATCCAAATAAGATAGAGGTCATTTTGATTTTTTCATTGCCTACTAATGTTTCTAAAGTACAGAGCTTCACGGGCATAATAGGGTATTATAGGTGGTTTGTACAGAACTACTCCAAGATAGCCTATTCTATAACTAACCTTCACATAAAAGAGAAAGAATATAAATGGATAGACAAGTGCAAATCCACATTTTAGATGCTTAAGTAGAAGCTTACTACTACACCTATCCTCAACTTTCTAGATCCCCAAGGGATTTTTCAATTTGTATTGACACTTTTCTTGAAGGTTTGAGAGGAGTTTTATCCTAGGATGATTCAATGATGGCATATGAGTTAAGGAAAATCAAGAAGCATGAGGTCAATTATGCTATGCATGATCTAGAACTAGTATTTGTAGTTCATGCTCTTTATATTTGGTGGCATTACTTTCTAGGGAATCCTTTTGAATTAATAATCAATCACCAGAGTTTAAAGTATATCTTTACCCAACCAATGCTCAATGCAAGGTAGAGAAGATGGATCGAGTTCTTAGCAGAATATGATTTTTATATAGAGTATATCAAAGGTAAGGAAAATAAGGTTACTAATGCCTTGAGAAAGAGAAGGCATATAGCAACCTTGACCCAATATCACATGGACTTAATGGACTAAGTCAATAAAATGCAAACACATGACCATTTTTGTAGTGAAATTCATGCCAATATGGAAAGGAAATGTGAACAGAGTAAGGATTTTGATATAAAATATGGAATTTTATATTTTAAGGATAGGGTGGTGATCCCTAAAGCTGGTGAGTTAAATAAAATTGATCATGCAGGAGGTATATAGATCTCCTTAATCTGCTCACCCAAGAGGGGATAAGATGAGAGAGAACACAAAGAAGATCTTTTATTTATTGGGAATGAAGAAAGATATCATCGATTTTATGGATCAATATTTGGAATGTCAAAAAGTGAAGGCTAAACATAGATAACCAGTAGGACATTTATACCCACATGACATTCCAATGCAAAAATGATAGGTGATATCTATGGACTTCATAGTGGGATTACCTAAGACTAGGTACCAACATGACACAATCCTTGTAGTGGTTAATAGATTGACCAAGGTTGCTCATTTTATTCCAAGAAATACCAAGGATGATGCCTTGATAGTGGCCAATAGATTCACCAAAGATATTTTTAGGCTACATGGTTTTCTTGAGATGATCATTTCAGATAGAAACTCCAAATTTACATCTGAGTTCTGACAGGCCCTTCATCATGCAGTTGGCACGAAGCTAAATATTAAATCTACATATCATCTAGAAATAAATGGTCAAATATAAAGGGTGAACCAAATATTGGAATATATGCTCCACATGTATTTTGTGGATCAAAATTATTTATGGGAGGACTTTTTACATCTAGTTGAGTTTGCTTATAAAAATGGATACCATACTTTCTTTAAAATGGCCCTGTTTGAAGCCTTGTATGGCAAGAGATGCAAAATTTCCCTATCTTGGGATAGCCTAGAGGATCAAGTTGTTATTGTATTAGATGTGATCATAGATATGGAGGAGTAGCTCAAGATGATTAGGCAAAGGCTTAAGTAAGCCATCGATCATCATAAGAGCTATGCTAATTTGAAGCATACACCTAGAGAATTATTTATGGGAGAAAAGGTTTCTTGAGAGTAAAATCCATAAAGAGTGCCATCAAGTATTCTAAGTTGGATCCTCATTTTGTTGGGACTTTTTGAGATCACTAAAAATATCAGTTTGATGTCTTATAGACTTGCGTTACCACCCAACCTATCATATCTAAGACTCTTTCCATATATCCCTACTTAGGAAGTACATTGTTGATCCTAATAATGTGTGGGATGTCTCAAAATTATAGGTAATAGATTCGTTGGTCATTGAAGTGAGTCTAGTTAATATTCTAGAGTTTTATTCTAAAGTAATGAGGAAAACAAATCTAGAACAGTGTAGGGTCCAATGGGATCAATATTCTAAGAAAATGCCACATGGGTAAAAGTGGATGAAATGAAAATATTTTTTCTCTATTTGTTTGAATAAATTTAAAATGCAATATTTTTGCAGGAAACACAATGGACTACATTTATTCCATGGGGGTAGTATTTCATAACCCACCTTGATAGTACTAGCTACTCAAGATGAACTACGTATTATCCAATGATATTTAATGCTTAGCTTTGTTGTTTTTATGGATATATGCTTCTAATATTATGTCCATTTTGTGTAAGAATATGGTACTATTGATGCTCTACTTGGGTGCAGGATCAGGTACTCTCATGGGTGGACAAGAGAATTGGCCACAAGGAATGAGAGACCATATTGAAGGGGATATTATGACCAAATAACTTAGGGTAACATGAATGAATAACATTTTCATGTACGTGCATTATGGTTTGTATATGCTCATGTTTGTACCATAAAACTTGGAAAGTTGCATGCAATGAGTCTCCTTAACATGATTTGGTGATAGCTTGGGTCTATCTTAAATAAGGAGCCACTCATTTAGGGATAAAAAAATGGTACAAAACATTGAGGGAGTGATTTTTGAACTTGATTTTTAGATCTTTCTTTCTGTATGTGACTAAATTGTATCCTTAATAGATTATATAGATTTAACCTAATTTTATTATTAGGATTGGTGTGAAGGAGTATTTATGTTAACTTTGTTTGAATGAGGAAGATTTAATGTTATTCTAAAGTTGGATTTAATATTAATCAAAGGAATGATTAATGTTAGTATTAATTTTATTTTAGAATGATTAATACTTTTCTAAATATAGTTTTAATATTAATTAAAGGAATGATTAATATTTTTGTGGGGTCTTCGTATTTATTGATTGTTTTTGCTTAAGGTCTTGTTCTATGCTTGATCTTGAGGATGTTGTTGCTTTGCATGTTCATGGCTTGTTTGAGTCACCTTCAGCCTTGGTATAGATGGTGGTGCTTTAATGCTTTTGTGATGCATTGGCAGAGCCACCCTTTGCATTAAGTATTTGCTTATTGCTTCCCTTAAAGTCTTAGAATATTTGATTGAGGGCCGAGCATTGGAAAAATGCTATTGAGTGTTACACCATGAATATTACATGATGGGTCATAAGATTTTGGCTCACCTATATATTTACATGTTCCATATTGAAGTAGGTAACCATAGGGGTAAAGACAAGCAAGGAGGAAAGGATCACAAATTTTTTTAACAGAGTGCAACATTATTAGAGGCTAGATTTGGGAGATAGATGACACTACTGAAACAACCCTAAAAACAACAAACACACAGAAAATAAAGAATTTTTTTTTACTAAGAAGAGGGATTCATAAACCCCTAACCAACCTTAGGTTAACTTAATTTTTAACAAAACCCTCTAATTTCCTCAAAGAGCTACATCTCACACAATTCCATCTGCATAGGCATATCACATGTCATGCAAATAAGTATATCAATCTCATCAAACTTGATGAGATAGACTTATCACCTTAAATAAATTAAAAGTATACACACATCTCCATACTCTACACAAGCCAGTCTTTGTAGGTATGCTACATGTATTGCTAGTTAAGCTATCAATCTCATCTTTTGAAAAGCTATCTTAACTCAAATGTAGTCTTTCCACAAACCTAGTTACCATTCTCCCTAAGGGGTATTAATCCCTTAGGTCCACTATGTTTGCCTTAAGGGGGTCTCAATCCCTTTGGTTATCCTTTAAGTTCACCCTAGAACTTATTCTTTTTAATATTATTAAGCAAGGAAAACAAAGATATATCTAGATACTAAATCTAACAAAGCATAACTCATAAAACATAAAAAAAATACTAAAAAGAGCAATATCTAGGAAGATAAACATGAACTAGAAAGGATTTAAATACAAACATAAATAAATCAAATAGTAATTTAAAGGTACATCTTCCAAAATTTAAACAATTATTACATATAAGCAAGTATTGTAAATCCTGAGTTAGAGGAAAAAAGTTTTTTGCTCTGCTAGGGTTTGATGAGGAAAGCTGCTTTGCTGGAATTTTTTTGAGACCTATCTGGTGGGCTCTGTGGGGATGGTAGCAGTTTTTGGAGGAGGTATGAACAACTGAAGGAATGTAGTGATGGCATCAGGTGCGTCATAGAGCGTGCATGCTAGGGCTGGTATTTCTTTTAAAAATTATTGGAAGGAACAGGATTTCCCATTGCATGCCAGGAATTTCTTGTTAAAGAACAATGGATGTTTGGAACAATGTGAAGCCAGGCCGGTTCTAGTGGTTCAACTAGACTCGATGGCAGAATATGTGGAGTATTTAACCAAACATGCGCTTATTGGTAAATTTATGGGCATCCGAATTTCTCTTCCCTTTGTGGAGGCTTGGGTTAGGAAGACTTGGAACCCTGAAGGTGATGTGGAGGTGATGCTGAGTGCAAACAACTATTTTATGGTGGTTTTTTCTTGTCTTGCGGATCGTAACAAAGCATTTGAAGGAGGTCCCTATTTCTGTAACCAAGTGGGACTCTTTATTAAACCCTGGCATGTGGGTTTCAACCCATCAGAGGAGCGGCCATCATGGGTTTTGATGTGGGTTCGACTTCTGTGGCTCCCCTTGGAATTTTGGAGAAATGACATCTTGCATATGATTGCCCTTCTACTTGGGAAGCCGGTTGGGCCATCAGGATAGACACTGGATAAAAAGGTAATCTATGTTGCTCGTATCTATGTTGAAATTGATTTAAACAATCCTATTCTAGATTCTATTGAAATACAATTCGGATCAACCACATGGGTTCAAAAACTTGACTATGAAGCTCTTCCATTTCGTTGTCGGATTTTCCATGAATATGGCCACTTACAAAGAAAATGCCCTAAGTTTGTCCTACCTGTGGCTTCAAATCCTAGGCCCTCTCAAGATGTACAAAATATGGATAAAGGAAAAGCCCCGATAAAGGAGGGGGATCAGGATAAGGAAGGCTTTGTTATGGTAAAACCTCGGAACAAAGGAAGAAATGCAAAAAGAGACATTAAGGATAACCAGCCAGATGCTCAGCTCAATCGTTTTGAATTTCTAGAGAATCTTGATCAGTGCATGGAGATACCTAAAACATCGCTACCTATTATAGATATAACAGGACCAAATCTGTTGTCTCTTCATGAGGTGGAACCAAGGGAACCAGATACAGGGGGTTTAAATGAAAAACAAAGGGCTTTGGTTCGAGTATAGGTGATATGGTTGGCCCTAGACCTAGAAGTGAAGTTATCTTAGAAAATGGCATAGATTTAGATGTGCCCTCTCCTACCCAGGACACTGATGCAGTCATCCATGGACTGTAAAACTCCTACAATGTTGGGATTGCAGCATAAAATAATTAAAAAAAATGCTTGGGATAAGAATATGAAGGTGGGTCGAAAGAAAGACCAGGATAAAATTAAGTTAATGGGGGAGACTTTGGTAGAGTCAGGTTTGGTGAGAACATTGGACTCCCATTTTTATAACCCCCAAAAATGATTATACTTTCATGGAATGTAAGGGGGTTGAACAACATCCCCAGAAAAAAAGTTGTTCATGATTTGATTCGTGTTCATTCTCCGGATGTGGTTTTTATTTAGGACAGAGTATTGATAACTGGGAGAGTCTCCCATCTAGGGATTCTCAACACCTACGGGAGTTGATCCATAAGGATGTTCAGACTTAATGTGGTTTGTTTTTTTTTGTTTTCTTTGGGAGTTGACCTTGTCTGGTGATTTAGCCTGTCTTGTTGCTTATTTGAGTCCTGGGTGGGGGCTCAGTTGTACTTTGTAATCCATAATTTTTATCAATAAATTTTTACCCCTTTATTTAAAAAAAAAAGTATGGTAAATCCTCCATACTTTTACATAATAGTATATTACATCAATTTCATCAAGGAAATCTCCCCACAAATCTATTCTATTTAAGAATAAGTAATTATAATGGAAGTGGGGAGAAAACTGGTGCATTAGTCCATCTGCCACTTTGGTCCTTTCGCTCTTTCCATCGATCATTTAAGGATATTAGGGGATCAGGGTACTCATGGTTTAGGATAGGCATGTCTCTAAATGCATTTATCATTTACTTTGCCAAATTGTAACTACACAAATTTAGTCAAGTTTCTAACCGTATAATGCATAGTTGATATCATAAAGAGTTCTTCCTTTATTTTTATCTCTCAAGTCCCTTTAGAGAGTCATTCAACATGTTGGAAAGTTGAGCAAGATTTGTTTTCATTGATGTCAAGAAGTTAGATATCCAGTTTTTTCGTCATTGATGTCATAAGGTTGTTCTTCCAAAATGCAAGGAAGTGGTTAAAGGAAAAAGGATATAATATATATTTTAAATATTATATGCCTAAAGAGGCCTAAAATATTGAATATCCAAGGGAAGAGAAGCAGGTTTAAAAATAAATATTAATATTATAATATTTTGGGAAAAAGGAAGAGGTGAATAAAAATGAGGTCTAAGGAATAATTAAAAATATATATCCTTGAAAATACCCAGTGAGCACATTCTAAAGGATTTAATTTAATTCATTTAAATTAAAATATTTTAACCTATGGTTAAAATTTTAATTTAAATAATCAAAAGGCTCCAAGGTTTAAAATTTAAAATTTGAAAATTGCATGGGCCAATGTGTTAAGCGCAAATGACAAAGTATAAATAGGGAAATGATTTTCAATTCCACATAACAATGTTATTTTGTATGCCAAGGTGGATATAATATTCGTGCACTATATTGTTGAAAAGAAGAGTATATTTGTGAGGTTTTAAATTAAAGAAGGCAAAATCATGTTGAAATCTACGTGATGCAACAAATCTATTCCAAGGCACTGGGTAGCATAGACGGTGGTTGAAGGTTTTTTAAGGCACTCGTAAAGGGAAGGTTGTGGTTTTGAATCCCACACGATTCATTTTTTGCAAAGGAGTAGAAGCTTTTTGTTTTCATCAAAATCCATGTGGTATCATTAGTAAGAGAAGGTGGACTTGGGTCCACGTGTGGGCATGTAGCCTAGGCGGAAACTTGCCTTGGGCTAAGGCATTGTGAAAACTTTAGTCACAGGTTCGAGGTTGGATGCAGTCGAAGACGTGCACAATAGTATTTTTGTGACATGGGCCAATGATTATAAGGTATGCATGTTATAATTTAAACTTGCCAAGGTTTAGAAGGCATAAATAGTCTAGAGGCCACGTGATAAGTAGAAAGAGCATATGTGGAATGCATAGGGATTCATAAGGATAATTGAAAAATATTTTGTTTTTTTTGTTAGAAATATAAATAAAAAGGATTGAATTTTATAAGGTGTTAACAAAGGAACTTCATTTTTATGTATTGAATATTATTTTGAGAAGTTTGGAGTTTATAAGGTGTTAACAAAGGAACTTCATATTTATGTATTTAATATTATTTTGAGAAGTTTGGAGATTATAAAGTGTTAGCAAATGGACTTTATTTTTATGTGTTGAATGTTATTTTGAGAGTATTGGAGATAATAAAATGTATTTGAGACTTGATATTTTTTGTATTTCTTGAATGGTGAAATAATTATTGAGGAGAATATTTGTGTGGAGATTTTGAGATAGACTATTGCTATCTAACCTAGAAATTGGCAAAGAGGATTTGATTGTGATTAAGACAGGTTTTGAAGATATATCTCCATCAAAGAAAAAAGGTATGGGCACACTAAATTTTGTTTAGAGTGGTTGAAATGATTGCATGAAATATAAGGTGGAGTGAAAATGATTATTTGATAAGCATTATTTAAAATGTTAAGTAAATTTTTATATGCATGATTGGTAAATGTTTAAGAGAACATTTGAGTTAGATATTGAGGATTAATTGAGTTAGGGTTTGAAGACCCATATTGTGCATTTTATTTGGAGAAGTTTGAAAACACTTGGTTAGGGTTTGTAAGCAAGTTGTGTTTCATTGAGTGAATGATTGAGTGAAGTTGGTTGAGCATTATTGATTGAGAGTTTAGGAGTTGTAGATCAAGTTTTGTGAAACAAATTATACATTATTCTGAATTGATTTAAAAGAGATATTGCAAGTGATCAAGTGTTTTGTTGAGTACAAAACTTTGTGAGTGAGAAAAATATTGAGTCTTTGCTAGAGTACATCATTCTCTATATATTCCAAATGTTAAAAGAATTATGAAATTGAATGTTTCTAAACTACTTCAAGTTAAAGGAATTACTTTTAATATTATACAAAGTAATTGATGGCATTGTGTGCAAGAATTGAGATTAATTGAGCATATCTTGTGAGCTGTTTTGAACATGCGTTTGAGTAAATTTGAGTAAGTTTTTGTGAAATCTTGTAAGCATATTTGAGGTAAGTCTTGGTGAAGACGTGTTGAGAAAATTTGAGGTAAGTCTTGGTGAAGACTTGTTGAGCAGATTTAAGTCAAGTCTTGGTGAAGACTTGTTGAGAAGATTTGAGGTAAGTCTTGGTGAAGACTTGTTGAGAAGATTTGAGGTAAGTCTTGGTGAAGACTTAAGAGTCATTTGAGCAAGTCCTTGAGAGGACTTGATAGATTTGAGTCAAGTATTTTTGAAGACTTGGGAGCAAAGTTTATTTATTGATTTGTTCAAGCTTTGTGATAAGGCTTTGGATAAATTTGAACATAGTTGATTGATTGATTTGTTCAAGCTTTGTGTTAAGGCTTGGGGAAAATCTTAGTAGAGTTGATTTGGAATTTTTTCAAGCTTTGTGTTAAGGCTTGAGGTATATATGAGTATATTTTATTGGTTATTTGATCAAGATTTGTGTTAAGGCTTGAGGATAGATTTTAGGATAGATTTTGGTGTAGATTTGAGAGCATATTTGTGCTAGACCTGAGAAAGATTTAGAGTAGATTTGTACTAGACCGAGGATAGTGTTTAGTGTAGATTTGAGACAAATATTAAGTAGATTTGAGAGCAATATTTGGAGGTGAAAGAGTAGAGGACATTAGTCTCTAGTGGATAGAGATCCATTAGCTAGGGTAGTGAGGATAGAGGTCTTATGTAGAGAAATATCCACAAGCCAGTATAGTGGGGCTAGAAGTCTTCTATAATATCACTAGCTAGAGTAGAGGAGAAAGAGTTCTCCTATGGATAGAGTTCCATAAACCAACAAAGGGGATTGGTGTCTCCTATGGGTTGGTACCCACAAATCAGCAAAGGGGATTGGTGTCTCTTGTGTTCTGGTATCCATAATTATGGGATTGTGGTCTCCTTTGGACAGAGGTCCATAAACATTGTAATAGGGAAGTTATTCCCAAGATATTTGTTGAGAAAATTTAAGTGAAATATTTTCTCCATGGAGTAGCCCACATTCGGTGAACCACGTTAAATTTGTGTCTCCATTGTGTGTGATGATTTATGCATTACTTTGATTAATACTAATAATATTGCCATTGATATATTGGATAATATTATTTGAGAAATAAAAGTAAAAGTTGATCTTATATTGTTTACCCCCCCTCTCAGTATAATCTTGTGTTCTTCAATTGGTATCAGAGCGGGTTCCTTTTGAAGAGTTTAACAAATTGAAGGAAAACCTTATAGGAACACAGATCGAATATTAGAGTGGATCTTTAGGGAATAAGGCACCATTTTTTGATGGGAATAATTATGCAACTTTTGAGGTGTAAGAATGAATATTTACCTAATGGCACAAGGAAATGACATATGGCAAACAATTGAGGATGGGTACACACAACCAGCTACTCCTCCTACATATAAATATGGTAAGCTCCTACATATAAATAATTCAAAGGTAATGAATGCAATATTAAGTGGTTTACGTGAAGCAAAGTTTGTAAAAATTTATGCATTGCACATCAACAAAATATATTTGGGAAAAGTTGAAGAAAACATATGAGGGAGACAAAAAGGTCAATATGGCAAAATTTCAAAATCATAAGAAAATATTTGAAGACTTGAAGATGAAGGATGAGGAAGATATTGCTACATACTTACTTGATGTGGATGAGGTTGTTAACTCCATGCAAGAACTTGGGTTTAAAGTTGAAGAATCAGATGTTTGTCAAAATATTTTAAGGTCACTTCCTAAGAGGTATAGTAAAAATGTTTCAACCATAGAAGAAACAAAAGATATTGAAACTTTGACTAGGGATGAGTTACATGGAAATATCATAGCTTTTGAGATGAGAATAGGAAAGGATCCTAGTACCAAGAAAGAGGTAGCCTTCAAAGTAGCAAAGAAAATAAAATACAAGAAGATAGATTCAAGTGATGATTCATCCAATGATGAAGAAGAAAACTATGGCAGAAGGAACAAGGACACAAGAAAGCACAAAGGTATAAATAAATTAAGTGTTTCAAATATGGTAAATATGGTCACTATGCATATAACTATCTAAAATCTAGAAGTAGCAGTGGTGAAGAGAAATAGGATCATAAGAACAAGGAAGCACGAAAATCCAGGTATCAAATTAAGAATAGGTATGGATAAAAAAATCATGAAAAGAAGTTTTTCCAAAGGTATAAGAAGATTTTTTATGCAAAAAAGACAAGCAAGAGTTCAAGTGATAGTGATGGAAGGTCCTCAGATAATGAAGAAGAAGAAATTCTATTTATGACAGTAGAAAAAGAAGATGTTGGAAAAGAAGCTAAAAGGAAACCAATAATTCTCAAATATTTTAGGTGTGGTAACTTTGGTCATCTTGAAGATCATTGTACAAAGAATGGGTTCAGTTTCAATGAAGATGAATATGAAGATGCTCTTGAAGATCTAGAAAAAGAAACTCTCCTCTTGGCAATAGAAGAGGAAGGAAGTGCTTCTAGTGAAAATAAATCAGAAAAGAATGAATATGATCTTGAAGACAAAGGAGTAGAGGAAGAATAAAAAAATGAAGAGGAAGGAGAAGTTGATCTAGAAGGTGATATTATTTCTACTCTTAAGGAATTAAGAAAGGTAAGAAAGCAGAACTCAAAACTCAAGCTTCAATTTCAATAATGTGATGAAGAGAAAGGAAAGCTTATACAAGATTTGACAAACTCAATAGCTAAGACAAGGAGATTTAAAGAGAAGTTAGAGGCAAAAGTTTTAGAATGTGAAATATTAGAGCATGAGGTAGCTTCACTAAGGAAGGAAGTGAAATAGTCTAAATACAAGCTACACAATTTTGGGAGAATATCAAAGACCTTGGATAAGATTATCAAGGTACAAATATCTTCATCAAACAAGACAAGACTTGGTTTTGAAGAGGAACAAAGAAAACAAGGAGAGGAGTCAATCTCAAGCTCCAAAGAAGAAGAAGCTTCAGAAGAAGAAAGTGAAAGAGAAAGTGAGACTTATGAGGATAAATTGGAAATTAGAAGGTCCAAAAAGGAAAGGAACAATGCACAAATTTGGAACAGGAAATATCATAGGGAAGAAAGGACTAAGAGACCAATGGGATCAAGGCAATATTTCTTCAATGGATGTTGCTTCTCATGTCATAGGTTTGGTCACAAGGCTATGCAATGTAGGACACATGAAATACAGGGACATGGATTCACCAATAGAAATTTCATAAATGGGTATCTCTTTCAAGGGTATTGTCACTCTTGTAATCATTTTGGTCATAAAGTAGTTAATTGTAGGGTTCATGATAGGAATGGATATGGCTTCACTAGGAGGAACTTCAAGATGTTTACATCTTCAAGGAACCACAACATTAAGTGTTATAAGTGCAATAATTTTGGGAATATGGCTAAGTGGTGTAGAACAAAATTTCTAGAGACAAGCAAGAATATGAATATTCAGAGGAATCCAAAGGATTAGTTGAGGGGGAAGGTTGACAAAGAGAAAGAGTATTGTGTGTTGGGAGTAGAGATACTACCACCCCAAAATTAACCACATCAAGGAGAGGAGGTGGGAAAGAGCTGAGCTAAGAGTCTTATATTTAGCCCCAAAGGTGGCCCTTTGCCATTGATGTCAAAGGGGAAGAGATTTGAGTTAGGGGAGATAATTCGATTAGGGGAAGCAGTTTCTCAGGGGGAGCAGAACTGAAAAAGGTAAAAAAAATGATTAAAGTAAAAAGGGTTACCATCAATGACAAAGGGAGAGATTGTTGGAAATTTGAGCAAGATTTGTTGTCATTGATGTCAAGAATTTTGATGTCTAGTTTTGTCGTCATTGATGTCATAAGGTTGTTTTTCCAAAAGGCAAGGAAGTGGTTAAAGGAAAAAGGATATAATATTTATTTTAAATATTATATGCCAAAAGAGACCTAAAATATTGAAGAGAAGCATATTTAAAAAGAAATATTAATATTATAATGTTTAATATTATAATATTTTGGGCAAAAGAAAGAGGTGAAGAAAAAAGAGGTCCAAGGAATCATTAAAAATATATCCTTGAAAAGACCCATTGAGCATATTATAAAGGATTTAATTTAATTTATTTAAATTAAAATATTTTAACCTATGGTTAAAATTTTAATTTAAATAATCAAAAGATGCCAAGGTTTAAAATTTAAATTCAAATTTGAAATTCGAAAATCGCATGGGCCGACATGTTAAGTGCAAAGGACAAAGTATAAATAGGGAAATGATTTTCATTTCCACATAATAATGCTATTTTGTATGCCAAGGTGGATATAATATTTGTGCACTACATTGTTGAAAAGAAGAGTATATTCATGAGGTTTTAAATTAAAGAAGGTAAACTCATGTTGAAATCCGCATGATGTGACAAATCCATTCCAAGGTGTTGGGTAGCGCAAACGGTGGTCGAAGGTTTGCTAAGGCACTCGAAAAGGGGAGGTCATGGTTTCGAATCCCACGTGATTCATTTTTTGCAAAGGATTAGAAGCTTTTTTTTACCGAAATCCATGTGGCGTCATTAGTAAGAGAAGGTGGGCTTAGGTCCACGTGTGGGTGTGTAGCCCAGGTGGCATCTTACCTTGTGCTAAGGTGTTGCAATGGCTTTGGTTGTAGGTTCAATTTTGGGCATAGTCGAAGATGTGTGCAATAGTCTTTTTGAGACGTGGGCCAACGATTATAAGGTATGCATGTTATAATTTAAATTTGCCAAGGTTTGGAAGGCACAAATAGTTTAGAGGCCACATGATAATTATAAAGGGCATATGTGGAATGCATAGGGAGTCATAAGGATAATTGAAAAATATTTTATTTTTTTTGCTTAGAAAAATAAATAAAAAGGATTGGATTTTATAAGGTGTTAACAAAGGAACTTCATTTTTATGTATTGAATATTATTTTGAGAAGTTTGGAGTTTATAAGGTGTTAAAAAAGGAACTTCATTTTTATGTATTGAATATTATTTTGAGAAGTTTGGATATTATAAGGTGTTAGCAAAGGAACTTGATTTTTATGTGTTGAATGTTATTTTAAGAGTATTGGAGATAATAAGGTGTATTTGAGACTTGATATTTTTTGTATTTCTTGAATGGTGAAATAATTATTGAGGAGAATATTTGTGTGGAGATTTTGAGATAGATTGTTGCTATCTAACCTAGAAATTGGCAAAGAGGATTTGATTGTGATTAAGACAGGTTTTGAAGACATATCTCCATAAAAGCAAAAAGGTATGGGCACACTATATTTTGTTTAGAGTGGTTGAAATGATTGTATGAAATATAAGGTGGAGTGAAAAGGATTGTTTGATAAGCATTGTTGGAAATGTTAAGTGAGTTTTTATATGCATGATTGGTAAATTTTTAAGAGAACATTTGCATTAGATATTGAGGATTAATTGAATTAGGGTTTGAAGACCCACATTGTGCATTTTTTTGGGAGAATTTTGAAAATACTTGGTTAGGGTTTGTAGTAAAGTTGTGTTTCATTGAGTGAATGATTGAGTGAAGTTGATTGAGAATTATTGATTGAGAGTTTGGGAGTTGTAGATCAAGTTTTGTGAAACAAATTATACATTATTCTGAATTGATTTAAAAGAGAGATTGCAAGTGATAGAGTGTTTTGTTGAGTACAAAACTTTGTGAGTGAGAAACATATTGAGTCTTTGATAGAGTACATCATTCTCTATATGTTCCAAAGGTTAAAATAATTATGAAATTGAATGTGTCTAAACTACTTCAAGTTAAATAAATTACTTTGAATATTAGACAAAGCAATTGATAGCATTATGTGCAATATTTGAGATTAATTGAGCATATCTTGTGAGTTGTTTTGAGCATGTGTTTGAGCAGATTTGAGTAAAATTTTATGAAAGATTGTAAGAATATTTGAGGTAAGTCTTGGTGAAGACTTGTTAAGCATATTTGAGGTAAGTCTTAGTGAATACTTGTTGAGTATATTTGAGGTAAGTCTTGGTGAAGACTTGTTGAGTAGCTTTGAGGTAATTCTTGGTGAAGACTTGTTGAGTAGATTTGAGGTAAGTCTTGGTGAAGACTTAAGAGTAGTTTGAGAAAGTTCTTGAGAGGACTTGTGGATAGATTTGAGTCAAGTATTTGTGAAGACTTGAGAGCAAATTTGATTAATTGATTTGTTCAAGCTTTGTGTTAAAACTTGGGGTAAATCTGAGAAGAGTTGATTGATTGATTTTTTCAAGCTTTATGTTAATGCTTGGGGTAAATCTAAGTAGAGTTTATTTGTAATTTTTTCAAGCTTCATTTTAATTCTTGAGGTAGATATGAGCATATTTGACTGGTGATTTGATCATCTTTGGGTTAAGGTTTGAGGACATATTTGAGGTCAGATTTTGGTGCATATTTGAGAGTAAATTTGTGCTAGACCTGAGATAGAGTTAGAGTAGATTTGTACTAGACCGAGGATAGTTTTTAGTGTATATTTGAGATAGATATTGAGTAGAGCTGAGAGTAATATTTAGAGGTGATAGAGCAAAGGATAACAATCTTCAATGGATAGAGATCCATTAGCCAAGGTAGTGAGGATAGAGGTATTTTGAGTGAGGATAGATATCTTCTATGGAGAGAGATCCACAAGCCAGTGTAGTGGGGGAAAAAGTCTTCTAGAATATCACCAACTAGAGTAGAGGAGAAAGAGTTTTCCTATGGATAGAGTTCCACAAACCAGTAGAGGGAATCAATGTCTCCTATGGGTTGATACCCATAAATTAGCAAAGGGGATTGTTGTCTCCTATGAATTGGTGTCCATGAATTTGATTAGAGGATTGGTGTCTTCTTTGGAAAAAGGTCCATATACATTGTAATAGGGAAGTGATTCCCAAGATATTTTTTGAGAAAATTTAAGTGAAATATTTTCTCCATGGAGTAGCCCACATTGGGTGAACCACGTTAAATTGGTGTCTCTATTGTATGTGATGATTTATGCATTGCTTTTATTATTGTTGCTAATATTGCAATTGATATATTGGATAATATTATTTAATAAAGAAAAGTAAAAGTTGGTCTTATACTATTCACTCCCCCTCTCTATATAAGCTTGTGTTCTTCACAACATGCACCATTTAAAACATGTTTTCTTTTACTTCAACTAAACCTTCTCCCCTTTTTAATGAATTAAAGTTCCATACCTTTAATCCTCAAATAGATATGTTCCATTAATTTTTCTAATTAAAGACCCATATCTTTAATTAACAAAAATAAATCAAATTCCCTTTACTTTTACTAATTAAAGTCCCATATCTTTAATTAACAAAATAAATCAAAATCCCTTTACTTTCACTAATTAAAGCCTCATATCTTTAATTAACAAAAATAAATCAAAATCTCGTTAATTTCACTAATTAAAGCCCCATATCTTTAATTAACAAAAATAAATCAAAATCCCTCTACTTTCACTAATTAAAGCCCCGTATATTTAATTAATAAAAATAAATCAAAATCCATTTATTTTACCCAGAAAGAGTCCCATATCTCTATTTAATAAAATAAAACATAATTTATTTACTTTATCTAGTAAGTTAAATCCTTACTACTTTAATTCTTAATTAAATTACTCTTCCCCCTTTTCAACTAAGGGTTCCTTTAAGCAAGCTAAAGAATCAATTTGAAAAGACTTTCTAAACACAAAAAGAGCCTTCTCATAGAGAATGAGAAATTTACCCCTACAAATTACATACACTACCTAGCTAAGGGGAAAAAATATTAAATAAGTATGGAAGCAACCTCGAAAGAAACTACGATTTGAGGCCAGAGAGGGTCGAACAATAGGAGGAAATCACAACAACCAACCCCCACATTCGTGGAGCAAACAAAAATCATAGATGATGACCAACAACAACAATCCTATCTATCTTAATGGTCACAAGGGCTATGTGGATTACCAACATGACCTAACCTTTCACACGTAATGGTTGAAAGAGGACTATGATAACACAATACTATAATGGTATTAAACATTTTGATGAAGCTAAATAGGAGATCAACCTACTTGATATTTGGATTCTTAGTCTACACAAAAAATATAGAGGTAGGAGCTCTTTGCTAATAGTTGAGGTACCTTTCCCAATCATGGACAACGACTATAAGGATAGTGTTCCCACATGTCACAATAAGACTATAAATTACTCTACAAGACATGTTCCCTACTGAATAATACAACCACGATGTAGCCAACATAGTGGCTTTGAGAAGATTCCATCTCTAGGATAGCAACCTATGACATCAACCTTGCCCAAGCCATGACTACAAGGTAGTACCAATTGGTAAGCATCTTCCTAGACCCAAAACTGATAGTTACATAACTCATGGTATAAACCAACACGAAGGAGTGACAACTCATAGTTAAAATATTCAAATGAAGGAATACAACACTAACTATCAAAGCTAAAGCTAGTAAAAATGGTGAATAATAATTTAACTATTACCAAGCATGTAAACCACATAGAAAAGGCTAAGCACTTTAATCATTTACTAAAAATAAAGGAGGTAACTTATTTTACCAACTGGAAACTCTTCAACCAATGAGTCTCACCCTTCTCAAGTGTTCTCCATTGCAAAAAATATATCCTTTATGATGTGTTGTTCTTCCTTAACTCAGTCATGATCTTCCCACACAGTTGTTCTTCCTATGATGCAAAGTATTCTCCTCATTTTTTGTAGTTTGAACTCCTTTTCATGATATAGAACATTGTTTTTTTTTTATTTTGCATTGTTCAAGTTTTTCTTTCCTTCTCATGATACCCAACATTCTTTTCCACTATCTCCTATAATTTACCTTTTACTCCTTTACCTGCCTACCTTCAATACTTTTCTTCATTTTATGATGAGGAATAAGCCTAATCCTACGATTAATGAAGTCCTGTCGTCCCTTGAATCCCACACCAAGATCAGCAATCAGATCTTATCTCCTCCAAATTTTGGCCTTACTAGTTGTAGACACCAAAATCAGGTAAATCGAATAGGACTACCAGTGCACCAAATGCATCATCCTATCGACATCATATGACCTCACCAGGGGCAGTTTCTAGGGTCAGAAGGCATCCTAGGATAGTTTTGGGAAGGTCTCCACCAGTTTTGGGAGCCTTAGAGGCCCTGGTTTGTGACCATCCCTACCAGGGATGGTCATGATTAGGGTTAGGATTTGTGGCCGCTCCTACCTGGGATGGTCACATATGACCATCCCAGGAAGGGATGACCCCCAAACCCACCTACCAAAAAGTAGGTGGGATCGATATTGGCAATCAAATCTTGCCAATATCGACCCCAATTAGTGCCCATGCTGATTGGGAGTGGCCTAGCACAATTTGGGCTGCCTAATGGGTTGCCCAAATGGGGCAACCTTCCCAAACCCATCCAGGGCAACCTTGGACAAGTGGCAAGGGTTGCCCTGGATGGGCAACATGCCATTTTGGGCATTAGGGCTCCAAT
This sequence comes from Wollemia nobilis, assembly GCA_028583015.1. Lineage (NCBI taxonomy): Eukaryota > Viridiplantae > Streptophyta > Pinopsida > Araucariales > Araucariaceae > Wollemia > Wollemia nobilis. The sequence continues at coordinate 6,127,542 of JAQPPZ010013513.1, forward strand.
TGCCTATAAATTGGAGCCTTCCCTCAACCAAAAAAGAGGAGAATGGAATGCAGGTTTGGAGCAATGAAGTGCTGCTAGAATTGGGAGAGAACCGGTGTTACTTACCTCACCCCTTTTTGCAAACTTTGTGCCCCTTTGCCTTTGAATCCCTCTTCCCTCGTGAAGGCGATTTGAAGGATTACAAAACCTACCAACCTGATTACAAAACTAGTCTGCTCTAGCATAGATACAGACCCCATTTGCCTAAAAACCTAATTAGTGAGCTCTAGAACCGATCCAATAGGGATTGGTGGCCATTTTTGAAGTGGACCTGTTGACCATCCCGGGTAGGAGCGGTCAACAGTCATGACCATCCCTAACTATGATGGCCATAAAATATGTAAGTATTTTTCCCTAGATTCCACCATAGGAGTCTTCAATAGGTCCTCCCCTAACCCCTATCCAAATTTGAGCTGATTTGGAGTTGATTTGGCAGGGTAACCGGCCGTTTGAACGTCGTAGGGTGAGGTGGACCAGCATTAAGGCCTCCATCATCTTTCACCTGGTTTGGTGCCTAAACGACCTCAAAATGATCTAAAACTTGGCTAGAGTAATTTTAGAACATATATATATCTATTTTATGCATTTTTATATGTTTTTATAGCTTATATTGCTTTCATTTTATTTGATTTTGATGGATGTATGTTGTTTTCCATTATAATATCTATGCTATTAACCCCCTTTCAAGCTCCCATGTGTGTAGATTGTAGGATTGAACAAACCAAGAGCTAGAGGTATAGGAATCAACCTCAACATAGCTTCTTCATGGGAAGAGGAGTCAACCATTGGATGCACCAACATCAATTTACCACCGAGGGATAGGATCCCTTAGTACCATCATTTTCATTGTTTGTATGGTTGATGTATCACCAGTTTTAAGCCTCCATTAATGGAGTGCATATTGTAATCAAAGTTCTAAAAATAAAATTAATAAAAGACATCTTATTGCATTTCATTTGGTTATCAGATTCATCTTTTGTTGCTTTCTAGCTTAGTTTCATTATATGCACTCTTTTTGGCCTATAAGGCCCTTAGCTTAAATCTGCCTATTTGAAGGCCATACAAACATAAGTAGAGGTGTATCCATTGATTTTCTACTTCTAAAGTGGTGATCACAGTGGTAGGAACCTTATATTCCTTGTTGTTTTCACTTTTTGCAAAGGTTTAACTCACTTTTGCCATTTTTGTGTTGCAGGTCAGAGTCATTCCTGCTGAAAATGACCCTTGATTATGACCGTCCCTGCCTGGGACGGCCCCAAAATTGACTGGTCTATGACCATCCCTACCTAGGACGGCCTCAAAACTAGGAGGTTCTATAGAAAAAATAGAGAACCAGCAGGTCCAGGTCTGTTCAATTTTTTATTTTCTATCAATTTTTGCAAATTTTCTATCAAATTCTAGCAAGTTTGAAAGTTTTTTTTCATCTTCCTGAGTGCCTAGAAAGGTTAGTTGCTTTCCAAAATGTAATTAAAATCACAATTTCTAAATTTGGAAAAACAAATGCAGTCCTTCCTTTCTTGCTCTTTCATGGCTGATTGAAGAAAAGTTGCATAATTCACCTCCAAGAGGTCGAATTCATTTAGGGCTAGTATAAATTTGATTATATTTTATGCTACTAACCTCTTTCTGAACATAAAATATTTTTACATGCATTAGTGAAAGATCATGTGCTTGCTTCTTTGCTTATATTTCAAAGTTATAAAAAGAACAACACACACCACTTAGTGTAAGAAATATTGGTGAGTTGGAATTCATCCCCAACCACTGATAGAGTTCAATGATGGTGGGTTTCATCTCCATCCATTGACTCAAATCCCCTCGAACCTTGGTTACATAGACCGTCGGGCCCGAGATCCTTTCGTACCCCAAAAAATTTGCATATACTCTCCCTTCGAGGAGGTATGATGCTGATTGGGGGAAAATGGGTGAGGGACTAGCAGGACCAGTGCCCCTTGTCTATGTGTGGACTTTCATTGCCACATACAGGGGATTTACGTGACCAAAATTTCACTATCGGTTGTCGAGCTACGGGTATACTGGTGAAAGCCTCTTAAACTTTGAGTATTACATCAACTATAAAAAACATGATAAGAGTTCTCTTACAAATACAACACATCTTGAAACTCACAAAATAGTTTAGGATTCACATAAAACTTGTAATTCAAATAATCATCTTCTTGTTGTGTGTTCCTATTGTTTGTTTGTTTCTAATTCATAAAAATTGTAAAAGAACATAATCACATAGTTGATAGAGTTTTAGATATGGTCATCACCCGTAGCCAAGCCCATTCATGGGTGGAAGTTACGGGGAGTAGACAGGAAGACATTCAACATCTTTGGTATGGCCCTGAGGAGATGCTCATTCCTCCTCAGAGACCATCTACTCATCCTAGTCATCCTCTAGTGAGTAGTTTGGGACCTAGTCCACAAGGGACCCCTCATAGGGGCAACCCTACAGGTGAAAGTCCCAACATAGGGAACCCCATCCACAATCATCGATTGGTTGATGACTGGATGGTTAGTCCTACTGAGACTAGGCATAGACATAGGCCTAACCAATGAGGGACCTCTATATGGGGTACCCCAACTGGTGAAGGCTCAGAGTCAGGGAGTTATCTCCCTAATAGAGATCACATACATACCTCCTCTTTTGGAGAGAGGGCGCGCCATGATGCACCCATAGATAGAGCGATCCCATGCATTCACGTGCCAGTGAGATCAACTCCATAGTCTATAGTGAGGGAGCAATCCCCACCACCCAGAGTAGGACTGAATGATCATCTTAGGTTGTCGAACCATCCTACTCCTAGGCCACCACCAAGGGATGAGTTTGAGACTCACCCTAGTGGTAGGCCTAATCCTACCCCTAGACCACCACCAAGGGAGGAGTTCACCACTCACCCTAGTGGTAGGGCGAATTCTGCTTTACCCTTCCTCATATATGAGGGAGGAGATGAGAGGGATCAGATTCCCTCTCCCTTATCTCATTCCACATAGGCAAGATGCAATTTTGTGCCTATAGTTTATGCTGACTACCAACGTGAAAGGCAACAGAGAGTCAATGCGAATACCCTCCATGAGGAGAACCTCACACCTAATTTCGAAGAAACCTTAGCGTATGGTAGATACCCGAAAGAGAGGGTACAAAGACCTTCTACCACAATATAGATCAATGATATGGTAGAACGGTATGCTAGATGTCAAGCTAAGTTTAATCAACTTCGCTCTGACAAGCAATGCCTCGATCTCTTAGATAAGAGACAAAAACTAGAAAGAGAGAGGCTAGAGAATCAAATCAAAGAAACCTTGCGTCAAGGGGCTCAAGCTCCCAAAATGCATAGGGAAGAGAATAGACCGAGGTAGGTGCACCAAGGTAGGCCTCATAGGCCCAATCCTCCACTGCCTCCTAGACCAAATAGGCCAGAAGAAAGAGTACATCATAGGCCTAATCTAGAGCACCTTCAAGAGGCGTTAGTTCCTCCATGTAGACCACTGCCTGATACACCTATCGGGGTCTATGATGACTTAGAGGACAATGAGGACTATGTGGATGCACCATATGAGCAAGTGGAAGATGCATATCGACCACCCCCACACCCACATAGAGTACCTCAGGCACCTATCAGGGTTCGAAACAAAGAAGAGGAGATCAAATCCTCGCCTGCATATCAAGCTTTGTTAGAACACCTCGAACAGGTCGAGACAAAGACAGTGGCAACTAGGACTCAAAAGCCCATAGTTTGCCAGCTTAAGTGCCAACCGTTACACCCATCTATTCCTTCTCCTATATACCCTGAGCATTTCAAGATGCCCAAGTTGGATCGGTTTAAAGGAGAGGAAGATGCTCAAGAGCACGTGACATGATTTCTTAATCTATGTTTTAGCATTCATGACAATGATGCGTTGCTCTTGCAAACCTTTTTAGGCACCCTATCAGGGCCAGCCAATGAATGGTTCAACCAGTTACCTAAGCATAGTGTCCATAGCTTTGAACAGCTAGCGGATGCATTCCTGGAGTGATTTGCTTTCAATACCAAAAGGAAAGCAACATTGACCGACCTCACGGGGTTGAGGCAGTATGACAATGAATCCATAACTGATTATGGGAATAGGTGGTGAATGCTTCTTGCCAAGCTACCTTACCTAATCCCAGAAAGTGAACTCTCTCGCATGTTTTCCAAAAGTTGCTTGAGACCAGTCATTGTTGTACTATAGCTCCAGTAGTTCCTCACTTTAGAAGATGCCCTAGTTTAGGCTAGGAATGTCGAGGAGATAAAGATACAAGAGGGGGAACTAGAAAAACCCAAAAAGGAGTGGACTAGAAATCCAAAAAATAGCTCGACTGCCCAAAAGCCAGCTACGGTCAATCAAGTGGCCATAAACATCCCTGGGCCTATTCAAGAAATGCCTCCTCAGAAGGCAAATTATAAGGCCCAACCTCCTCCTACTAGTTATGACAATAACGATGCAGCAATAGCAAAATAGAGAAAGCAAGAGTGAAAGAATCGAGTATTCACGCCTTTCTCTGAGTCTTTAGATTCCCTATTTGATCGCTTGATGGCGGTGTGAGTGATGGGTCTTCCAGAACTCAGACCAAATGAGCCAGACATGGGAAATCCCAAGCCTATGGGTAGATTCTTAGATCAACAATGTAAATACCATAGGCAGAATGGTCATAATATCTCTGGGTGTTATGCTTTCAAACACCTTGTTCAAGACATGATTGATAGGCATGAGCTCAAAGTGGATGCTCCTCTAGCACCTAACAACCAAAATATGGGGATATACAAGGACCCACTACCATCTCATGATGGCCAGGCTATGCCTGCTAAGCCTATAAATGAGGTGAAGACCACACCCCCTCTACAGGGTTATGTGGGAATGATTAGCATTGTGACTCATAATAAGAGATACCCTAATCCAGTCTCACCACCTACAGCTACGAAGGAGGGACCTTCAACATCACAATCCAATCCAATGGTGGTACAAGGCCTTCCATCTAGGCCCGTATTAACCATAAAAAACAAGCTAGCACAAAGCTTGCGGATGACTTCTGCAAGATTGTCCATATATGAATTAATCCAACAATCTGCTCCACATAGGGAGGCATTAATGGACATCCTAAAGTTGATCGAGTTGCAACCCCAAGAGACAAACTCCTTTGTAGACTTTGTGGGGCATGTGCAATAGTGCAAAGAGCCAGTCATCTCGTTCTATGAGCATGAGCTCAAACCAGTTAGAGGTGACTCGGTAGACCCTCCATTGCATGTTATTGCAAGTATCAATAGTCTACCATTCAAGAGAGTGCTAATAGACACTGGGTCCTCAAGTAACATCATTACGACCCATGCTTTAAAGCACCTTAAATTACCAGCATCGCATGTTGTAGCATCGACATACACATTGAGAGCATTCAATGATACTATCTGCTCTACTATCGACACTATTGTCTTACCTATCCAGGTAGGACAAAAGGTTATATCTACCCTTTGCCACATGCTAGAGGGAGAAATGGCCTATAACATCTTGCTAGGTAGGCCATGGATTCGGGACATGAAGTGTGTTCCTTCCATCATGCATCAATGCTTAAAATACACCTATGAAGGGAAAGTCCATGTAGTGGATGCTGATCAGGAGCCCTTCAAGTACTGCAACATGTTGCAACAAATGCCAGAGTCGACATTACCTTCGACTCTAGTGGACTTCAAACTGAATCCATCAGTACAGAGTCCACTCCATTCTCCATTTCCATCATCATCCACTCCATCCTCATTAGAGGCCAAATATGACATTCCATCGACGTTGTCGAGTCCTCTTGAGAGGAATATGTCGAAGAGGCCTATTGATGAGACCCCACCCATAGTCTCGACCATCTCATCGGATGAGATTACCTCTTCAAAAAATGAGGATGTAAATCCTCACTTGCTAAATGAGGAAAGCCCATAGGAGGTTCCTATTGAGCATGCTCAAGCCTCCACTTCATCCCTTCCATCTTCTTCTTCGCAAGTGACAGTGCATATGGAAAACACTGGCATGGGGGAGTACATTGTCAGAAATGTCACAACTCTCCCAACAATCGAGTCAGTACAAGACATGGGAAGACCTCATCTTCCTATAGGCAACATTGTTACTTTAGGTAAAGCCCCTACCCAAACGAATTTTGTATATGGGGGCCTAGAGTTTGGAGCAATCACACCTCTTTCTCAGGAGGAAGAGGATGATGAACCTTTCTCAGAAAGTATATCATATCTTTCAAATCCTGACTATGCCCTAAAGTATTTGGACAAATGCAATTGGCATGGTTATGGACTAGGAATTTTTGAGCAAGGCACTCACGTACCTTGTCAGCCACAGTATCAAATGCCATACGATAAATCTGGGTTGGGGGTCAACACGTGGGTTTCTATTGAATTCTTAGCAGAAGGAATGGAGTGTATGTGCATCAATGCAAAATATGAGCTTGCACATGACCCATACGCCAAATCACATCACCTTCACTCTTTAGGGGATTCCTTTCCCCAAAACTTAAGAGACCAGGGGTTTTCCAGTGACATGGCTCAATCCTATGAAATAGGAGAAAGCTCACACACCCTGGAATCAGAAAGTGAACAGGAGGATCCAGGTCCTCCTGGCGAGTGGACGAGTGATGATGAAGAGGACTATGGTATAGTGCCAATCAATGATCCAAGCTCAGATGAATATTGCACTCAAGTTATCCCTCTAACAGAGAGGGAAGACCAATACCTTCATAGATTCAATAACAACCATCCCATATTGTGGCATTTTCTTATGCAAGAAAAGCAAGTTAGGGACGTCCCAAACATCTTACCTTTAGGAGATCAAGAGGATGATTACATTCATAATCTCTTTCCTGATCGAAACCCCATATGATGCCAACTACTACCAAGAGAGGTTTAGATACCTCCTCCCCCACGTAGACGACCACCATTCATTCCATTTCCACCTGAAATCTCCCCCCCTGCAAGTTATGGAACCACCGCAGGTTCCTAGACCCACTCGTTACCCACATGGGAATCATGACACCATCAACATGATTTCTATAGACCTGGATTCTCCTTTGAGAAATCTGAGTAACCCTCTTAAGCCTTTATACCTCAACCATGAGGTAATTGACTTTGAGAGGGCTAACTCTCCCCCATCACCATCTGATTACTAGCCTTGCGAGGAAATGTTCCAACCATTTAAGTTTTCTCCAAGTACTACTCAAAATGTCTTCCAAGCTGAGGCAGAGCCAGATTTTCCTATGGAAGAGGTGAACCTCGCTAACGACATTCACTTGATACCCACTCCACACCAGTTGGAAGATGGGTCTCATATGTCAATTGAGCCAACAATTGACAAGGATATCGGTACCGATCCCGATAATCCTAAGATTATCAAGCTTGGGGAAAGTCTATCCCCAGCTGAGAGACAAGAGTTTATGCAAGTCCTACAGGAAAGGATAAAAGCTTTTGCTTGGTCGTACAAGGATATGCCAGGACTAGATCCAAATCTAGTCATGCATAATCTCATGGTTGATCCATCGATTAAGCCAGTTAAGCAGAAGCTACGCAAAATGCATCCGATAGTAGCCTTGATGGTTAAATATGAATTACAAAAGTTGTTGGATGTAGACTTCATAGTCTCAGTAGACTACCCACCATGGGTATCGAACATGGTCCCCATTAAGAAGTCAGATGGGAGGATTCACATTTGCATAGATTTTTGAGATCTTAATAAAGTGAGTCCCAAAGATGAGTTTCCTTTGCCCAACATCGATGCATTGGTAGATGCAATGGTAGGGCATGAAATGCTTTCCCTAATGGATGGTTTCTCTGGATACAATCAGATTCGTATCAATCCAGAAGACCAACTAAAAACAACGTTTACAATGCCTTGGGGAACATTCTGCTATAAGGTCATGCCTTTTGGCCTTAAGAATGTTGGTGCTACTTATCAACGTGCCATGACATGCATCTTCCATGATTACATGCATACTATAATGGAATATTATATGGATGATCTACTGGAAAAATCTAAATTGTGCCAGGATCATATTGATGTACTATGCAAAGTGTTAGATCACCTCATAGAGCACAATGTGAGACTTAACCCCAAGAAATGTGTATTTGGAGTCACATCAGGAAAACTCTTGGGATTTATAGTTTCAAAACAAGGAATCAAGGTTGATCCCAACAAGGTCAAGGCAATAATGGAGATGTCACCCCCCAAAACTATTAAGCAGCTACGTAGCTTGCAAGGAAAGGTCGCATCCATAAAATGCTTCATAGCGCAATTATCGGACAAGTGTTGGCCTATGAATAAATTGCTTCACAAGGGGGTCTCATTTCAATGGGACAAAGAGTGTCAAGATGCCTTTGATGCAATCAAACAATACTTGGCTTCACCACCTGTATTGGCTCCACCATGACCAGGAGTGTCATTCTATTTATACATCTCAGCTACTGAGGTGGCATTGGGCATCATGTTGTCCCAAAAGAATGAATTGCACAAAGAACAGGCTACATACTACATTAGCCGCACCCTGGTCAGCTACGAGATTAAATATGCATACGTAGAGAAGCTATGCTTAGCAGTGGTATTCACCATGAAAAAGCTATGCCACTACATGTTGAATAATACCACGTATGTCATATCTAAAGAAAATCCATTGTGGTATATGATGAGCCAAACTTATCATAGTACTCGCATGATAAAATGGATAATGCTATTGATAGAATTTGATTTAGAGTTCATTGGATAGAAATCTATAAAAGGACAAGTCATAGCTGATCAATTAGTAGAGGCTCCTCTCCAAAGCGAAGAGCCTCTAAGTATAGAACTTCTCGATGATGGAGTGTTTCATATGACAGAATCACCTGATTCATCTGAGCCTGAATCCTAGGCTGACATCACTCTATTCTTTGATGGTTCTAAATGTGAGCAAGGGGGTGGTGTTGGTATCATGTTCTTTACACCACAAGGGGCTCCCATACCCCTTTCATTTAAACTCGATTTTCCATGTACCAACAATAATGTTGAGTATGAAGCGCTAATCATTGGCCTTCAAACAACTATCACCATGAAAATTATGAAGTTGAATATCTTCGATGATTCCTTGCTCATAGTCAACCAGGTAAAGGGGATATTTCAGTGCAAATGCCCCATCTTGCAAGCCTACAAAGCCCTTGTGGACAAAATTTTGGTAAATTTTGAATGGTATGATATAGAGGCACTCCCTCATTCAGCTAATCATTTTGTGGATACAATGGCATCCTTGGGATCGCTTATTCCCCAAAACCCTTCAGATGATATCACCACCATTCAGGTAAAAATGCTAGCGCAATCAGTGCCTACACGTGAAGCACCTAAATTCCCACCAGAAGTCCACATGATTCAGATTGAACCTTCCATTGAACGGTTCTCTCATCTACGCAACTTTTTGGAAAATGCCAATTGGGGGACTTTGTTCCCTGAAAATTCTTTTGATACAAGCACCACGCTATATCTCAGAATTCATTCGCAATCATCATTTGCGAGAGATGAATGTCAAAGGAAATGCATGATCCATACAGTTGAGGCTTCTTCCCAACAAGACTGGGCCTTGCCTATAAAATATTATCTTAAGCTAGGAAGCATCCCGCCTGGATTGTCGTAGGCCGCAAAGCGAGCATTTAAGCAAAAGGTGGCAAAATATGTCTTGATAGGAGACATTATGTATCATCGAAGTTATGAAGGAATTCTCCTTCATTGCTTAGACTCACAGGAGTCTTCTTGGGCCATTGCCCAAGCACACGATGGTACATGTGGTGGCCACTTTAGCGGCATGGCCATCGCTAAGCGCATACTTCGCATTGGTTATTATTGGCCAACTTTAGAGCGAGACTACTGTGCTTATGTAAAGAAGTGCATGAAGTGTCAGCATCATGCAAATTTGACACACGTACCTTCATAGGCCTTACAACCGATTCAAGTGGTTTGGCCATTTTTGCAATGGGGGTTTGACCTAATCGGGAAGATCTCACCTCCATCCTTAGGTCACCACAAATTTATCATCACGGTGACTGAGTACTTCACCAAATGGGTGGAAGCAATTCCCCTTACCACGATGACTGGACCTCGCATTGCGGAGTTCATATTGCATAATATTATATGTCATTTTGGTATTCCATCCAAAATAATATCGGATAATGGGACACCATTTAAGAACAAGGATGTGCATGCGTTAACTAAAAAGTATAACATACAACACAGTTTTTTGACTCCCTATTATCCGTAGGCCAATGGGCAAGCAGAGGCTTCTAACAAAATAGTAGTTGCCATCCTCAAGAAAACTATCAGAGATAGCCATAAGGATTGGCATAATCAACTACCTCTTGCCCTGTGGGCTTACCGCACTAGCATTCGGACCCCCACTGGGGCAACTCCATTTTCACTAGTGTATGGTGCTGAGGCAATCATGCCTCTCGAGCTAGAAATTCTATCATTACGAATATCTATGCAAGAATTCATTGATGATGATACTGCAAGGCAAGCTCGACTCGATCAACTAACGTTACTTGATGAACGATGCGTTAACACCCTCGAGCATCTACGTGTTTATCAAGAACGTCTTAAGAGAGCTTACAACATGAAGGTCCACTACCATGACTTTCAGGTTGGAGATTTAGTTCTAAAAGAGAACCAACAAAACTCGAACTTACCATCCCATTTACGGGACAAGTTCATAGCTAATTGGTTAGGTCCATTCATTATTACAAGTCATATTGGACCTAGAACTTATCGCTTAGCAGCTATAGAAGGGAAAGAAGAGAAAGAACCCATGAATATTCAGCATTTAAGGCCTTTCCATGCCTAGCTAGCACCATCAAAGGCTCCTAGATCATCTACGACTATCTAGGTCAAACCAAAATGCCCCAAAGGTTCCCCTAAACCCTTTGGTCACCCCAAATGCTCCTAGATCATCTATGACTATCTAGGTCACATCAAAATGCCCCAAAGGTTCCCATAAACCCTTTGGTCACCCCAAAAGGCTCCTAGATCATCTACAACTATCTAGGTCAAACTAAAATGCCCCAAAGGTTCCCATAAACCCTTTGGTCACCCCAAATGCTCCTAGATCATCTACAACTATCTAGGTCAAACCAAAATACCCCAAAGGTTCCCATAAACCCTTTGGTCACCCTAAAAGGCTCCTAGATCATCTACGACTATCTAGGTCACATAAAAATGCCCAAAAGGTTCCCATAAACCCTTTGGTCACCCTAAAAGGCTCCTAGATCATCTACAACTATCTAGGTCAAACCAAAATGCCCCAAAGGTTCCCATAAACCCTTTGGTCACCCCAAAAGGCTCCTAGATCATCTACGACTATCTAGGTCACATCCAAATGCTCCAAAGGTTCCCATAAACCCTTTGGTCACCCCAAAAGGCTCCTAGATCATCTACGACTATCTAGGTCACATCCAAATGCTCCAAAGGTTCCCATAAACCCTTTGGTCACCCCAAAAGGCTCCTAGATCATCTACAACTATCTAGGTCACATCAAAATTCCCCAAAGGTTCCCATAAACCCTTTGGTCATCCCAAAATTCTCCTAGATCATCTACGACTATCTAGGTCAAGCTAAAAAGCTCCAAAGGTTCCCATAAACCCTTTGGTCACCTAAAAATCCCCAATGGTATCCATCAAACCGATTGGTCAACTTGTATATCTTATCAAAAAATTCAAAAAAAATCAAAAATCATCAAAATAACAAAAATAATGCATTGCATATCATCGTAGTCACATCTTAGTGTCATTTGCATTAGGCATAATAGTCGCATCATGCATACCTAAAAATTTGATAACAAGATGTCTAGCACCAAGTATGTACATTAGGTATTTGTCAAAATCATAGTTGTTAAAAGTTAGTTTTATCACCTATCCATTTTACATTAATACCATAGTTACATACCACAATATGTGTTCAGTCACTTCAAATTAAACCATTGTATAAAAGCGTCAATAAAGTTGTTGGTCACTCACCCATGTTTTGTCGTTTGGTCAACTTTTGTAGAAAGTTATAGTGATGTTTTAAAAGGTACAACTCCTGCTTAGGTCATACCTTGTATATATCAAAATTCTAACATCATGCTACATTAAATAAATCCTAAGTACAGTACAAAGTAAGATGAAAACTTAACAATAGTATAGGTTATTCCAAGCAAAAAGGATTATCCTTGCTCATCCTCCTGTGCGAATGGTTCTAGGGTGCTGAGAATTAGCAAAAGGACAAGATCTCCTTTCTCATAGGTCCCTTGCTCTACAGTCTAAATTAGAGCTCGTATCATTTGCAAAAGAGAAGCAATAAAAGCAATAGTGATTATCATCACTTATACAAATCAAAAATAAAAAAGAGAAGTACATTATTACCAAAGAAAACAAGCTTATACTGAGAGGGGGGGTGAACAGTATTAGACTTAACCAATTAACAATTTTTACTTTAGATAGCAGAGGCATCAACACAACATTAATCAAGACAGAAAGCATCACACATTGAAGACCCATTTTAACATGGTTCACCCAGAATGGTTGGGCTACATCCATGGATAAAATATTTCACTAAATTTTATCAATCCAAATTATGGGAATACCTTTCCCGATTACAATGTTTATGGGCACCAACCCAAAGGAGACACCAAACCCCTAATCTCGAGTTCGTGGGCACCAACCCATAGGAGACACCGATCCCCTAGCTCTGCTTTGGCTGACGATCCTCTATAGAACCTCTGCCTCCGTTGCCATTAGCAAATGGAACTCTATCCATAGAAGACACCTGTCCTCCCTGCTCTGGCTGGAGACCTCTGTCCTCAACTCTATCACCCCCAAAGATGGTCCTCGAATTTGCACTAAACACAGTCCTTCGGTCTAGCATAAATGTCCTCATTCATCTTTTCCTGTTGTGCTCACTTTGCATGCTTTGACATCATCTCACCACTTTTGCGCTCTTTTGATTGCATCTCGCACACTTCGATGCACATCCTCCAATACATCAATTCTCCAAACATCCCTCCTTTTATACTAACACTTTCAAGATCAAAACCTTGATCTTAGTCGACTACACAACCCTAAACTATGTCGATTGCAAACCCTAAACTACATCGGCTGCAAACCCTAATATTCATTGGCCCAAATTTAACTTTGTCGGCTTCACTACCTCTGCAACTCTTCTGTAGCTTCTGTCGCAAAACTACAACATATCATGATATCGCGACACTTTTGGAATCATATACTGTCTTTTGGCTTTTGTCACGATATCGCGACACTTCTGCCTTTGGCAGCATCAACTTTGCTTTTGTCACGAAATTGTGACACTTCTACCTCAGTAGACTTCATCTTCACTTCTGTCACGATATCGCGACACTTCTTTCTTCATAGTTCACAACTTGGATTCTATCGCGAAATTGCGACACTTCTCCTATTGAAGACCTGCTTTGTGTTTCTGTTGCAAAATCGTGACACTTTCTCCAACCGAATGCTGCCATCTCAATTTGTCACAAAATTGTGACACTTTCTACATCTGTTTGCTTTCTCTTCAACCTGTCGCGAAATCACAACGCTATCAACTTTCATACATTTTCTTTGTAGTCTGTCGTGAAATCACGATGTTTTCAGCTTTCGTATGTCTTCTTTGCAACCTGTCACGAAATCATGACAGTTCTCATTTTAGACTCTTCCCTTTGCTGCATGTCACGAAATCGTGACACTTTATCTTGCTTCCACTTTGTCTTCTGACTTGTCGTAAAATTGTGACACTTTTTCTCCTTAGCATTTTTCTTTTCTTCGAGTCATGAAAACCCGACATGTCGTGATATCGCGACACTTTTTCTCTCGGACTCTCTCTCCTGCATTATGTCATGAAATTGCAACACTTTTTCTTTTGGACTCTCTCTCCTGCAACATGTCATGAAATCGTGACACTTTTTCGTCCGTTCAACCTTCCTTGCAATATGTCGTGAAATCGTGACATTTCTGACTTCGAACATTCTCTCTCCTCTTTGAGTCGCGAAACTGTGACATGTTGCGATATCGCAACACTTTTCTAAAAAGCTTTCACTTGCCTGCTTAAGTCGCAAAAATGCGACATGTCGTGATATCGTGACACTTTTCTAAAAAATCTTTCTCTCTCCTTCTTAAGTCGCAAAAATGCGACATGTCACGATATCGTGACATTTTTCCAACTTACTTTCTTTCAAACCTGTCATGCCGAACCTTCATCAAAACAAATTATTTTACATCAAATCAAATTCCTTCCAAAGCTTCTTGACATCAATGACAACTTATACACTTGAGCAAAAGCAATGTACCCAAGGTACCCAAAATTGCCAACAATCTCCCCCTTTGTCATTGATGGCAAACCTTTACTGAAAACACGTCTCAAGAGCCAAAACTGAAACCAACCGTGCTAAAACCGAGAAACTGTGCCCACAACTAAGAATCTTCCTTTGAAGTTTTGCTCCCCCGACTTGAATCTTTCCTCTTCACTTGAAGCTCTCCCCCTTACTCATATCTCTCCCCCTTTGTCATCAATGGCAAAGGGTCACCTTTGGGGCTCGGGACTAAGAATGAGCCTCTTAGCTTGGTCCCTCCCCCACCTCCTGATGAGGTGATTAATTTTGGGGTGGGAGTACAACTCCCAATTTCTCCCTTAGATACTCAAACGTATCTCTTGGAAGAGGTTTGGTGAAGATATCTGCAATCTACTCTTTAGTAGGCACATACTCTAGCTTGACCTGCTTGTCTTGCACTTTCTCCCTTAGAAAGTGATACTTGATGGAAATATGCTTTGTCCTTGAGTGCATTACCGGATTTTTGGAAATACTTATGGCACTCGTATTATCGCAAAATATGGAGATGGGTTGTTCATGTTTGACTTTGAAATCCTCCAAGGTGGTTTTCATCCATAAAACCTGTGTACACCCAGCCACTGTTGCTATGTATTCAGCCTCTACTGTAGATAAGGAAACTGAAGGTTGTTTCTTACTTAGCCAAGAAACCAAACTCTTTCCTAGAAAGAATGCTCCACCACTAGTGCTCTTCCTATCATCAGTATTGCCTGCCCAATCTGCATCTGTATAGGCCATGAGGGTGAAATCATCACCTTTGGGATACCAAAGCCCAAAGTCCATAGTGCCCTTCAGATATCTGAATATCCTCTTAACTGGTTGTAACATGAGAATCTTTTGGAGCTGCCTGAAATCTTGCTACTAACCCAACTCCCTGCATGATATCTGGTCTGGTAGTTGTAACATATAATAAACTACCAATCATTGATCTGTACAACCTCTGATCTACCACTGGAGATTCATCATCTTTACTCATCTTGCACCCTGTAATCATTGGAGTGCATACTGGTTTGTTGTCCATCATCCCAAACTTTTTCAACATTTCTTTGATATACTTTCCTTGAGAGAGAAATACACCGTATTTTGATTGAGCAATTTGAAGACCTAAGAAGAATGACAACTCTCCAATCATAGACATCTCAAATTCCTTTTGCATGGTGTTAGCAAAAACTTTGCACATCTGAGTATTATTTCCCTTGAAAATAATATCATCAACATAGACAACCATAATCAACATATCATCACCTTCATTCTTAATATACAAATTGCTATCTGCCATGCCTTTCCTGAAGCCTTGCTCATGAAGATAACTATCAAGTCTTGAGTACCACGCCCTTGGTGCTTGCTTTAACCCATATAAGGCCTTTTTCAGTTTACACACATAGTCTGACTGTTCTGTGAGAGACACTCCTTCTAGCTGTTCTATGTAGACTTCTTCTACCAACACCCCATTTAGAAAAGCTGACTTTACATCCATTTGATATACCTTGAATGATTTGAAGCTTGAAAGGGCCAAAAACATTCTGATAGCTTTAAGACGAGCAACATGAGTGAACGTCTCTTTGAAATCAACACCTTCTACTTGAGCATAACCTTTGCAGACTAACCTAGCTTTGTTTCTGACAATCTTTCCATCCTCATTGAGTTTATTTTTGAATATCCATTTTGTGCCAATGACATTCTTGTCCTTAGGTCTTGGAACCAAATCCCAAGTTTCACTTTTCTCTATTTGATTTAGCTCTTCATCCATCGCTTTTACCCAAAATTTATCTGCACATGCTTCATTAAAATATTTTGGCTCAATCTGAGATAATAATGAAACATTTGTAGAATCGTGTGAAGGAATGACTCTTCTTCTTGTTTACCTGCTGTTTGGATCACCAATGATCAAATATTTGGGATGATGTTTCTAAACATATCGTGAAGGAGTTTTGGGAAGCAGTTGTTGTCTTTCCTCTTCTTCATCTGAAACCTCTCTGAATTCTTCTTGACAAATTTCATCATTGAGTTCCTTGACTGGTTCTCTTATCCCTGTCTTTTCATCAACTATTACATTTATGCTCTCTACGACTGTATGCGTTCTTTTGTTGAAGCATCTATAGGCCTTGCTTTTGTTGGAATATCCAAGAAAGATTCCCTCATCACACCTAGGATCAAACTTACCCAAATTCTGATCTTCCCTTCTGATGAAGCACTTACTCCCAAACACTTTGAAGTATTTTACTCTAGTTGGTCTTCCTTTCCACAACTCATAAGGAGTTTTATGATGATTGACTCTAAGTTGGGCCCTGGTGATAATGTAGACTATTGTACTGATCGCTTCTTTCCAAAAGCCATCTGAAATTTTTGACTCATTTAACATAGCTCTAGCCATATTTTCAATAGTTCTATTTTTCCTTTCAACTACTCCATTTTGTTGAGGAGTTCTTGCTACTGAATATTCTCTTTTGATTCCTTGTTGCTCATAGTATTCCACAAATTCATTTGAAGTGAACTCTCCTCCTCTATCTGATCTTAAGCATTTGATTCTCTTGTCAGTCTCATTTTCAATCATTTCTTTGAAAGCTTTAAATTTTTCAAAAGCTTCAGATTTTTCTTTGAGAAAAGTAACCCAAGTCATTCTAGAATAATCATCTATAAACAGCATGAAGTAGCTTTCTCCCTGAATGCTCTGAGTTCTGTGGGGCCACATAAATCAGTATGAATAAGATCCAATGGTTTTGAAGAAGTATACCCTTTTGATTTGAAACTGGTTCTGGTCCGTTTTCCATGTTGACAGGGACCGCAAATGATATTATGGGGCCTTTTTATTTTGGGCAAGTCTCTAACTGCTTCCTTGTTACTAATATTGACAAGATTATCAAAGCTCAAATGCCCCAATATTTTATGCCATAGCCAACTCTCATCTTCTTGAGTTAGAAAACACTTTTCCCTTTTTATCTCACTCAGCATGTAAAGATTGTTTGGAGTCCTTGTAGCACTTGTAATGAGTTTTCCATTTTTTTCTTTACTTATCTCACATCTATCTGAAAAGAAAGATACTATGTGCCCTTGATCACAAAGTTGACTCACACTTAGAAGATTATGTCTTAGGCCTTCTACATAAAGCACATTTTCTATTTTGGATTTCCCATCCAAACTAAGAGTCCCTTTACCACAGATTTTAGATGACCTATTATCTCCAAAACTGATTGTTCCTCGGTTTGTTTGTTTTAAGACCAAAAACTTTTCCTTTTCACCAGTCATATGTTTTGAACAACCACTATCAAGATACCATTTTTCTATTTTGTCTTGAGCATGAAAAGCAGTTTGAACTATCATTGACTTAGATTTGATCTCATTTCTCCTTTTAGTGAACTCAAGGCTAGATTTATCCAAACAACACATCCTTGCTATATGCCCAAAATTCTTGCACTTGTAACACATGACATTTTTATTCATAAGAGGTGCAAAAGAGTTAACATTTTCCTTACTATGGCTATTCAAAGACTTATTGCAATGCATAGCTTCGTGACCAAATTTCTTGTGGGAAAAACAATAGCCATGGAAAGTATTATGTAACCTATTTTGATGCCTTGGACGGTTGTTCTTCTTGTGACCAACTAGAATCCACCGCTCTTCAGACTGAAGATTGATCTTGCTTGAAGACCCTATTTCATAAATGGTGATACCATCCTTCTTTTGCTTTGCACACGGAGTATTCTGTCTGAGAGTCAACTGTTCCAACTTCATTCTAAGAGACATAACCTCTTCTTCTAGTTTCTCGCAATCAGCTTCCTTTCCTTGTAGAGCCTCTGTCAGAACCTGTTCAATATTTTTCCCTTCTTCAGCTAGAATTTTGAAGTCTATAACACTTTGAGACAATTTTGATCTTGCTATCTCTTCTTCCTGACATTGATACTTGAGAACATAATTCTCTTCCCTAAATTTCTCAAGCTTTCTTAGAGCCAAGAATAATTCACCTTTGAGATCAAACTCAACCTCTTCATTTCTTTCTGAATCTGTATGTTCCTCTGATAGATCCTTCTCCAAGCTGTTAGGCTCTTTCTGGAGAGACCCGCTCTGATACCAATTGAAGAACACAAGCTTATACTGAGAGGGGGGGTGAACAGTATAAGACTTAAGCAATTAATAATTTTAACTTTAGATAGCAGAGGCATCAACACAACATTAATCAAGATAGAAAGCATCACACATTGAAGACCCATTTTAACGTGGTTCACCCAAAATGGTTGGGCTACATCCACGGATAAAATCTTTCACTAAATTTTATCAATCCAAATTCTGGGAATACCTTTCCCGATTACAATGTTTATGGGCACCAACCCAAAGGAGACACCAATCCCCTAATCTCGAGTTCATGGGCACCAACCCATAGGAGACACCAATCCCCTAGCTCTGCTCTGCGTCGATGATCCTCTAGAGAACCTCTTGCCTCCATTGCCCTTAGCAAATGGAACTCTATCCATAGAAGACACCTGTCCTCCCTACTCTGGTTGGAGACCTCTGTCCTCAACTCTATCACCTCCAAAGCTGGTCCTCGAATTTGCACTAAACACAGTCCTTCGGTCTAGCACAAATGTCCTCGTTCGTCTTTGCCTGTTGTGCTCACTCTGCATGCTTCGACATCATCTCACCACTTTTGCACTCTTGCGCTCTTTCGACTGCATCTCGCACACTTTGACGCACATTCGCTCCAATCACACTCAACTCTCCAAACAGCCCTCCTTTTATACTAACACTTTCAAGATCAAAACCTTGATCTTAGTTAGCTGCACAACCCTAAACTACGTTGGCTACAAACCCTAAACTACATTGGCTACAAACCCTAATCTTTGTCGGCCCAAATTTAACTTTGTCGGCCTCACTGCCTCTACAACTCTTTTGTAGCTTCTACCGTGAAACTACAACATGTCACGATATCGTGACACTTTTGCAACCGTATACTATCTTTTGGCTTTTGTCGTGATATCGCGACACTTCTACCTTTGGCAGCATCAACTTTGCTTTTGTTGTGAAATCGTGACACTTCTGCCTTAGTAGACTTTATCTTCACTTTTGTCACGATATCACGACACTTCTATCTTCATAGTTCACAACTTGGCTTTTGTCACGAAATCGTGACACTTCTCTTGTTGAAGACCTACTTTGTGTTTCTGTCACGAAATCGTGACACTTTCTCCAATCGAATGCTGCCATCTCAATCTGTCATGAAATCGTGACACTTTCTACATATGTTTGCTTTCTCTTCAACCTATCATGAAATCATGATGCTATCAACTTCCATACATTTTCTTTGCAGTCTGTCGTGAAATCATGACGCTTTCAGCTTCCGTACGTCTTCTTTGCAACCTGTCGTGAAATCATGATAGTTCTCATTTCAGACTCTTCCCTTTGCTACATGTCGTGAAATCGTGACACTTTATCTTGCTTCCACTTTTTCTTCTGACTTGTCACGAAATCGTGACACTTTTTCTCCTTAGCACTTTTCTTTTCTTCGGGTCACAAAAACTCGACATGTCGCGATATCGTGACACTTTTTCTCCCAGAATCTCTCTCCTGCATTATGTCGTGAAATTGTGACACTTTTTCTTTTGGACTCTCTCTCCTGCAACATGTCATGAAATCGTGACACTTTTTCGTCCGTTCAACCTTCCTTGCAATATGTTGCAAAATCATGACATTTCTGACTTCGAACATTCTCTCTCCTCTTTGAGTCGCAAAACTGCGACATGTCGCGATATCACGACACTTTTCTAAAAAGCTTTCGCTCGCCTACTTAAGTCATGAAAATGTGACATGTTGCGATATCGCGACACTTTTCTAAAAATCTTTCTCTCTCCTTCTTAAGTCACGAAAATGCGACATGTCGCGATATCGCGACATTTTTCCAACTTACTTTCTTTTGAACCTGTCATGCCGAACCTTCATCAAAACAAATTATTTTACATCAAATCAAATTCCTTCCAAAGCTTCTTGACATCAATGACAACTTATACACTTGAGCAAAAGCAATGTACCCAAGGTACCCAAAATTGCCAACAATTACCAAAGAAAACAAGTGGTCTTCACCACTACCAAAAACAAAATAAAAGTGGATCAATTACACATCGCACATTACCTTAGCGATTCAACAAAAATGAATGGAATCAAGATTTTGAATCCCTAAAATTCTCAGTATCAAAGAGCCATAAGGTGATCTTTATTCCAGGTTTGGTGGATAGCCTACTTGCAATGACGGGGTAGCCTCCCGCATGACGATATGTATGTACCATAAGCATTCACTTTGTATAGACCAATGTTTGCATTAGGATGAGCTAGCTTGGAATAATCGATATTGCCTAGTGGTCCAATCTAAAAAATTGCAAAACTAAAGATAATGATGTGTATAAATTTTCCTCTACTATAGGTGTGATTCATCAAACTTATTTGCACATTAGAGATTATTTTATGAATTATCATGGTAATTAATTAATCTACAAATAAATATAGGTTATCTTGGTTATCTTAGCAGGGTTTGTACCTTAACAAAAAGTCATAACACAATTATTACACAATTATAGACTAGGTGCTTAAACATGGTTGAGTTTCACAACACAATACATGTCCCATAACATATTACAGTATCTATTCTATTTGTACAAAATTCAGTATACATTTATCAAAACCAAGTTATAAATGCCATCATAGAGTGTCATAAAAATAACATGAAATGATAAAATACATTTTGTACAAGCTACAGGGCTAGCATCAAAAATATCAACTCATATTAAATCACATGTCATTTGCATATTCATTCCATTTTCATCTCGCATATAGATCATCAACATATACTTTTATCATCTAACTAAATGTATCCCATCACAATCCATCAAATCATCTAAATAAATGCATACATGATAGACATCATAAAAGCATATAGACATGCATACATTGCATACATCAATAAAGGACATCATGATGATCAAAATAAAAACCATGTATATATCCATATATATATGTGAACCAAAAATACATCATCATGTCCATCATATCCCCCAAGGGCTACAAAATAAGTGGGTCCCAAAGCCCACATAATTTCCATCACAAAAAAATTCCAAAATAGAGACCCATCTATCTCAAATAACGTCATGCACATCCATGACTAATTGCCATGACTCTCTCCTGTACCCTCGGTATGAGTGTGTCACGAGCTAACAGATCAGCTACCTCCTGGTCTGTCAGTCCATCTCACTAAGCTCAGTGGTCCCATCCATGATGACTGCCTTGCCTCACTCTGAGACCTAGCCACTGACCCAATAGCCAAAGTTCTATTTGGTAGGCATCCTTGGAGATGCATGATCTCATCCTCTAATAGTCTAGTGAAGACCTACTCCTCTCGATATCGAACGATCAAAATCTCCACCAAAACCTGCATTCACTCTACCTCACCTCGTAGTCTCACCACCTCATCACTACTTGATGCACCCTACCCTGAGCCCTGCACCACAACCTGATACTAGAATGCTACTATCTTAGCTGCCTACCTCTATATCTTTGTAGCCTACCTTGCTATCTCAGCCTTCGTAGAATCTAACTATACATGAAGAATTGACACCTTAGCATCTCGCCTAGAGGCCTCAGTCTAACCAGTCTGTACTTGTGCATGGAGAGCATGCTCCTCAGTGTACTATCATAACTTGCTCAGCTCCCCTCATAATTCGATGATAGTGGCATCTCACATCGCTAGCTCCCCATCTAGGTCTTGCTCATCAGGTGCATCCATACGAAACCCATATGCATCCTGAATGTCTAGTAAACCAGCCCTGGCATCCTCCCTACAAGGGTGAACATGTCGTACCTCTACTATATCTGGAGCCTGAGCCTCCTGAGCTACATATTTGAGGTCCTCTCTAGGTGCATCCTCCTCTGCAGTAGCATCGATACCCCCTCCTGGTGGGTCATCCCCATGCCATATCCACATAATCCACCAAGAACTATACTCATCAATAGTACCAATGTCATCCACATCTGGTATTTCTATCACTGATTATGAATCCTCACTAAGGGGCTCTATGATAGGCTCCTCCAGTCCCATATCCATGCCTCTGCACTGATATACTCATGGCTCACTGGGTAACCCCTGGCATAGACTGAACTATCGAAGTACATGGTCAAACTAGAAGTACTCTTTCTCAGTTTTGTGCCTCCCTACCATCCATCTGTCGCATCTCACTTGATGCAAGTGTACCATAGCATCTGGTCATACAAGGCAATCTTTGTAAGGTCTCCAGATAATATCCTCTATTCAGAGCTGTGTAAAGGCATCATCATAGATCTCAATCTATCCAACCTAACATCCACTGTCGCACTCCTCCCTCACTGTCTCCCAGAGTGCAGCATAACCAATCTCTCTATCCTCTAACTAAGCTTGCGTCGTCCATGGTAGTCCCCTTGGGCATTGCACTGCAATATGGGACCATCCCTAGACCTATAGTAAATAGCTACATCCTATCCCCATCCATATGTGACATGGAATCTCATAAATCTCATCATAAATATGTGTGAGTAAATTCAGACCCCAAGCCATAATCAAAGGTTGCTCTGGTGTGCACTCACACAGAGCATACACTAACTCTAGTAGGTTCCAAGGGAACCTAGCTCCTGAGGAGTCTGGCAATAGTTGGTTGTTGATCAATGTCATCAGTAATGCATGTCTAGTTCTGAAGACCTCCCTCTAAAACCAATCCACCACTAACAGGCCTCCACTAACCAGCTCTACAACTGCCTCACCCCACCTCTCTCTAAAGTACCATTGCAAGACTACCTCGCGTCGACCAGTAGGTGTGCTAAGGATCAAACATTCCTCAATAGGGATCCAAAGTATCCTATATACATCCTCAAGGGTAATAATCATATCCCTAGTAATAAATTGAAATGTATTGGTATGGGGATCCCACAAATCTATAAGTGCAGTAATATAAGCCTTGTCAGCCACAACGGGCTTCAACTGAGTCACCTACTTGAGGCCAAGGCATCGAGCCATACCCAATCCTTAGGTTTCAATATGCCTCTAGTTTCCATGAACATAGTCAGGACCCTATATCAACTCTTAATAATCTACTAACATAAAAAATAAAAATAAAAAACAAAATTGGGTCACTCAAGTGCACTAAAAATGCACTTTTTACCCTCCAAACCCACCTAAAAAGGGTCAATGGGCCATTTTTGGCCCAGTTTTTGGTCAACCCAACCAGGAACGACCCCCAATTTTGTGACCATCCCAAATAGGTATGGCTATGCACCACCATCCTAGGCAGATATGGTCCCAATTTAGGGGAAAAATTGGGGCAAAATGACCCCCTAGAAACCCTAAAAATGACAGAAAATGACTAAAAAAAATGCTCTATAAATGCAAAAAAAATGAAATTTTTTGCATGAAAATTTAAAATCTACCCTAAATTTGTTATTTCACTACACTTTAAGGGTTCATTACCGGCTAATTAAAGAAAAAAAATCAAAAAACCCTAAGAAATTACGATTCCTTGCTAAAAACAAAGAGGAAAAAGCATGGAAACATACCTGTCGTGCACCAACTCCGCAATGTGCTGCAACACAGCCTCAATGCATGATGAAAGGTAGATGTTTGGACAGCACTTAACTTCAGCTAATCACCTTTATCCTCTTCTCCTCTCCAATTTCTAAAATCAAGTTGCAATAATGAGGATTTTAGGGCCATTTGCCCTTTTATATAAAACCCTAGGTTTGCGATCGTCCCTACCAGTGATGATCACAAAAATTGGGGACTTTCCCTACCTAGGACATTAAATAAAACATGGCCATCACTAGGTGTGACGGCCACAAAAAAATTGAATAAAAACAACTCAAAAACAACAAAAATAGAGTCAAAAACCCACCAAAAACAAGGCAAATGAGGCCATTTTCAAAATGGGTCTTAATAATTCCAAAATGGGTTTGTGAAAGAATTATGTGACCCTAATTTAATCCCTAAGAAGGGCCCCAGGGCTGGACCACTCCATGGGTACCCAATTTTAGTCACTTGCACTCTCAAATTCGACCAAAAATAGTCAAAAAAATGAATAAAAGTGCATAACGAAAAATGGGAGAACCATGAAATTGTCCCAAAATAATCATATGGTGTCAAGTGACTCATAACTTTGTACATTGGGCATTCCATCATAAACTCATCACTTTATGTGGTACTCATCATAATTATTTCAATAATCGAATCAACAAGAGAACACTCAAAAGTGTTAAAACTCATGCATCCAGAAGAGTCTTTGCTCGAAGCAAATCTTCAAGCCCATGTTGGGGCAAATAAATAGCATAAAATGCAAATTAAAATAGGCTTGGATCTCCTTGCGGTCTAGGGTATGAATCCTCTATGAAGGCTCTTCACACACCTAGTGGGACTTGCAAGGATACAAGGCGCCAAGACCTAAGTATTCCCGAAGCCTAAAAGTCCTCGTACAAAAAGGTCTAGGGATACTTGCAAATCATTAGTCTATGTCAAAGGCAATGATTCTATGGATTTATATTTTATTTTTCACAAGAGAGACATCATGAGTTGGTTAGGTTTAAAAAAAAAAAAACTTAATCAATTTACTATTTTGGTTATATATTTTTGCTCCGCGCTTTCTCAAATAAAGCGCATCATAAAAAGGGGTAGCTATAGACACAAAAATTAGGTAAATTGGATAGGACTACCAGTGCACCAAATGCATCATCCTATCGACATCATATGACCTCACTATGGGAAGTTTCTAGGTCAGAAGGCATCCTATGATAGTTTTGGGAAGGTCTCCACCAGTTTTGGGAGCCTTAGAGGCCCTGTTTGTGATCATCCCTACCAGGGACAGTCATTATTAGGGTTAGGATTTGTGGCCGCTCCTACCTGGGACAATCACATACGACCGTCCCAGGCAGGGACGACCCCCAAACCCACCTGCCAAAAAGTAGATGGGATCGATATTGGCAATCAAATATTGTCAATATCGACCTCAATTAGTTCCCATGTTGATTGGGAGTGTCTTGGTACAATTTGGGTTGCCTAATGGGTTGCCCAAATGGGACAACCTTCCCAAACCTATCCAAGGAAATCTTGGACAAGTGGCAAGGGTTTCCCTGGATGGGCAACATGCCATTTTGCGCATTAGGGCTCCAATTGCCTATAAATTGGATCCTTCCCTCAATCAAAAAAATAGGAGAAGGGAATGCAGGTTTGGATCAATGAAGCGCTTCTATAATTAGGAGAGAACCGGTGTTACTTACCTCGCCCCTTTTTGTAAACTTTGTGCCCCTTTGCCTTTGAATCCCTCTTCCCTCATGAAGGTGATTTGAAGGATTACAAAACCTACCAATCCGATTACAAAACCAGTATTATCTAGCACAGATATAGACCCAATTTGCCTAAAAAACTAATTAGTGATCTCTAGAACCGATCCAATAGGGATTGGTGGCCATTTTTTAAATCGGACCTGTTGACCATCCCGGGAAAGAGCGGTTAACAGTCATGACCAACTATAAAAACCATAAAATCTATAGGTATTTTGCCTCATATTCCACCATAGGAGTCTTCAATAGGTCCTCCCCTAACCCCTTTCCAAATTTGAGCTGATTTGGAGTTGATTTGGTAGGGTAACCGACCGTTTGAACATCGCAGGGTGAGGTGGACCAACATTAAGGCCTCCGTCGTCTTTCGCCTGGTTTGGTGCCTAAACGACCTCAAAATGATCTAAAACTTGGCTAGAGTAATTTTAGAACATATATCTATCTATTGTATGCATTTTTATATGTTTTTATAGCTTATATTTCTTTATTTTTATTTGATTTTTATGGATGTATGTTGTTTTCCATTATAATATCTATGCTATTAATCCCCTTTCAAGCTCCCATGTGTGTAGATTGCAGGATTGAACAAACCAAGAGCTAGAGGTATAGGAATCAACCTCAAAATAGCTTCTTCATGGGAAGAGGAGTCATCCATTTGATGCGCCAACATCAATTTACCATCGAGGGATAGGATCCCTTAGTGCCATCATTTTCATTGTTTGTATGGTTGGTGTATCACCAGTTTTAAGCCTCCATTAATGGAGTGCATCTTGTAATCAAAGTTCTGAAAAGCAAATTAATAAAATATATGTTATTACATTTCATTTGGTTATCAGATTCGTCTTTTGTTGCTTTCTATCTTAGTTTCATTATATGCACTCTTTTTGGCCTATAAGACCATTAGCTTAAATATGTTTGTTTGAAGGCCATACAAACATAAGTAGAAGCGTATCCGTTGATTTTCCACTTCTACACTAGTTTCCACAAAGAGGCTCTTCCCTTATCCATGATAGTAGAAGCCTTTATCAAATTGAATGTGGGATCGCTACACTCAAAATAAATGTCACCCTCCTTTAAATGAATGGCTCACTCTCTCTCTCTCTATTTTAACAATAATCATGTATTAATTTCAAATGAAACCTACTATAACTTGACGTGGGTAAGTGTGTGAGGGGGTGGCTATGTGGTGGTTTTGTTTTAAATTCCCTATTTATAAGTATAGCTCTCTAATTTATGAGGGGTCATGGTTGTGAGGATACTGCGTAGCCCTATGCATTGGTCATAGGTATTTATCACACTAACAAAACCAAAAAAATAAAAAATAAAACATTTATTGATGTAGATACCTATAACATGTCATGTTTAGGAGACTACTCATATGGGCACATTTTAAAGCCATGCGAATTATCTTGGACCTTTCCAAGGCTAAGCAGTGATTCTAATCACTCATTTAGGGTAAGCTAGTCCTATTCAACCTTATCCATTGATGACATCAATAGCTAAGATCCCAGCCATTGATGATAATAGTAGCTAGGGTCCTAGTTGTGTTGAGAAAGAGTGGCTAGCACTGTAACAAACTAAGCCTTCTTGAGTTGAGCAAAATAATATGCAAAAACCTAAATTGCAATGGTTTTGGAGTGATTTTGGGCAAGGAAGCTTCCATAGGATTCCTTCCAATTGCTCAGGCCAACTAATTCTTGATCTTGGCTTCCTTGAGAAGCCAAGATTGGGATTTGGAGAGTCTATTTATAGACCCCCCAAAGAGGTAAATAGAGAGACAAGTTGAATGCAACGAAGCCCTGCCAAATTGGAGAGCCAATTGCAACCCTTGAGGAGTGCCAAGATGTTGTCCAATTGGAGAATGACACCTACATTTGAAGCAATGGATTTTCCAATAGCTTGAGGATAAAGCTTGCCATTTATCACCAATCCATTGCAAATTCACAATAATTCACCCACAAATTTGTGTTTGGACACACCGAAGACCCTCGATCATGAATTCCATAGAGAGATTGAGCACCCACAAACCTGATTTCAAGAGCAAGATGCCTTCCCCATGGTCATTGTTGTCAACAATGGCCCATAGGCTTGACTGCTAGACTTAACAATGTCTAGTAGAGCCAGATGCTATGAGCATAAGTGGCTAGGGTTTGAAATGTTTAATTATTTTATTTAGCCATAGATTTACATTTCTTAACATGCATTTAGACTATTTAAATATAGATTAATCACATTTCATGCATTTCTATGGTTGATTTATAGTTTCATAGGCATATTTGCTTACATTTGTGCACTTCATGCTTTCCTTTATATGCTTTCATATATTAGGTTCCTTTATGCTTAATATGCAATATTACATGCATTTCTAGGTTCCTTTATATGTTTCAAGATTTGCTTCATGCTTTATTTTCAATATTATAGGTAACCTTATGCATATTTATATATGTTCATGCATAATTTTAAAAAATTGCCATAGTTCAAACATTTTCTTGGAAATCAACCTCATCATGAGAGGTTTCATGTTCTACTAATGTGCTTTTTTGTTTCCTTGCATGTAGGTGATAGATCTCTCAAAGGCAAAGCATATTTCAAGACTTCTTCCTCTTAACATTGGAGAAGTAGGCATCCTAGTAAGCCCTCAAGCAAAGTTATGAAGATCTTAAGAGTCTATTGAAGGCATCTACCACATGAGTTGTGGATTGTAATATGTATCACAATGGTCAATCCCTAAGAGGGATGTTCTTGTAACCTTGTTGTAAAAGAGATTCACAATTATTAATAAATATGGGCACATTATTTTACTTTCCTCTTTTTGCATTTGGTTATTTGATTAATCTTGTCCTTTTGATATCATATTGCATTAGTTGTTAGACTTTTAATACTCTTTCAATGGCGATCACAATAGAAACCTCATATTTTTCATTGCATTTATTGATTTGCTATATTTTTCTATGTGCAAGTACCAACCACTATGATTAACAATGGCTCACAGTCCCAGCCACATTTGAATCTAGTGGCTAGCATCCTAGCCGCCCTAAGCAATAGCGGCTAGTAGAGGATATGGTAAAATAGTAAGCAACCCTTTTCATCATTAAATGAGTATTCTAGGTTAGTTGGAGTTCTCTATATTTTCATGCTTTTTGTATGTATTTTTTTTGTTTAAATGCAAATTACAGATTATAAATAGCGAATATAGAGAGATTTAAGGATAAATTTAGAAAATACTATGTTTGCTACTAGTCGTTGCTAGTAACAGTGGTCGGTTATGTTGGCTACCCTAGTCTCCAGTGACTAGTTTTCTGATTGCTTTTTTGTTTAGAAATCGATACTATTGCTTGCTACACAGAACAACGACCACCATGTAGAATGTGTGTTAGATTTTTCTTGCTTGAGGCATGATTAAAGGCTAATTTCATGATAATTTTTCATTGCATATTCTAAAATTCAAGATCATCTAGTTTTGCATTTCTCTTAAATTTAAACGATATTTTCTAGGCATATAGAGAAAATAATCATGAATGCTTCTTGATGTATCTTTCATTAATGTAAAATTAAAAGGAACACACACACCATAATTCAAAGTAAACATCAGTTATGTTGGGATTTCACATCTAACCCATTGATTGAAACCAACATTAGAAGTTATTACCACTCGATTGGCTCATATAACATTGTAACATCAAGACCCATCTGTGGCCAAGGTCGACCCAAGAACTATCCTATCCATAAAAAATCCCATGCACTCCTCTTCAAAGGGTGTATATTTTACTGTGGTGTGTTGGGTGAGGGTTGGTAGTACCTATGCTACCTCATCGAGTATGGATTTCATCCCCATATTTTGGTGTGTGCGAATATATATAGGTGAAAACCTTTTAACAATCTAAGAGTATCATCAACAATTGCAAAACATGATAAGAGTTAGACTATATACTCAACAAATCAAAATGCACTAAATAGTTTTAGGATACACAAAGAAAATTTAAATGAGATAAACACTTTGTATACTTTATTTTCCTTAAAACTTACATACGAGATAATCCATAAATTATGGTTAACACACGGGATTGTCGATCACTCTCGCTAGGAATATTAGGGTGTAGGACCTCTACTACTCACTCTCGCTCTGAGAGTACATGTAGTGAGGATAGAGATAGACATACCTATGCATAAGGGGAATGTTCAAAAATCTCCTACAACACACACATCCCATCCATGCATGCGAGCACCAAAAAAAGGCATCAACGCAACACCAATGCAGTATTTACATACAAAGGCAAGAGTGTAGTGAACCAATCTATTGGAGCCCATACTCACAAGGCTCCTCACATAGAATTACAAAGATAAATACCATACACAGTTGATCTTGTAGATCAAACACATAGGCTTGGTTCAGAACAAAGATAGTGCATATTTCAAGATCAATTGGAAGACATGCACACAGAGTATGAGCAGCTCAAACAAGAGGACACTCAATGGAAAATTTTGCTTCAACAATATTTATATGAGTAGTTCCTGCAGGAACAACGCATCCTCAACCATAAAGGGCATGAAGATAATGAGGACAGGTTAGCTCAGGCTAATCTACCTCCTAATAGTGAATATAGGGACTAGAATAACACTAGATGTATTATGTTGCATTTAAAGTTGCACCATAGGCAAGGTGAGAATCGTACTCGTCATACATCCTAGCATAATCCAAGGCAACAATAGCATCAAACGCTAGACTAGCATAGGTGTAGTTAGTACAAGGAATCAAAGAGGTATGAACAAGATCAACAATATCCTAAGCCCTCCTCTGTAGATGTGGATGATGAGCACAATCATCAGTCTTAGTCTAAGAGAAATTTACCTCTTATTGCACCATAAATGTCACTTAGAAAAGAGAAAATTGTATCCTCTCAAGCGTATAGAGTCCTTGCTAAGAAAATCAAAGCTATTAAAAAATAGGGAATGACTTATCAAAAGCTACTATAAAAAATATTCATAATAAGCCTCTATGTCCCTCGATCCCTATCTTGGCATATCCCGAATATTTCAATATGCCTAAGCTAGAAAAAATTTGAGGAGATGATGATGCACATGAACATGTGACTAGTTTTATGAATTTGTGTTTTTAGATTCAATACAATGATTCCTTATTTCTAAGGACTTTTGTGATAACCATTTCAGGCCTAACCCTAGAATTGTACAATCAAATAAAGAGGCATAGCATCACAAATTTCAAACAAATAGTGAATGCCTTTCTTGAATGCTTTTCATTTGGTGCTAATAAGAAGATCAATCTATCTGACCTGGATACTCTAAAGCAATACAACGATGAACCAGTAATGAAATATGGCAATATATGGAGGAAATTAATGGCTAAAATTATATTCTCCATCCCAACTATAGATTTGACCCAAATGTTTACTAAGAGTTGTGTGAAGCACATTTCACTACTAGTACAACTACAAAAATACCAAATATTCGAAGAGGCCTTAGCGCAAGCCAAAGTCATCGAGGATATCAAGTTGCAATAAGGAGACTTGAAAATCCAAATAGAAAAGGAATGGAACAATAAAAACATGAAGAATCAAAATCATCAGACCAAGCCTACACATCTAAATTAAGTCGTGTTGAACCTTCAAAATAGGGATAAAATCTGACAACTAAATAATTATCAGGCACAACCACCCCCTATGCAGTACAATCAGTGTAACAAGAAGTAGAGCAAATATAAGGAATGTTGCTCACCTCATCAATTTACGCCATTATCCAAGACTTTGACATCAATTTTCAATCAATTGTGCAAGGCCAAGGTATTAAATTTGCTTTAAGTTCAATTTTCTCAATCCTAATCATTCTAAATCGAAAGGATATAGGTAAGATCACTACTACCCCTACCACAAACAAAAGGGGTATGACATCAAAGTGTACCATGATTTTAAACATGTGGAACAAAATATGATCGATTAGAATGAGTTGTTAATTGACAACCCATTGGCACCGAATAATAAAAATATGGGAATCTTCAAGGATACCTTGCTGAATCATGAGCCACCAAGGAACAATATCAAACAAGTCAACAAAGTGCAGATTGATCTACCTACTCAAGGATTTTTTGGTATGATGAATGTGGTCACAAGAAATAGGAGGTACAACCAACCAGATCCTTCTATAGTACCCATTTTAATTTAAGCTATGCCTTAGCAAAGGCCAACACAGAACCCATTTTCAAACCCACCAATAAGACCAATGGTAAAAATTAGAAATAGACTTATCTAGAGTCTACAAAAAGCCTTAAAAAAATTATCAATATATGATATCATAAAACAATCTCCTAGGCAAAAGGATATGCTAATAGAAATATTGAGAACCATGGAGGTTAAACCTTAATATCCTAAATCTTTTACTAACTTTGTGGGGCATATGCACTATTTCTAGGTTCTTGTGATCCAATTTTATGATCATGAAATCAAGACAGTTTCCATTGCTATAGCGGACCCATCACTGCATATTATTGCATGTGCGAACCACACTCTTTTCTAGTGGGTTTTGGTTGACATGGGATCATTGATCAATATAATCACCATAAAGGCCTTAGGACATCTGAACTTGCCTAAGTTGCATATCACACCCTTAACATTTACACTACGAGCTTTCAACAATGTGTTGTGCTCGATAGTAGGTACAATAGTCCTTCATATTTAGGTTGGGATAAAAACCATCATGATGATGTGCCATGTTCTAGAGGGTGCTATGCAATATAAAATTATCTTTGGCCAGTCATGGATAAGGGATATGCATTGCATCCCCTCAAGTTTTCACCAATGTATCAAGTATATGCACAAGGGATAAGTACATGTGATCCCTTTAGATGAAGAGTTGTTAAAATATATTAATCAGGTTGACTTTCTGGGAGACTTCATCCTCCCATTTATGCACTTGGATATTAGATCTACGTCTCCTATCAAACATCTAGTGGGTAATTCAAAGTCAGTTCACGTTGATCCTTCTACGTCAACACCGCAACCGATCCCTAATATAATGGCTAATTTTAAAAAGCCTACAACATCGGTAAAGCTAAAGAATGATAAAAACCAAAGGTAGTGATGGGTGAAAAGGAAACTAGGGTAATACCTAACATAGAAACTATCAAGATTCCAAATCCTATGGAGGAGAAAAACTCACAAAATGTAGTCGAGGAGATGCCTTAGTCTACCTTGCTTGTGTAATCAACCGCATCATCTGCACTGCAGGTGACGATTCACCTAGTCAACCCTGGGTTAGCTAGATACCTGGTACTAAACGTAACTCTTACACCAATCATAGAATATACATAGGATATAGGCAAGCCTCAAGTTCATCACTTTCCTATTTGGATGGTGTACCACTAGGGGTTCCACCCAATCAGACAAATTTTATCTATGGGTATTTGGATCAACTTGCAGATCGCTTGCCCATGGAAGAAGAATATGATGAACCTTTTGTTGTAAACATTCATTATCTATCAAAACTAGAGTATGCCCTTCATTATTTTGATCATTACCATTGGTATGGTTACGAACTAGATTTATTTGAGCAAGGGCAATAAACCCCATATTAGCCACAATACCAATTGTCGACTTATAGGTTCGGTCTAGGTTATCACATTAGAGTTCAGGATGAGTTATTGGCTATATCTTTAGATCACCTAAAAATTTGTCTTAGGGATGATTTCAATTGGAATCCCTATCATCCAAACTCTTCAGACTCATGGAGGGGTAATTGTCCTTTAACCATGGTTACAAAATAATCACCGTTGGTTTACCATCCAGGTATCTCCTTAGAAACGTTCGAAGCATAATCCATTTCTGAGGAGGAAAATATAGAATACAATTTTAAAGAAGATGATGGTAAATATTTATCATATGATGATGAATATGAGGAAAAAATAGATATGGTCTACTTAGGACCTCATCATATATGTCATCTTAGGGAGCCTATGGATATGAAACCAATTTATCATACAATATTCCCAGGTCCTCCCATCCAAAGAATACCAGTGAATTTGGAAGAGATATATCATATAGCTTTTCCTAGTCCTTCCAACTTGAGGCAATTGCTTCCCCCTGAGGATCCAATTCTTATGTCTATTCCCAGAGTAGATCTAGTGATCCCCATATCGCTTGAGCCAAATCTAAAGTAGGGGGAGTAAACCGAAGATAATGATTTACATCCATGTGGTCTTGAAGATTTCTTCCATTCCATCAACATGGTATCCATCAATATAACCACTCTACTTCATAGTCCATCTGACCCTTTAAAACCTTTGCACCTCAATATTGAGGTCATTAATTTTGATCACATCAATTCACCCCATAGATCCTGAATATTTATTTCCCAATGAAGAAATGCTACAACCATTACATTTTTTTCTAGGCTGTGCATATGATGTCTATCATGCTAAGGTCGATCCTAATTTGGTGTAACATTTAAACCCAATATATGGCATCCATCTGATCCCTATGCCTCATCAGCTTGAGGAGGGATTGCATATGTCAATAGAGGAAACTTTTGATGTGGATATCAGCGATGATCCCACCAATCCAAAGAAGGTTAAATTCATAGAGAGCTTATCTCCTGAGGAGAATGCCAGCCTCATTCCTCTATTGAAAGAAAGAACTTATATCTTTGTTTGAACTTATAAAGAATTGACTGGTCTAGATTTGAAACTAGTTACTCATAACCTTTCGTTCGACCCCACCAAGAAACTAGTCAAGCAAAAACTTAGGAAGATGCAACCAACAGTTGCGTTGATGGTTAAAGATGAACTACAAAAGTTGTTGGATGTAGAGTTCATAATTCCCATTGACTATCTAGAATGGGTATCAAACATGGTACCCGTAGGAAAACCAGATGGAAGAATCCATATATGCATGGATTTCAGGGACCTCAATAAGGCAACACCCAAGGATTCATTTTTGTTGCCTAACATCAATGCTCTTGTAGATGCAATTTTGGTCACAAAATTATTTCTCTAATGTATGGATTTTTTTGTTACAAATATATTCGAATTAAACCCGAAGATCAGCACAAAATCACTTTCACCAGTGCATGGGGAACATTTTGCTATAAAGTGATGCCATTTGGCCTTAAAAATATTGGTGCCACATATCAATGGGATATGACATACACTTTTCATGACTATATGCATAAAATATTAGAATATTATATCAATGACTTACTAGCCAAGTCATTGCTACATGAAGAGCATGCTGAGGTCCTAAAAAAATTCTTTGATCACCTAATAGAGAACAATGTCAGGTTGAACCCCAAGAAATGCGTCTTTAGTGTAAATTCAGATAAACTCTTGGGATTCATCGTTTCTAAATGACAGATCAAAGTTGACCCAACGAAGTTCAAGGCTATATTAGAAATGTCCCCCCACCCATAAAAATCAATAAATTAATAAGTCTACAAGGCAAGGTAGCATCCATAAAGCGCTTCATCAGACAGTTATCAGATAAATATTGACCCATGAATCGACTACTACACAAGGGGGTCCCATTTAACTAAGATGAATATTGTCAAAAAGCCTTCACTGATATCAAAAAATACTTGGCTTCATCGCTAGTATTAGCTCCACCTAGAAAAGATATGTTATTTTTGTTGTATATATATGCCATAGATTTTGCACTTGGAACCATGCTAGCCCATAAGAATGTGCAAGGTAAAGAGTAGGCGATATATTACATCAGTCAAACCCTAATTAGTTACAAGCTACGATATGCATATGTATAAAAGCTATGCTTAGCAGTGGTCTTTACAACCAAGATATTGTGCCACTACATGCTAAGTCATACGACATATGTAATATCGAAACAAAATCCTTTGTAGTATATGATGAGCAAGACATATCACAACACATGTACTGTAAAGCGGATCATGTTATTTATATAATTCGATCTAGAATTCATCAGTCAAAAGTCAATCAAAGGATAAATTATATCTAATCAACAGGTAGAGGTTCATCTTTAGGATCATAGACCTCTTGCCATAAAGCTTTCTAATGATGTAGTATTTGCATTTTTGGAGTCGTCCAAACCCAAATAATTGGAAAATAAAGCAGATATGTCTTTGTTCTTCAATTTTTCCAAATGTGATCAAGGGGGTGGTGTAGGGATTGTGTTTTTTATGCCACAAGGTTCTCCAATGCCATTTTCATTTAAACTCAACTTCCCTTGCACCATAACAACATTGAATATGATTCCCTAATATTGGATCTCCAAACAACGCTCACCATGAAGATTAGAAATATGAATATCTTTGGTGACTCCCTGCTCATTATTAATCAAGTTAAGGGGATTTATCAGTGCATATGTCCCATCTTGAAAGCATATAAAGAACTTGTGGACACTTACTTAGCCCAAATGTAGTGGTATAACATCAATGAAATCCCTCAAACATCCAATATATTTGCAGACATGATGGCATCTTTGGGATCCTTTATCCCTTAGAATATTTCTACTGACTTCATTGCCATCCAGGTAAAAACACTATTGCAAGATACGATACGATGTGAGGCATAAAATAATCAATAATTAGTCCACATGATTCACATAGAACCAAACCATAAGTGGTTCTATAGATCTAGAGACTTTCTGAAGAAGGTGCCTTGGGGATATTTTCTCTTGCAAGGTCCTACAGAGAATGGTACCACTATTCTCCATAAGGTTGTTTTATAATATATGTTTGTGCAAGCCAAATTGTAGTGGGAACACATAATCCAATCAGTTGAAGTCATTGCTTATCAAGATTGGTTATCACAATTACATGATTTCCTTAAGCTTTGAGTAATCCTATAGGGATTGTTGCATGTCGTAAAAAGAGTAGTTAAACAAAATGTGACCAGATATGTCTTGTTAGGATACATCCTGTATCATCGTAGCTATGATGGAATTCTCCTTCATTACCTTGAGCTCCAATAATCGGTTTCGATAATTGCATGAGCTCATGATGGTACATGTGGTGACCATTTTAGTGGCATGGCCATTGTCAGGCGCATCCTTCGAATGGGTTACTATTGGCCCACTATGGAGAATAATTGCACAACATATATCAAGAAGTGCGTCAAATGTTAGCACCATGTTAATATTATGTACCTGCCATCACAGACCTTATAGCCCATCCAAGAAGCTTGGCCATTTACTTAGTGGGGTTTGGATCTAATTGGTAATATCTCTCTCCCATCTTCGGTTCAACACATATTTATCATAACGGCCACTAAGTATTTCACCAAATGGGTGGAGGCCATCCCTTTAACTACAATGATAGGAGCATGTATTACGGAGTTCATACTCCATAATATAATATGTTATTTTGGGATACCATCCAAAATAATATCAGATAATGGAACTTCATTCAAAAACAAAATTGTAAGGGCTCTAACGTCCAAGTATAATATTCAACACAGTTTTGGAACTCTATATTATTCGCAAGAAAATGGGCAACCAGAGGACTTGAAAAAAATAGTGGTAGCAATCTTAAAAACACTGTTCAATAAAATCACAAATATTGACATATTTAGCTGCCTCTTGCATTATTGAGTTATAGAACTAGTATACGGATGCCCACTAGGGCAACACCATTATCACTAGTATATGGAACTGAGGCCATCATGTCTTTGGAATTAGAAATTCCAACATTGCACATCACATTGAAAGAGTTCATCAATGACGACACTACATGACAAGCTTGCCTAGATCAATTTATGCTTCTTGATGAACATCATGTGAATGCTCTTGAGCATCTCCAAGTTTACTAAGATTAGCTAAAACAAGATTACAATAATAAATTCCACCTAAGAGACTTTAAATTTGGGGATCTTGTGCTAAAAGAGAACAAACATAACTCAAACCTATCATCGCATCTGTGAGACAAATTTGTGGCCAACTAGGTAGGTCCATTTATTATTTTAGAGAAGATAGGACCTGGTACGTATTGCCTAACATCAATAGAAGGTGTTGAATATCCTGAACCTCTCAAAATTCTTCACCTAAAGGTGTTTCATACATAAAATAAAAAAATCAAAAAAATTTGAAAACACCAAAATCCAAACAAATCAAAAAGCAATAAGATTTAAAAACATTGCAAAACAAAAAAAACACAAAAACATTTGCATTATGCATTTTTATTTTACATATGCATTCATTTAATTGCATTGCATTAGGTATTTTAATCCATTTCACTTGTATTAGGATAGGATGTGTTTACAATATTACAAATGACACT
This sequence comes from Wollemia nobilis, assembly GCA_028583015.1. Lineage (NCBI taxonomy): Eukaryota > Viridiplantae > Streptophyta > Pinopsida > Araucariales > Araucariaceae > Wollemia > Wollemia nobilis. The sequence continues at coordinate 6,165,550 of JAQPPZ010013513.1, forward strand.
ATGTTTGTATCATAATCATGCATCTATTCATCATCATCATCTATCACCCCACTGAATAATTATGTTTTTCAACACAACCCTTCCTGTTTCTATAAAGAATATACTAGGGTTTTCCAATCATTTAGTCATACCTAGTGATCTTATCAGATTTTGTAGAAAGCTATCTTCACTTTCATAAGATGAGGTCTATTTTTTGATAGTACCTTCAATATTTCAAAATCCTATCACAATTTAAACATTAATAATACTAGTTTGAACAAGGAAATATGAACACTACAAAGTGATCCTTGTCACCTTAAGCGAAAGGTTTTTACTTGCTCATTTTGTGATGTGCATTGTTCAAACTAGTATTATTAATGTTTAAATTGTGATAGGATTTTGAAATATGAAAGGTACTATCAAAAAATAGACCTCATCTTATGAAAGTGAAGATAGCTTTCTACAAAATCTGATAAGATCACTAGGTATGACTAAATGATTGGAAAACCCTAGTATATTCTTTATATGAAAGGTTTTTACTTGCTCATTTTGTGATGTGCATGGTCTAGAATATTGACTATTGACAAAAGGACAAGCTCCCCCCTACCCAAACAAATCCCTTGCTTTCATACAAAATAAGCAAAATCCCTTGCTTAAAAAAATATGCAAAATAAATAGTGATTATCATCACTAAGCATGGGAAATTATCCTAATAAATGTGAATAAAAGAAGGGGATGAAGATTTTGAATCCCTGGAATGGTCAGTACTCGAAGCCATTGAGTGATCCCCAATATAGCAATGGGTTGAATGAATCCCGCCTAGCATTGGGGTAGTTCTAATCAATTTACAAATGAGCTAGCTTTAGGTGGCCTATATTACCTAGTAGTCTAGTCCAACTACATCCAAACCTAGGATCATGATGAACATTTGGTGATCCTCATTACAAAAATGGTCTAAATGAATCCCACCTGGAAGTGAGGTAGTCTTATCTCTCATATAATATATTCATTTGCACACACAAGGATAATGAATATCTTGGTCATCATAACAAAAGCTTTTATCTTTCAGGATTCCTTTATAGTCATTATACAACTTTTGATTAATCAACTAGGGTGTTTGAGTCTCATGAAAAACCTCAAAAATCCCTTATAGCAACAAATTATCTCATCAATAAATCATAATTTTCCTTATGAGATTTTGTTTATTAAGAGGTGTTCATGAAATAGGATAGATACCGGATGAATATCAACAATGATATTTAGGGGAGTCTGTAGTAGCCCTTTGGTATTATTGTCAAAGGGGGAGAAGAGTTACAGGTAATTACATGTGTGTTGACAACAATGACAATATTGTTACTGCACCTTGCTCAAAAATCTCCCCCTTTGGAATTGTTGTCAACACACATGCAATTGCCTGTAACTCTTCTCCCCCTTTGACAATAATACCAAAGGGCTATTGCAGACTCCCCCTGAGTCCATGCATAATATTTTCATGCAAAATTGATTATACTTAGTAAAAATCATGATCATGAGAAAAAAGATAATCAAATATTTAAATGCTCCCCCTAAAAATATGATCCCTATGGCTAGCCAATTCTAGGGAAGTTTAGCCACATGACCAATTTGTCTCCAAGATAGAATGCACCTCCACTGGTACTCTTTCTGTCATTGACACATCCAACCCAATCTGCATCTGAATATGATATAAGGGTGAAGTCTCTACCTTTAAGATATCATAACCCATACTCCATAGTACCCTTGATATTATAGAAGACTGTCTCTCTACTGCACTGACTGGTGGACCTCTCTACTTGAAGAATCCTCACTCAGATCTATCTTTAACTGTGTTGGCTATTGAATATTTATCCATTGAGACTCTGTCCTCTGTACTCTGTCACCTCCAAAGCTCTGTTAATGGGCTCACTAAGAACTTGCTCAGTAGGCTCACACAAAACCTGTCCAAATCTGGTCTAACAAGCTCACCAAGAACTTGCCCAAATCTTCTCTAGCAATATCACCAAGAACTTGCCCAAATCTGCTCTAGAAACCTGTCCCAACACTATCCTCAAATCTATCCCAGCATTGTCCTCAAATATTCCCCAAAGGCCTTCTTCAAAGGATCAATCAATCATGCTCAAGTATTACTCATAATGAACTCAACAATGAATGACAGTCTTACACCGAATCCACTTTATAGAAGCATAAAGAGAATTGTTAGAGACTTAATATCTTCTATTCTCAAATCTCAATCTCAACTCAAATCAAGGAAAGTTTATTTTATGGAACTTGAACAACCACATGCATCCAATCACTTGACTAGGCTCAATCAACTCTACTCAACCAATCACCTCAATGAGTAGCTCTTTATCACATACCCTAGTCGAAGCATGTATCAACCAACTCAAAATGTTTTTCTCTAACTCAAGTTCAAGTTCTTTGCACAACCAATGGGCTTCAATAGCAATGCTTATAACAAAAGGTTTAAAAACAACTCTCAAATCAGAAAACCTTGATGCATTCAACCAACCACTTTTGAAAGCAAAACCACAAACAATCATTTTGCCTCCAATGATATTTTAGAAATCAACCACTATAAAGCTCACATGAGTCTCTTTGGGATTAGCCTGAATTCGTGCTACCATGCATACTACCTGCACACTATCTGATCTGGTAGCTGTCAGATACAGTAAGCCTCCAATCAAAAACGTTGATTTCACATCTGTCAACAAAATTGACAAGTGACTCACACTTGTACTAACTTTTGTCCAACACTGTACCAACACTGCAATTTTACTGTCAACTCTATGCAAGCATCAAACATAGTATCACAACACCAACCAAATCCCTTTTTTTTTACATTTTTTAGCTTGGTCTATGCTTTCTATAGTCACCACTGGTCACACCTTACTGTCAACTATTCGAATCAGAAAACAATATTTTGTTAACCACTTCACGACCAACTATAGTGCACCTTACTCAAACTCATACTTTTGGACCTCGGATAGGTATGATTCACAAAGCAAAGTTGCTCATCTTGATGAGATAAACATGAATCAATGATCAAACTTCAATATTTTTCACCACAGTGTCAAAAAGATCTAACAATCTTCACATCAATGTGTAGTTCAAATACCCACTGCTTTTATCGAAACACATATATGCGGCTAGAGCAACATTCTTTCACTAACCAAAATATCTGAACTGTTATAATCCTTAACTTTGGATAGTGGCAGTAAGAACCATCACCAGTACAACAATGACATATAGCAATACTACCAATAAAGAGAACTCTCAATTTAATCACCGCCCTTCACGACACTTCCACAAACAACTACATGAACTGAGAACATGCTTCGACAACTATATGACAACTTCACCTAACTACTTGCATTTCATCCTCAGAAACCCAAAAAAATACATAGGAGCATTAAAATAAAACTATAATATTGCTCCCCCTGAGGATGTGCTACCTGGAGTTGCTTAGTGCATTAGAGGAGTAGTCTCCTTCAGTCCAAGGAGACACGATTTCCTTTCTTCTATCTTTCTCCAAACTTTCTTGAACTCGGGCTTGGATTTTTCAACTGCATCCCTATTTTGTACCTTTTCGTGAACTTGAACATTTCTCTGGTGTGGTTGTCTCTTATGCATCCATGATGAATGATTATTTTATGTTCTTTTATGTACCTGATTTATTCCCTATCTGTGTTGCGTTCTTTGCGTCTGATGAAATCTATTGTTTTGCCTTAGATTAGATACAAAAGTGCTTGAACAAAACCTTGCTATGTGCCCATGACCATTACATTGAAAACATTGTACATAGTGTTCACTCAGATACGCAGATGTATTTCTAACAGCATAACTCTTTGATTTATTATTCAATCCACAATGAGTTGCCTTGTGACCATACTGGTTGCATTTGAAACAATAGCCATTAAAAGTGTTAGTATGAATAGAGTGAGAGTGATAGAACCTCTTTTGTTGTGGTTGCTTTGTTGTAGATCTCCTTTGATATTTTCTTCCTTTTGAAGATTCAGCTTCAAACTTTTCTTGCTTCGATCCTTCAACAATGAACTTCTTCTTCTTTGCATAATTGGAAGATGAAGGTTGTTCAGCTTCATATCCAAGACCATGCTTATTCATGGAGCTTCTTTTTGGCTTATCATTTTATCTAGCAACTCTGTGCTCTTTTCGAATTTGAGATTTGTATTGGCCTCTTCTAGTTGTTTCTTTAATAAAACAATCTCTTCCTCTTGTTTGCAGCAACCAATCTCTTTCTCATTGATCTGTGACCTGAGAGTTTCTTCAATCCTTTTGAGTTCTTCCACATGTAGCTTTAGATTACTAACAACTTTGTTAGATTCCTCTTCACGATTGCTACATACGTCAATTTTATTATTCATCTCTTCTGTCTGCATTCTTAAACCGTCAAACTCTTCTTCTAGCTTACTACAATACTCTATTTTTTTGGTTAATTGCATTTCAAGATCTTCAAAAAAAAAATTGTATTCTTCTGTCTGTACTTTCAAACTGGTAATTATATCTTCTGCATCCTCAAGCTTTTTACCCAAATCTAAAATTAGTTTTTGTTCCCAATTTGCTTCTGCATCCCCTTCTCCTTCATCACATTCCTGTTCTGAATCTATTTCTTTACCAATTTTGAACGGATCATCTTCATCTTCACTGCTACTAAACCCATGGCACTGACATTCATTATGACCGAGTTGACCACAAACAAAACATTCTGTACCTTGTGAACCTGCATCATGACTGAGTTGTCTCTTGGCCTTTTCTTCATTGTTTGATTCATCTCTTGAATCTACAGCAACATTGAATTCATCTTTATTTTCTTTTATGACCCTGTGTGTTCTTTTTTTCTTGTGTCTCATGGTTCCATTATTGCCTGTCTTTGCCATTTGAGTACTAATCCAAGATCAACCCAGACTGATTAAGCTTGAAACAGGAACCTTGCTCTGATACCAATTGTTATACTTAGTATGGCACTAAGAGGGGGGGTGAATCAGTGTAGCATTTTGAAAACTTAAATCTGCAACTCTTAATGTTGAAATAGTTAAAACTTTAAAACCAAAAATAGCAAGCATAACAAAAGAGCATCACACAACATAGGATTTTAACAAGGTTCACCAATATGGCTACTCCTTAAAAAGAACGGCTGTTTGGACTACCATTCAAATCCAACCCCTTGCAAAGCACAAACTTTACAATTATTTACCAGCACCCACTGGAAGGAGCTACAACCCCTTATTTATCTACATCAACAAAAAGGAGCACCAACCCCTAATGCCAAGCTGCAACCTGGACTTCAATTTTGAATGTAAATGTTTGACAAGAAAATACCTTCCTTTTCACAAGACCTTGATTGGTCTAAAGCATACCAGATCTCTCTCACTGTTCATAGAACAGACACTTCGCACACTTCTACGATCTACAGCCACACTACACCTTTTGCTTTCTCTACACAATCACTTTGCACACTTCTACGATCTACAGTCAACTTTCACGATCATCTTCTTCCTTTCGCGCACTCTGCTCTATTAGTGAATTCTACACTTAGCTTGATTCGACATGACTTGCTCACTTTGCACACTTCGCCATCATCTCATCGCTTCTATGCTATCTGCGCTCTTACGATCGCATATCGCACACTTCGATACTCACATAGATCGATACCTCAATTCTCCAAATAGCCCTCCTTTTATATAAGAATGTTCATGATGAAAACCCTCATCTTAGTCGACTATAAACCCTAATATTCGTCAATTGTAAACCCTAATTATTGTCAGCTATAAACCCTAAACTTTTTCGACTGTCATCGGTCTTCGTCAACTTCACCATCTGACTATGTAGCTTCTTCTATTACTATTGCCGTGAAAACACAACATGTCGTGATATCACAATACTTCTGCCTCCGTACGCTTTGTCTTGGCTTTTGTCGTGATATTGTGACACTTCTCTCTTCGTAGACTTTGCCTTTTTCTTTTGTCATGATATCGCGACACTTTCAGCCTTCATAGACTTCATCTGTTCTTTTGTCATGATATCGCAACACTTCTGCCTTCATAGACTTCGTCTTCGCTTTTGTCGCGATATCGTGACACTTCTACCTCTGAGGACTTCAACTTAGCTTCTGTCGTGATATCGTGACACTTTAACCTTCAAAGTCTTCAACTTAACTTTTGTCGTGAAATCATGACACTTCTATCATTGAAGTCTTGCGTTCTATTTTTATCACAAAATTGCAACACTTTCTGCATTCGTACGCTTTCTCTACAACTCGTCGCAAAATCGTGACACTTTTAGCTTTTGTATGCTTTCTTTACAACTTGTCGTGAAATCACGATGCTTTCAGCTTCCATACGCTCTACTTGGCTTGCACCAATGAAAACATGACATGTCACGAAATCGTGACACTTTTTGCTTCCTTGCACTCTTCTTGGCATGCACCAGCGAAAACATGACATGTCACGAAATTGTGACACTTTTTGCTTCCTTGCACTCTTCTCGGCATGCATCCATGAAAACATGACATGTCGTGAAATCGTGACACTTTTGTTGCCTTGTGCCTTTCACCCGTGAAAACGAAACATGTCATAAAATCATGACACTTTTGCTTCCTTGTGCCTTTCTCTGCATTTTGCCCATGAAAATGGAATATGTCGTGAAATCATGACACTTTCACTGCCTTGTGCCTTTCTCTGCCTTTCGCCCGTGAAAACGGAACATGTCACAAAATTGTGACACTTTCGCTGCCTTGCTTCATTGTTCGGCTTGCACTAGCGAAAACATGACATGTCACGATATCGTGACACTTTTTCGTCCATACACTCCTTCTCGCAGACTGTCATGAAATCGTGACACTTTTCTTTGTAAGCTCTTTCTCTCGAACCTGTCATAAAATCATGACAGTTCTCACTTTGAATTCTTTCCTCTACAGCATGTCGCGAGATCATGACAGTTCTCACTTCGAACTCTTTCCTCTGTAGCATGTCACAAAATCATGACACTTTATCTTACTTTCACTTTCTCTTCTGACTTGTCGCGAAATCGTGACAGTTTAACCTGCTTTCTCTTCCTCTTCTACCATGTCACGAAATCGTGAAAGTTTCTCTTGCTTGATATTTCTCTTCAAACATGTCACGAAATCGTGACAGTTTTCCTTCCTTGCAATTTTTCTTTCAACATGTCGTAAAATCACGACAGTTTTTCAACTTGCATTTTCCTCTTACAACATGTCGTAAAATCACGACAGTTTTCCTTGCTTGCGCCTCTACTTCGAACATGTCGCAAAATCGTGACAGTTTTTTCACTTGCTTTCTTTTCTTCCAAAATGTCATGAAATCACGACAGTTTAACCTGCTTGCGCCTCTGCTTCGAACATGTCGCAAAATCGTGATAGTTTTTCAACTTGTCTTCTTCTCTTCCAACATATCATGAAATCGTGATAGTTTTCCCTGTTGTTTCTCTCTCCTCCAATATGTCGTGAAATCGCAACACTTTTTCTTGCACTTTCTCTCTCCTCCAATATGTCACGAAATTGTGATAGTTTTCCTATTTTCTGAATATGTCGTGATATCGCGACACTTTCCTTGTCTTTTTCTTTGAATTTTTGCATGTGGGTCACTTCAATCTTCTTGGAAAAGCACTGTACATACTTTGAATTGCTTCTGAATTTCCTGTCCACTACATCTGAACAACTTCTGAGCATCTGAAATTCTTGTCCATTGTATCAACTGATCTATCTGACTGTGTTGACAACAATGACAATACTATTGCATATTCTGAATAGCTTCTAAACTTCCTGTTCACTGCATCATGACTGGCTTCTAAACTTCTTGTTCACTGCATCATGACTGTGTTCACTGCATCAACTGATCTAACTGTCTGTGTTGACAACAATGACAATACTGTTACTGCACCTTGCTCAATAATTTTATGTGTGTATTTAAATTTATAGAAGTTCATAAGATAAAACCATACATCTCACATCATCTCATCTCACATATGGATGTTAAAATGATTAATTATTATGATAAGAGTTACCATTTATATTCATGATTTTTATACATTATGTGGTGTCATCTATTTAGTTTGTAAAACATATATTAGATTCATTCCTTATGTTTTAAGTGATTAAAGCATATAGATTCATTTGCATTAGATCATCCTCATGTAATTAATGCATTACATCACATATCATCTATCATATCATATCAAATAGATTAAAATGCACAAACAATTGAAATAAATTAAACATACATTTAACAAAAGGAGTATCATATATATATATATATATATGTCAATCAATAAGTACATGATGTACAAAATGCCCATAGGCTGCAATAGTGTAGGTCCTCAGATCTTACACTCAAAAATGATATAAAATATCATGTCATATCATGCATGGCATGCACCTCCTGAGTCACCTTCTCCCTCTGTACCATCCCTACAAGGCTGCCTGGAGTTGGTACATATCAATCGCTCTGATCCTACCCCTGACCTATGATTGGACCACATTGATGACTATCCAGACTCACTTTGCCTACTCCACTAAGACCCTCCTATTGTAGACCTAGATAAAATAGTACCACCACATAGCCTAACCTCAACCTATAGAACAATAATATAGGTAGAATTTTTTACACGTTGTGTCATATCCTCTTTTATGATGCACTATAATCATATGATCTCTGCATCTACATACAAAGCTATAGATACTTGAGCAATTTGAGTGGATGGTGTAGCTTGAGAAGCAGTATCAGCCTCTAGTTGTGCCTTGTAGGAATCCCTCTCAGCCATCCTAGCATCAAATTACACCTGTAGAATATCTCTTTGTGTAATGATCTTATCTATAGCAGTAGTAGCTGAGTCAACTTGTACCTATAGTGCAGTCTTCTCCTTCTCATATCCCTACCATCACATTCGTTCTACACTTAGCTGATCTTGTGCTATAGCAAGAGTGGTATCTCTCTCTCTCTCTCTCTCTCTCTCTCTCAGATCTACTACTATGCTATCTGTAGTTATACCTACAAAATATGTACCTGAGCCCATAGCTAGGACACCTCATCATTTGGCTCATCCTCCTTCCCCTCCTCCTCCTCCTATGGCTCCTCTTCTTGTGTAGCCACCTAACCCCACTCGCCCTTTGTCTTGGGACATACTCACCATCCATATGGGTCAATAAACATAGCCTCAGCAATTGCACCATCCCTAGAGTGGACCAAAGGACCACCACCCTGCCATAACCTAGTGGTCCACTAGGCATCATAGTCAGCTATCATCCCAACATCTACTATCCTTGTGTCTCCTAGGTTGTCATCATCTATAAAAGTTTTGACCTAAGTCCACGCAAGCTATATCTCTTCCTTAGGGTGACGATAGAGTACTAGCTCCTCTGGGATGTCCTATTGGAATCCAAACTGTCTGGTCACTTAGGAGAAGTGAAAAAACTCCTGCACCCTAGGCTTACTCCCAATAACTCAGTGATCGTACCTAGTCTAGGCAAACTATCTATTACCTTCCTCCCATGCTCTAAAATCCAAGTAGGGCCACCATATAATCTAACTCACCTGAAGCCCTATCAGATATTCTATATAATATTGTAGATCTCTAGCGTGAGACCTACTCTAGTAGATCTTTGAATCTTGTGGCTAGTGGGCCCCATAGCATTGAGTCACTACCACCACTATTGTGATATCCAAGGGCAATCCTCTAGGTTGTTCTATCCTGATGTGCTCCCAGACCCAAATCTATAATAGTAGGCTACAACCTACACCCACTCGCCCCTACTGTGTAATGTGGTATATCTCATCGTAAATCTAGGATAGGAGTGCACTCCCCCACACCATGATGTGTGGATCATCTGTGGTACTCTTGAGTAGGTCTTGCACCATCACCAAGAGGTTCCAAGGTAACCTCACTCCTGAAGTATCTGATAGTAGCACATTAAAGATAATGTGCATCAAAACGACCTGTCATTATGAGAAGACATCCTACCTATACCAGTAGGTCACTAGAACCCCTCCATAATCAATGTTGCCCAAGCCCTCCAAATGTATATCACTGAAAACCCTCTGAAACACTATATCCTTCACTGTGGTAGCCGAAGAGGTGATAGCTTACCCATCTATAGGGATCCTAAAAATATGATAGACATCCTCCAATGTCATCGTCATCTCCCCAGTCAGAAGATGAAAAGTGTTAGTCTTTACATCCCAGCGATGGGATAATGCTATCATATAGGATTGATCCAACATGATGGTCGGTAGTCTCATAACATGGCCAAGGCCCAAGGCCCCAAACTAATCTAGGTCCATGTGGCTCAACTCGAACAATAACTTGAGTAGAAAATCAGGCTTCTGTGCCCATGTAGTCAAGGTCTAAGGGAAAGAAAATACAAAAAAAATAAAAAAATAAAGTTCAAAATCAAATAAATTCATAAAAATCAACTTCAAAATGTAGATTAAAGATACAACGCCAAACAGAAATAAAGAAATCACAATAAAGGAATGCAGAACAGTTGTACAAAATGAATGATTTTTATTAATCAATGGAGTTTAGAAACTCCTTTTAAGTACAACAAGGCCTGTAACCCTTTTCGTGATACAAAGTTACAATTTGTGCTAGGGTTCTCCGAAACCCTAGCTGGCACAATGTGGTGGCGTCTCCGAAGAATGTATCCTTAACCTCAACAGAATGAGTGGGCTTCGTTGTATCCTTTGGCTCGGACCACTCCAGCTTAAGCAGCTGCTATCAACAAATCAGATCTACCACTAGAATCCCGCACACATTAAAATTATCAAAGAGTTAGAAACTAATAAGAGGGCTCCACCGTGTGAGCCCTCGTAAACGATCTAAAACCCTAGATTTATGAAATGAAATAAAACAGAATGCAGAATTCAACAACAGATTAATACATAAAGAAAGATTACTTGCTTTAGACGAATCTATACCTTTTCCTGTTAACGCGGCGAGACCAAGCGGTGGCGATGGATGCGGTGAAAGGGTTTAGTTCAGACTTAGGGCCGTAGAAGACTCAGGATTAATAGCAATAGCCAACTCCAGACTTAGATAGGGAAGATAAGTAGGTTTAGCCGAAGAGATAGATAGGGTTTGAGCCATCAAGGTGACTCAATTTATAATCTACTCTTAGGGCACACTTTAGGGTTTTAACGACACTTTGAACGTGTGGCTAAGATTAAAGTGGATCCAAGGGTAGAGAATAAATCTAGGTTGTGAAACGGATTAAGATGGATGGACGGATGAGATTAAATGAAGGATGGACGGCTCGGATTAAATCACTTAAACTTTATTTATATATATATTAAAATATATTAAAATATTAAAATATATATATAAATATTAATTTAAATAAATTTGGGGATGAAAAATGGCGGGAAAAGTGAAATTGGGCCAAATAATGGTGGGAAAGTGTGGATTTGGGCCAAATAATGGCGGGAAGGATGGATGACTCGACACGTGGTCGGAGGAAGGTATAGTCTAAGTGGCTGGATTTTGGTGTCTACAGATGCCCTTTTTGAGCTGCTTTGTGTGAAGACACAATGTAGCACAAAAACTTAAGACACCTGAAAAGTTGGATCAGACGCAACTCTCTCTCAAGACTAAAGCACAACTTTGAAGACCAAAGAATAAAAGAATATTTAAAATTTTTCAGCTTACCCCCTCAATTGGCGAGCGAGAATGGTTCTCACAAGCCAATTGGAAGAAATTCGGAAGATAATGAACCGTTTTTGCCCCAACGGTGAAAAAAGGGTTGGTGCATGCACCATCTGATTATGTCCCAACAGAAAAGGGGTTGGTGTACAAACCAGAAAAGAATATGATTGAAGACGATATGAGTGATGTGAAAGATGGACCGTTTTCTGCCCCAACGGTTATAAAGGGATTTTTGCCAAACTGTAAATTCCATGATCATGTAAGATGAATTCCACTATAGGAAAATTAGAAATTGATAACGGATGCCCCAACTCCCGTGTGTGAATCCATACTCGTTGATGAAATTGCCTTGTTGGCGCCATTGATATGCAGAGATGAAAGATGCATGAAAGAGTCCAGAACTCGAAGATGCTCCTAGTGACTGTATGGATAATTCCTCGGGTCGGAACCAATCAACCTAGGTAGCCACAATCTCTAGCAAGACTTAAAATAATGACGATATGAAAGATTGTCCATGTTTAAGGCCCCATGAACTAGGCCATCAATGACAACTGTTGAGCAAATTAATCTTGGTATGAGGTCACTTGAAAAGTAGAATACCCAAAATTGATTTCCAATTTTCAAACAATGAAATAATTGATGATGATAAATGGTAAGTGTCCTTATGGTGGTTTAATCCTCTTACCGAATTGCATGGATGCAAATCGTCGTAATCGCCAAGGTGATAGAATATACCACTAGATACGAGGTTTACTTTAATTTGATTTGGCAAAAATATGCATGATGAAGAAGAATGAATGAAATTGATGATAGATCGAAGAATTGATGAATGTGGTTAATTTTGTGAAGGTTTTGAATATTTTTAACCCAATTTGTAAAACAATGATGAATGATGCGCTTTTTGAGCGAAATGACAAAATTTGTGTCCAAAACTGTTGTAACCTTCACAAAATGTTTTATTATGATAAGAAGAATGGATGAATGCAATTTGATGAAATTTGGAGGAGGTAAGCTTCAATTTTGTAAGTTTTGTTCCTTTATTCAATACTGACACCAAACGCCGGTCTGCGTTTGTGGTTGGCAGAGACGCCCGCCGGTGTTTAGGCGCTCTGCAGACGCAGGACTGCGTCTGAATCCGCCATGAAATGCCCAACTACATTTCAGGGCACCAAAATCAGCTATTTAAACAGTTTTAACGAGAATTTCGCTCATTTGTGCGTTCGAGCTTAAGAGAAGTGCGTCTGAGGGAGTGGAGGAAGTGGAGTGAAAGGTTGTGTGGGAGAGTGAAGCACGCGGGAGCTATGGCGGAGATGGGAGCGGACGCGCCAGTGCAGCCAGCTGAGGTATTTGTTCATTTAAGCAAGTACTTATTATGTGTTTTTTTTTTTTTTTGGAAAAATTTGTAACAAATTTTTGTTTTGTTGTTTTGCAGCTTAGGGTGTTAGAGGCACGACACCGATTCTCCCCTATCATTTCGAGGATGAGGAGGTCGTGTCCAGAGCGGGAGATGGGGTAGTAGGTAGGTAGGTGGAGGGGAGTCTAGGCACACCACTAGGTCTAGGGCTCCTACTAGGTCTCAGGGGTCCTCTTTTGATGGTTAGCTTAGTGCTTAGATGCACTCTTTATGAGCCTTGGTGCTCTATTGTATATTGTAGCCTTTTGGCATTCATTGTACAGCTTGACCTTTATACATATATATATACATGGCTTTTATTTATTTGGTGTTTTACTCTCTTTTGTGATGCATGTTTTTATATGTTTTAATGTTTTTGATGCATATGTGATGGAATGGAATGCAAACTTATAGATGATTAATGCGAGACTAAGTAAATGAAATATGCACTAAGAAGCACTCATACTTTTAGATAGTTAGATTTAGCGAACTGTTATCATAATTGTTTAATCAGGGGCACCGAACTTGGTGGCTTGTGAATGGATGACGTATGGAATGACATGAATATGGAAGAAGATATGGAGGGTGATATGGAGGTAGATATGGGAAGACTGCTTTACAAAGACTCAAACATGCTAGTGGTATCAAACAAACTTACTAACACCGCCTAATTCAACTAGGACCAAATGTGTGTGCATGCGAGTTCATTAACCAAATCAGAAGCATGGTAGTGACTCTAGGCAATCAAAAACCTGTGTGTGTGCAAGTGTGTTCATTAACCTCATCTTGCATAAATTAGGTAACCCTGTTATGGAGAAGACCCCGAAGCTAGTTTGTCCGTATGAGCATTCAGAGGTCTCTTTTGAGGAGAGACATGTCGCCACACAATGAGTATACTCCACTAGCCACCAAGCATCTATAGCCCCAGTGAAGGTTAACTCCATAGTCCATGTTGTTTTAGACCTTTGTAAGCCTTGGGGATGACTACCTATCCGTCTGACTGGACAAGTAGTACGATCCTTACAACTTATTTGGGATCAGTGGTGTGTGAAAAATGTTCATTTCCTTAGAGCTTTGGGGAATCGGATTCTCAACCGAAGTATGATGAGAATTTTACCCTATCCTTATACTCTGTTTATATTTATATTTTGTGATTGCTTGTGATAGTGGTAAGAACCACTGTTTTATGGACTATGTTTGCATGATAGGACAAACGAGGATTACCCTTTTCACTTCAAGGCACAACCCAAGGATGGTGTTATCTCTCTTTGACACAAGATGTTTTTAAGATGTGAAAATGTGATAGGTTCAAGACCGCTTTTGAAATCATTTCCCAATACTCAAGATTTTATTTAGTGTAATTTGTGATATGGCCCTAGAGAACTTTGACATGCATTTCAAGTTTGCTTAAAACACTAGGAATGGCCGAGTGACCCAAAACATTTTGGCAATGTAAATATGTGCAAATGGAAAATGGGTGTACGAATGACAATTCGGTTTGATGGATTTTATGAAGGTGCCCCCGATTAAGGCAACATGACTTTTGCTTGACCAAATTTTATATCCAAAAGATAGAATGGTCTCTAACATGATATGCAACTATGGCTGAAAATGAAATGTTATGGTTTTGAATGAGATGTATGCACATGAAATGCAATGTTTTTGAATGAGATGTATGCAACTAACAATGAAATGCAAATTCTTTTTATTTTATTTGTTTTTTTTTTTTTTTTTTTTTTTTTTTTTTGTTGTACAAGCCATGTATATATGTACATATAAAATTCAAACTATGCGTAGAATGCCCTCAAGTGTATAACATTAAGTGGTTCGGTTCTTCCTCTCCCTCTAAACTGGCAAGTCTATAAGTTCCATTACCCACTCTTTCAACGACCATATATGGACCTAACCAATTAGCCGCGAATTTATCTCGAAGATGCGGCAATGCATTGGTGTTTTGTTGATTCTCTTTAAGGACAAGATCCCCTACTTGAAATTCTCTTAGATGAACTTTGGCATTGTAAGCACGTTTCAATCGGTCTTGATAAACTCGCAAATGCTCTAAAGCATTGATTCGTTTTTCATCTATGAGTGTGAGTTGATCAAGACGTGCTTGTCTAGCAAGATCATCATCGATAAATTCCCGCAAATAAATTCGCAAGGAAGGGATCTCGAGCTCAAAAGGCATGATTGCTTCAGCTCCATAGACCAAAGAAAATGGCGTTGCCCCAATGGGAGTTCTGATGCTTGTTCTGTAAGCCCATAATGCTAAGGGGATTTGTGTATGCCAATCTTTATGATTTTCTTTAACAAGTTTCTTAAGAATAGCAATTATGGTCTTATTGGAAGCTTCAGCTTGTCCATTGGCTTGTGGGTAGTAAGGAGTTGAGAAACTATGTTGGATATTATACTTTTCGCAAAGAGCTCGAACATCCTTATTCTTAAAAGACTTGTCGTTATCATAAATAATTTTAGAGGGAATACCAAAACGACAAATGATATGGTGAAGTATAAACTCCACAATTCTAGGACCTGTCGTACTGGCTAGAGGAACAGCTTCAACCCACTTTGTGAAGTATTCAGTGGTCGTAATGATGAAAGTATGCTGTCCTGAAGAGGCAGGTGAAATCTTGCCAATTAAATCGAGACCCCATTGTGAGAAGGGCCAAAGGCTTTGGATGGGCAGTAAAACTTGTGATGGTATATGGGTTAAATTAGCGTGTTCTTGACACTTTTTACATTGTTTAACATATTTGCAACAATCTTGTTCCATAGTGGGCCAATAATACCCCATACGTAAAATACGCTTCGCAATGGCCATTCCACTAAAATGACCACCACAAGTACCATCATGGGCTTCAAGCAATAGCTCTATGTGTTTCACCCGCTTCTAGACAACGGAGGAGTACTCCATCATATCCACGTTTATACAACACATCCCCCAAAAGAACAAAACGAGCTGTCTTTTGCTTAAAACAGCGACAAGCAGTTCGAGACAAATCAGATGGGAGTGTTCCAAACTTGAGGAAGGCTACTATCTCACTAGACCAAGGCTCATATGGATCCGAATGGATAAAGCAAACATCTTTTTCATCCTTAGACTCAAAACGGACAATTGCAGACTTAGAGATTGTGGAAATGATTAGGGGCCGTACCTCTCCAAGGGAGTCCTTTGGAATCAATGATCCAAGAGAGGCCATGGCATCCGCAAATCTATTAGTCGAACGAGGCAAACTAGTGATCTCATACCAATCAAACTTAGAGAGCAACTTCATTGCTACATCATGATAAAGCTTAATGGTAGGTTCTTTGGCTTGGTATTCTCCTGTAATTTGTTTAACCACGAGTTGAGAATCCCCAAATATCCGAATACGCTTAATGCTCATAGCTATGGCTGATTGAAGACCTAAAATTAAGGCTTCATACTCTGTTGTATTATTGGTGCATTGGAAGTCTAGTTTGAATGATAAAGGGATGGGAATCCCTTGAGGTGTATGAAACACAACTCCAACGCCTTGACCTTTCGCGCACTTAGAGCCATCAAAAAATAGCGTGATGTCAACATCTTCCTCCGGAATGATGTCCTCTTCTTGTTCAGTGATAGCAAATACCGAATCATCTCGGAGCTCAATAATCAAAGGATGATCACTAGGTAGTGGAGCTTCCGCAAGTTGATCGGCTATAACTTGACCTTTAACTGATTTTTGGCTAATGAATTCAAGATCGAATTCGGTAAGCAACATTATCCATTTAGCGGTACGAGTGTTATTATAAGTGCGAGACATCATATAACGCAGAGGGTTTTCTCTAGCTATGACATATGTTGTATGGCTAAGCATATAATGACGAAGTTTCTTAGTGGCAAAAACCACTGCTAAGCACAACTTTTCCACATAAGCATATCGGGTTTCATAGCTTACCAATGTTCGACTAATATAATAGACAGCTTGCTCACGATTTTGTTCATTCTTTTGTGCAAGCATTGTCCCTAAGGCAAAGTCCGTTGCTGAGATATAAAGATTGAAAGGGACCCCTGGACGAGGCGGAGCTAAGACTGGCGGAGACGCTAAGTACTGCTTGATGTCATCAAAGGCTTTCTGACACTCATCTGTCCATGAAAATTGTACCCCTTTTGTAGTAGGTGGCAAAATGGCCTACATTTATCAGAAAGTTGTGCAATAAAGCGACGGATTGAATTAATCTTTCCTTGCAAACTACGCAACTCCTTCAAATTAGTTGGGGGACACATTTCCATAATGGCTTTGACCTTGTTTGGGTCCACCTCAATACCTCGTTTAGAGATAATAAAACCTAGGAGTTTGCCTGAGGTAACACCAAAGACACATTTCTTAGGGTTCAACCTTACTTTATGCTCTAGAAGTCTATCAAAAACTTTTTCCAATACATCAAAATGCTCTTGTCGAGTTTTAGATTTTGCCAATAAATCATCCACATAATCTTCGATAATCTTATGCATATAATCATGGAAAATATAAGTCATGGCTCGTTGATAGGTTGCACCTGCGTTCTTAAGGCCAAAGGGCATCACCCTCTAACAAAAAGTTCCCCAAGGTGTGGTAAATGCTGTTTTGTGTTGATCTTCATGGTTTATTCGAATCTGGTTGTATCCCGAAAATCCATCCATGAACGAAAGCATTTCATGACCAGCGCAGTATCGACAAGAGTATCAATGTTTGAAAGAGGAAAGTCATCCTTAGGACACGCTTTATTTAGATCTCAAAAATCGGTGCAAACACGTATTCCCCGTTAGGCTTGCGAACGGGTACCATGTTAGAAAGCCACTCAGATAATCAATCGGACGACAAATTTAACATCCAAAAGTTTTTGAATCTCCGATTTAACTATGAGGGCCACGGTAGGATGCATTTTCCTAAGTTTCTGTTTGACAGTTTAGCATCTTTTTGTAAGGTGAGGTTATGGACAACCAAATTAGGGTCTAGGCCTGGCATGTCTTTGTAAGACCATGCAAATATCTCCTTCTTCCGCTTGAGTAGAGCAATCATTTGCTCTTGTTCCTCCGATGATAGACTTTTAGCCGCTTCACAATTTGGGTGCCATCTTGGTCTGGACTAAGGTCTACATCGATAGTTTCTTCAATAGACATGTGGGAACCTTCCTCAAGCCAATGGGGAGTAGGGATCAGATTTATGTCATCTAAAATGTCATCAGGCTCCTGCGCCTTGCTCTCGTCTATGTCCGCTCGGAAGACCTCCGGCTTAGAAGATGAAGGTGAATGTGGAGGTGATGGAGGAATGTAGTTGGCGGAAGCCCTTAACAATTCCTCGAAAAGGATGAACTCGAAAAAGATGGAGGAGATGAAATCCGATCCATGTCAATCATGTTTGGGTTGATCGGGATTGGCTTATCCGGATCATATGGATTATGGAGCAGGGTGAATAAGTCTTCAAAATTCATTGTCGACTTATGAAAGAAAGGATGGGCGGAATGGAAGGGAAACCGTGAAGACCTGAAATGCAAAACAACATAGTTTTTCATTTTTTTTTTTTTTTTTTGTAGTTTGAGTTTTTTTTTTTTTGTAGTGGTGAAAACCACTATTACACACATACATAAAGCAATAAAGTATTTTTATATATTTTGATTTTTTTTTTTGGGAATTTTCTGATTTTTTTTTTGTAGTGGTGAAAACCACTATTTTAGTATATACATATAATACAGTTTGGATTATGGCTTATGGATGTGGCGGAGGGGGTGGTTCACCTCGTTCTTGTGGAAGAAGCAAGCGAAAGATGGCCTCTTGGAGAGGGAACAATTGGAGATAAAACTCGTCTTGTTCAAGGAGGGGAACAATGGGCGCCGACTCTTCTTCGGATTCATCACCATTTGACATGACGTCAAATTCTTCATAGGCTTCATCTTCGGATTCGTCGGGGTGGAGGATTTCTTCTTCTGAATTAAGATTAATGCTTTGAAAAGCTTGTTCAAAAGAAGAAAGGGATGGAAGTGGTTGGTAGCCCATACCAAAACGCTCAGTGGGTCTCTGGTATGGCATATCGATGCGTTCAGTTACCCCTTGCTCGTATCGACCTAGGCCAAATTGCTGCCAATTATGTCTGTGGAAATAGCGAGAGGGAAAACCCTCCATCCTTTCGATATTGGTAGGGACTGGATGCTTGGGTTCTAGTATGGTGGTAGGACTAGAAGATGACTCTATTCCCCCATATACAAAATTAATGGAATTTGGCATAGAACCCATGTTATAAACCGATCCAATGGATAAATGTTGGTCATGTGGACGACCAAAATCTTTAACTGTTTGCACATTGAACGGTGTGATGTGGACATCTTGGATGGCATACTCACCAATACCGGCATCAGTTAGATGGACCTTGACTTGGGAGGGAGATGGACTAGATGATGGAATAGAAGAATGTGGGATAGAAGAATTGGAAGGATTTGGTTGGGTTGATGCTTCACCGACTTGTGAAACATCACGGTGATGGTTGGGAAGATGGAGGAATAATAGGTGATGTTGAAGAAGGTGTAGAAGAAGGGGGTAATGACGTGGAAAGAGATGATTGGTCATGGCCACATGTGCATGTGGTCACTGATGAAGAAGAAGGAAGATTAGGAGATGAAGAAAGTGGTGAATGAGATGGAATAGCGGAAGAGGAAGATGGTTGCGATATGATGGGTAGCTCCTCGAGAATGGGAGCTTTAGAAGAAGATGGTATAGAAGAAGTAGATGGGGTCAAGAAAAGATGAGTGGATGGCAACACAATCTCATAAGGATTTGAGACATAGTTGCAATGTTTGAAGGGTTCAATGTCAGTAGTTACACAATGAACCTGTCCCTCATATACATACTTCGACATTGATGCAAAGATAGAAGGGACACATCTCATCTCCCTAAGCCAAGGCCGTCCAAGCAATACATTGTATGCCATGGACCCTTCCAAGATGTGAAACAAGGTATGCAAAGTTCGGGCCCCTACCTCAATGGGCAAGATAACCGTGCCAACCATGGAAGATAAAGCATCATTGAATGCTTTAAGAGTAAAAGTCGACTTGGTGATAAGGGATGGCGACAACTCTAGATGACTCAACGCCGATGTTGTAATGATATTGATTGAGGAACCGGTGTCAATTAAGACTCTCTTGAATGGCTTGTGATCGATCTTGGCCATGATATGCAAGTGGAGGATCTATACTTTCGTTGACAAAGGTTTGATTTCAAAATCATAGAAAGTGATGGAGGGCTCCATGCATGTTTGAATACTCCCCACAAAGTTGTTGAAGGCATTAGTATCTTGAGTTTGAAGCTCGATTGACTTTAATATTTCCATTAATGCCTCTCTATGCGGGGGAGATTGTTGAATGAGGTCATAGATCGATAACTTGGCAGAAGCCATTTTTAAACTGGTAGTTAATCGGCTACTCAATGACATGATGGGTCATTGGCGTTGAGTAGAATGATTTAGCGGTTGTTGAGAAGTACTAGCACGTCGTTGGGTCACTGTTACCTGAGGTGGACTGGGAGTTTGTACAGGTGGCTGTGGTTCAGCCTGATTTGGTTGGTTCGCCCTTTGACCCCGGGTTACTACGTTAATAGTACCCACAAAACCTTGGTATTGTTGTACATGGTTGACTTGATTAGGAGGAGTTACCTGAGTTACTCCCCCGGAAGTTGTTGGAGCTTCCTCCCGATGTGGAAGGGGTGTTTGAAATACACCAAGATTTTGATTTTGTTGGGCTAAGGGGCTATCCAATTTAATGGCTCCAATCTCAATAAGATCTTGGATCACATGTTTGAAAGTCGTACAATTATTGATATCGTGTCCATTTTGCCTATGATAAGGACAAAATAGGTACTCCTTGTAATACTTCCCCTTCTAGATGGGTCTAAAGGTTTAAACTCAGGTAAAGTTAACTGATTTGTGCTATATAACTTGTTGAATATGACCGCATATGGTTCATCTAAAGGTGTGAACTGTCGCTTGGGACGATTTGTTTGCCAAGGTCGAGTTTCCATGGTTGGCCCAATATTGTGAGCTGGTTGAGGAGGGGCGGTACCTCATGATAAGCAATTGGTTGCGGTTGACTTTGCATTACTTGTTGTTGTTGAGCCATTACGGGTCGGCTCGCCACCACTTGATTAACTTGGTTAACATTTGAGGCCGAACTAGCCTGTGCTTGTTTTTTTTGGCCATAATTATTATTTCGTTGTTGGCCCTTTTGTTGCCATTCTTTTCTACGGGGTTTTAAAACACCCTCTTGGACTTTAATGTCTTCTATGATACTTGCTTGGGCCAAAGCCTCTTCAAAAGTCCCGTATTGTTGTAATTGGAGTAACCAAGAGATAGGTTTTAGACAACTCGGGTGAACATTTTGGTTAACTCCTCCATTGGTAGGGAGAATGGCAATTTATTAATGATAGCCCTCCAACGGTTTCCAAAGTCATAAACAGTCTCATCGTCATGTTGCTTGAGCTTGTATAAGCTCGGACAATGAGACTTTCCTTTGTACATTTAGGGAGAATCGTTCTAAAAATAGATTAATCAATTGCTCGTAAGCATAAATGCTATGGTGAGGTAAATGATTGTACCATTGTACAACATCTCCTCCTAATGTCTGAGGAAAAGTTCTGAGCATAAGAGCGTCATTATTTTGGATTCTAAAGCTAGCATGCATGAATGAGCTCACATGTTCGTGAGGATCCTCGGTTCCTCGAAATTTGTCAAACTTCGGAAATGTGAAATCAGTCGGATATGGCGGTGAAGGTACCGAAGGATGAATTGGTTGATTGATCAACGACCTTAGCGTAGGTTTCGACTAGATGAGCCAAGCATGTTGAGCATAAGGTTGTCAATCTGTTGTTGCATAGCATGGAGTCGAGAATCTTCATGAAAATTTTGATTCGTTTGATGATTATGATGATGCAATGGAGGAGTGGAAAAATGATGAGATGGGATGAAATTGCCTGGATTAGGCGGTGTGGAATGGACAAGTTGTTGGTATGGATGATACCGAAAAGAAGGTGATTGGGGTGAATGATGAACTGGACTGGGTTGGGAGAAAGGTGGGGTAGGAATGGACACCACCGAAGATTGGGGTACCTGTGTGGGGCCCGAGCTAAGAAAAGTCTGGTCGGGTAGAAATTGGTTGGGGTGTAGGATTTACTACGACAAGTGGTTGGGCATTTTGTTGCTGTTGTTGCTGAAGCAACTTGTCGAGGTACTCCCTAACCTTATTAATTTCTAACCCAAGGGAGGTGGGATGATTGGATGAAGGTGGAGGGCAGGCTGCCATGGTAGTCACAGGAGACTGCATAGCAGGGGCAATGAAGGTGGCTGAAGTAGGCGGTACTTGGGAAGAAACAGTAGACTGTGCCCTGTAGGGGTGAAACCATAAATGGTTTGGGAAGAAGAGGGTTGAAATTGGTCATGGCTAGAGGAGGTTCCACCAACCTCATAGAGAGAATTGGTGTACACCCGGTTAAATGGAGGAGAAAGTGGTCGGGAAGACACTACATTTGTCTCCAAAGGAGGACAATTGAGCATCTGGGAAGATGTTGGAGATGAAGCCGACTGAGCAGATACAACATTAGCCTCAAAAAAAGGGTTAGTGTAGACCTGAGTGAAACCAATGGGTATGGTTGATGCAATATCCTACTGAAAAATAGAATCTTGCATAGGGGAATCTTGGATTGGCT
This sequence comes from Wollemia nobilis, assembly GCA_028583015.1. Lineage (NCBI taxonomy): Eukaryota > Viridiplantae > Streptophyta > Pinopsida > Araucariales > Araucariaceae > Wollemia > Wollemia nobilis. The sequence continues at coordinate 6,188,301 of JAQPPZ010013513.1, forward strand.
CAAGGATATAACCAATGCCATCTCTTAAGTGAGTTTGCACTTGGGCCATATCAATGTGGGTAATATGACAGGAATTGTCTTCCTCCATGGGCATGGCCATGCGATAGACGGTAGAAGGACGTGAAAGACCTGCAGGCGAACCTGCTTGAAATTCACTAGGATAAGTGGTCATGTTGGTGGTGGGGATGTTCTATGAATTATTCATTTGATTATTTAGATTTAACACTTTAGATTGATTCCTTGTTAAGACCATAACGCAATAAATCTAAACAAATTCAGAAAAGAAGAATGCAAAACTTGAATGATAAATTTACACTAAAGAAATTATCAGAAAATAGTCACAACCTAGGTTTCAACTAATGTGTCTTACCTGCGGTTAATTACTTATTTTCTGATCTTAATCGTAGTAAATTTTAAGTGTCCGGTTTATGAGTTTTGCATGTGATCTAATCTTGAATTATTCACAAAAAAAGGTAAAAACTATGGCTAGGAAAGGACAACGAGATTCTTACCGGTGATGAAATCCAACAAGTTTGCTCGGGGTGACCTATGGTGTCCGAGGCAGAAGTTTAATGGATGGAGATGAATTCCACCGTCACTAAACTTCAAGCAATACCTGGTGATGAAATCCAGATATTACTCTTTTAAATGCAATATGAAATGCAAGAATTTTATTTTAAGTGTTTTAGTTGTCTAATGTATACATACAAAGCTATAAATCAAAAGTTCTAATGATCTAAGCAAGAGGCCACCGAAAATATGCCATTTCCTCCGAAGAAGTGGAGTACACCGTTTAAAACCCCCGCCTACCAATGATATCGATATCAAAGGAGCAACCGGAAGGTTCGTCCACTTCTCTCGCTCGGAATCACCCAATGGCAGGAGTACTATTGACATCCAATCAATAGTCCTACTTAGATAACTAAAATAGATAATTCGTAGCTATTCTAATATGCAGCTAGGTATGCAATTTTTTTTTTTATGCAAGCAACAACCAATAATGCAATGCAGAAAAATGTAACAAAAAAATGTATATACAGCTTAACTGTTCTTTTCCAGATTACTTAGTTTTTGTTCATTTTAAAGCAATGATCTGAAAAAAAAACAGAATACAAGAAAAACCAAAACGTAAAAAGTACAGCTTAACAAAGAAAAAAAACGCACTTACTCTAAGCCTACGCTTTTTCTGTAAACCGCCTTCAAACGCCCAAGGGAGTCTGCGCAGCCGAAACGCACCTCTCGTTTCGGATCGGACTTCCGGACGCCGCCCTCCCGTATTTTCGCAAACTCTCTTGAAACCCTAGTTCACGGAACAACGAATTTCATGATTTTCGAAACTCGAAAATAAAACAAAAATAGGAATAGATCAGTAAAGCAAGTATTAAAAACATGAAACCCTAGGGGGTCCCACCGTGATCGCCATTTGTAGATTAAAGATACAACGCCAAAAGAAATAAAGAAATCACAATAAAGGAATGCAAAACAGTTGTACAAAATGAATGATTTTTATTAATCAATGGAGTTTAGAAACTCCTTTTAAGTACAACAGGCCTCAGTAACCCTTTTCGTGATACAAAGTTACAATTTGTGCTAGGGTTCTCCAAACCCTAGCCGGCACAATGTGGTGGCGTCTCCGAAGAATGTATCCTTAACCTCACACAGAATGAGTGGGCTTCATTGTATCCTTTGGCTCGACCACTCCAGCTTAAGCAATGCTATCAACAAATCAGATCTACCACTAGAATCCCGCACACATTAAAATTATCAAAGAGTTAGAAACTAATAAGAGGGCTCCACCGTGTGAGCCCTCGAAAACTAAAACCCTAGATTTATGAAATAAAAATAAAAAATGCAGAATTCAAACAGATTAATACATAAAGAAAGATTACTTGCTTTAGACGAATCTATACCTTTTCCTGTTTAGTTCAGACTTAGGGCCGTAGAAGACTCAGAAGACTCAGGATTAACAGCAATAGCCAACTCCGGACTTAGATAGGGAAGATAAGTAGGTTTAGCCGAAGAGATAGATAGGGTTTGAGCCATCAAGGTGACTCAATTTATAATCTACTCTTAGGGCACACTTTAGGGTTTTAACGACACTTTGAACGTGTGGCTAAGATTAAAGTGGATCCAAGGGTAGAGAATAAATCTAGGTTGTGAAACGGATTAAGATGGATGGACGGATGAGATTAAATGAAGGATGGACGGCTCAGATTAAATCACTTAAACTTTATTTATATATATATATTAAAATATATTAAAATATTAAAATATATATATAAATATTAATTTAAATAAATTTGGGGATGAAAAATGGCGGGAAAAGTGAAATTGGGCCAAATAATGGTGGGAAAGTGTGGATTTGGGCCAAATAATGGCGGGAAGGATGGATGACTGACACATGGCTGGCAGGAAGGTATAGATGACTTACAAGTGGCTGGATTTTGGTGTCTACACAAAATTGAAAAAATCAACCTCAAAAACTTAAAAAATCAAAAAAATGGGCTAAGGTTCTTAGCCGCTCAAGGCAATAGTAGTCGTCATGGCCGTCACTGATGTCAACAGCGGCTAGTGCCAACGATCAATTTTTTGACCGTTGGTAGTTAAACACAGCTATTGATAGCAATAGTGGATCCTAATAGGTAAATTGGGTGCCACTACTGCCAATAATGTCTATGATAAATACCCCTTGCGAGGTCATTTTCCACCCCAAAAATCAAATCCCTCCCACCAAGCTACCTTAATTTTAAATCTACCTAAGGTGAGGTTCATTACCGATAATTTAATGAAGTTTATATAACACCATTAATTAGTGAGGTTCATTTTAAATTCTCAAATTACGAGTGAGAGATGAATAATATACCTTAGGAGCTCTGGCTTTGCCACTAGTAGATGCCTTCGACTGATCTGTCATGGTGGTAAATGGTAAATTTGGTAGCGTTCTGTATCGGTTACTCTCTCTCTCATATCAAAGTTCTCACTTTCACTATCGGCCAACTAGAAATATTGAGTTGCAAAAACCCTAAATTTACTTTTATATTTTCCATTTGGCCCTCAATTGGTGATGGCAACAACAAGCATAGATTAGGGCAACCTCAATCACTGCTATCAACAGCAGCTACAAAAATTGCAAAAACCAACTACAACTTTCAATAGCGACTAGTAACTAGCAATAAATGCACTTATTTTCTCATCATGAGGAGCTTCAAAATGGACAATAATAAATATCTACCGATCTAGAATCTTCAAAATTCATCAAAATAACAAAAACAATCAGATTAATAAAAATTCAAATGCACCTCGTATTTAGTTATTTACCCTATACACTTGGCAATTGCAACAAATTACGCTCCATGCAATCTAGAAAGATGAGTAAATTACCATAAGTCTATTTGAACCAAATTATTCATTGTTGAATTAAAATGTCTTCACTTCAATCCTAAAGAAGGCCATTGTGGTCGAACTGCCCCACGAGAATGATGTGTTCATTCCATTTCTTCTATGATATTTTTAGCAAATCATCAAATATAGTGATTCAACATAAGCTTAATTAGAATTGCTATCATCTTGATTTCCTAATAAGCCATTGCAGTTGGACAGCTCCGCGGGATAGAGGTGTACAATAACTATTAATGGTTGAAATCACAACTATAATAGGATCTGACATACAACAAAATGCAATAAGTCTTGAATCATCTAAATTATTCATCTTGGTCAAGCAACTCATCACTTTAATCACTTGTCCTTTTTCTCATTGACTCGTCATTTGAGGGGGTAGTCATAATATCAAAATTCATGATCAAAATCAACAATGGATCAATCGATCATCTAAATTGTGTTCGTCTTATAAATAATTGCTAACAGCTATCACAAGCTTCCCCATTTGCAAAGGTAAAAATCAAACATAGCAAATTCAAATTTTGGTATTCTATTCTTTGGTCATTGTCATTCGAACAATTCATTCTGATTTCTTGTAGATCATATCCAAAGTTTTACTCAAGTTAAGCCTTTCATTCCATTGGAAGCAATGATTTTGAGATGTGCATCCTTTGTAGGATTGGGGCATCTAGCATTGACCAGATCAATGAACATAAATCAACCTATAATATGGCTTTAGGTGATCTATTTTTGCTCAACATCATGTTTTCCCACAACACATCACAAAAGGGGCATCTGTAGACACCTAAAACATGTCATGTTTAGGAGACTACTCATTTGGATACCTTTGTAAACCATATGAATGATCTTCGACCTTTCCAAGGCTAATAAGTGATTATAATCATTCATTTAGGGCAAGCTGGTCCTATTCAGCCTTAGTCACTGATGACATTAGTAGTTAAGATCCCAAAAAATGATGACAACATCGGCTGGGATCCTAGCTATGCTGAGCAAGAGCGGCTAGCACTGTAACAAACTCAGCCTTCTTAAGCTAAGAAAAATTAGTTGCAACAACTCAAATTGCAATGGTTTTGGAGCAATTTTGGGCAAGGAAGCTTCCAGAGGATTCCTCCCAACTGCTCAAGAAAACTAATTCTTGATCTTGGCTTCCTTGAGAAGCCAATATTAGGATTTGGAGAGTCTATTTATAGACCCCAAAAGAGGTAAATAGAGAGACAAGCTGAATGCAGTGAAGCTTTATCAGATTGGAGAGCTAATTTCAACCCTTGAGGAGTGCCAAGATGTTATCCAATTGGAGAATAAAACATGCATTTGAGGCAATGAAGTTTCCAACATCTTGAGGAGCAAGCTTACCATTTCTCACCAATCCATTGTGAATTCACAATAATTCACCCATAAATTTGTGTTTGGACACACCGATGACCCTTTATCAACAATTCCATGGAAATATTGAGCATCCACAGACCTGATTTCAAGAGAAGGATACCTTCCCCATAGTTGTTGTTTTCAATAGTGGCCCATAGGCTTAGCTACTAGAATTAACAACAGCTAGCAGAGCCAATTGCTATGAGCATCATCGACTAGGGTTTGGTATGCTTAATTCTTTGATTTTGCCATATATTTACGTTTCTTAGCATGCATTTAGACTATTTTAGCATATATTAATCACATTTCATGCATTTCTATGGTTGATTTACAGTTTCATAGGCATATTTGCTTACATTTGTGCACTTCATGCTTTCCTTTATATTCTTTCATATATTAGTTTTCTTTATGTTTAATATACAATATTACATGCATTTCTAGGTTCCTCTATATGTTTCAAGATTTGCTTCATGCTGTATTGTCAATATTATAGGTAACCTTATGTGTCATTATATATGTTCATGAATTATTTAAACATTTGCTATATTTCATATATTTTCTTGGAAATCAACCTCATCATGAGAGGTTTCATGTGCTACTAATGTGCTTTGTTGTTTCCTTGCATGTAGGTGATAGATATCTCAAAGACAAAGCATATTTCAAGACTATTCCTCTTGACATTGGAGAAGGAGGCATCCTAGTAAGCCCTCAAGCAAAGTTATGAAGATCTTAAGAGTCTATTGAAGGCATCTACCACATGAGTTGTGGATTGTAATATGTATCACAATGGTCAATCCCTAAGAGGGATGTTCTTGTAACCTTGTTGTAAAAGAGATTTACAATTATTAATAAATATGGGCACATTCTTTTACTTTCCTCTTTTGCATTTGGTTATTTGATTAATCTTGTCCTTTTGATATCATATTGCATTAGTTGTTAGACTTTTAACGCTCTTTCAATTGATTTTAAATGAAATCTCTTATCATTTTAAAATAAGCATTCATTAATCTTAAATGAAACCTATTATCATTTAAAAATAAAATATTCATTAATTTTAAATGAAACCTACTATCATTTAAAAAAATAATTCATTAATTTTAAATGAAACCTATTATAATTTAAAATAAAGCAATCATTAATTTTAAATGAAACCTATTATCATTTAAAAAATAAAACATTCATTAATTTTAAATGAAACCTATTATCATTTAAAATAAAGCATTCATTAATTTTAAATGAAACCTATTATCATTTAAAAGAAAGCATTCATTAATTTTAAATGAAACCTATTATCATTTAAAATAACAATCTACTTTATATATATATATATATATATATATATATATATATAGATAGATAGATAGGTTTACTCTTTAAAATGTAAGAAGGGAGTTCGTTTATCGCATACTAACATCATACTATTTGTCCGAGCAACACAAGGAGTTATGAAGACAACCAACTCATGCATTATCTCCAAACCATTGAGGTAAATAGTGATGAAGTAAAATATAATCAAACATATGCAACAAACAAGGAGGGAATCTTTCCATCAACCCAATCACCTGTCTCAGCCCGAGAATTTATGATAGCTACTAGGCTATCAACTTGAGGCTCAAGGTGCTAATTGATGATTATCCCTAACCAATAATGCATGCCTATATGAAGGTATCCATCCATGTTACCCCAAGTTGCCTTATCATCACTTCCCCAACCTCAAGTACCCTCACCTTTGGTGGATGACTCAACTTCTTCCACCTACGAGCATACCTGATCCTACACATTGGCAACTTGTTAGTAGTATCATGTTCTTCCATATCAACTAACATCACATAGTTGCTTAATTGCACAAAATCAAGTATTAAAGCACCATAAAATTAATACATTGTTTTCCAGGTCACAAAGTCCACCAGGGAGGGTCATGACATCCTACCCCACTGGGACTAAACACCGTCCTGGGTGTTTCTAGTTTTACAAACAATAACAAACAAAAGCAAATTATTACATTTATAAATTTTCAAACAAGAAGGGAAAATGTTTTTTGCATATCCTCCACTTTCTCCCAAGTGGCATTCCTTTCAAAGAAATGGTCCCACTAGACTTTACATTGCTCAAGAGTTTGATTCCACATAGTCTTAGAATGGAACTCGAGGATATTTACTAGCATCACTTCAATTGCCTCTGGATTTACCATCTGCAAATTAGAAACATCCCACACATGTTCAGGGTCAACAATATATTTCCTAAGCAAAGATATGTGGAAGGTGTCATGGATTTTTGATAGATTAGGAGGTAAAGCAAGTTGGTAAGCAACCGAACTGATCTTTTCAGTGATCTCAAAGGGTCCTACAAACCGTGGATCCAACTTCATGGATTTAATCACACTTTTCATTGGTTTAACCCTTAGGAACACTTTGTCTCCCATCGAGTACTCCCTCAGAGTTCTCTTCAAATCAACATAACTCTTCTACCTATCAACAACTTCTTTGAGTCTTTTCCTGATTACCTTCAATTGATATTCCATTTCTTTGACCATTTTTGGCCCAATCACAACTCTATCCTCTAGGTTATCCCAAGACAATGGTGTCCTACACTTTCATCCATACAAGGCATCGAAAGGTGCCATTCCTAGAGATGAGTGATGCCCATTATTGTAGGTAAACTCTACCAGATGTAGATAGTCTTCCCAATGAGACTTGTGATCCATGTAGTACATGTAGAGCATGTCCTCTAGTACTTGGTTTACCTATTCTATTTGATCATCTATCTCAAGGTGGTATGCCAAACTCATATTCAGTTTCGTACCTATTGCATGATGAAGGGATTTCCAAAATTTAAAAGTGAACTTGGAATCCCTATCTGAGATGATTACCTCAAGAAACCCATGCAATCGAAACACTTCTTTGGAAAATATGTTAGCCACCACCTGAGCATCGTCCTTACTGCTCCTAGGTATAAAATGTGAAACCTTAGTCAATTTGTCGACTACTACTAGGATTGCATCATGTTGGTACCTAGTCTTAGGTAAACCTACTATAAAATCCATAGATATGACCTACCATTTCTACGTAGGTACATCATGTGGATAAAACTATCCTACGGGATGCTTGTGCTTTGCTTTAACCTTTTGAAATTTGAGGCATCGAGCAACAAAATAGGTAATATCCTTCTTCATTCCTACCTAGAAGAAGGTTATTTTCATGTTTTCCCTCATTTTGGCCCCTCCAGGGTGAGAAAAATAAGGATATCTATGGGATTATTGCATTAATATCTTTCTTAAATCACCCGCTTTTGGTATGATGATCCTACCTTTGTAGCACAAAAGGTTATCTATCATTCCAAACTCCTTATTACCCTAGGGTCTCTATCCATTCTAGCTTGAATTTCCAGGTAATACTCATCCCGAGATTGCTCTTGTCTCACTTGGTCCATCAACTTCATGTGACTTCTAGTTATGGCTACTATGTGTCTCCTTCTACTCAAGGTATCAACAACCTTATTCTCTTTCCCATTTATGTACTCAATTTCAAAGTCATACTCAACAAGAAACTTGATCCATATTCTCTGTCTCACATTGAGTATTGGTTGGGTAAATATGTACCTTAGACTTTGGTGGTCAAATTTCAATTCAAAAGGTCTCCCCACCAAATAGTGGCACTAGACCTTTAGAGTGTGCACCACAATATCTAGCTCTAAATCATGAGTAGCATAATTAACTTCATGCTTTTTAATATTTCTTGAAGTATAAGCTACTACTAACTCTTCTTGCATGAGTACTCCTCCTAACCCTTCCAGCGATGCATCAGTGCATACTAAAAAATCTCCTTGAGGGTCTAGAATTTTCAATATTGGTGCGGTAGTGAGTTTCTACTTTAGTAATGTGAAGGCAGCTTCACACTTTTCTATCCATTTGAATTCCTTCCCTTTCTTCTGAAGGTTAGTTATTGTTGCAATAATCTTGGAGAAATATTTTATATAACGTCTATAGTAGCTCGTTAACCCCATGAAGCTTTGTATCTCAATGATATTAGTAGGGGGTGTCTAGTTTAATATGGCTTCAATCTTCTTTGGATCCACAATAATTCCTTCTACTGATATAATATATCCTAGATATCATACCTCTGAAACATAGAAATCACTCTTGGCTAGATTTCCATAGAGTTGGTTTTCCCTTAACAACTCTAACATGATCTTGAGATGTTTATCATGTTCTTCCTTGTTTTGAGAGTATATTAGGATATCATCTAGGAATACAAGGACAAATTGGTCTAGGTGCCTTCTAAATATATTTTTCATTAAATTCATGAAGGCAGGTTAGGGTGTTAGTCAATCCAAAGGGTAGGACTGTAAACTCATAGTACCCATACCTAGTCTTGAATGTTGTCTTGTGAGTATCCTCCTCACGTATTCTTAACTGATGATACCCTGATCTCAGTTGATCTTAGTAAACATCGTGGCATATCTCAATTGATCAAATAAATCTTTGATTCTAGGTAGGAGATATCGGTTCTTGATTGTAGCTTTATTCAGCATTCTATAGTCAATACAAAGTCTCAAAGAACCATCTTTCTTTTTCACAAATAAAACCGGTGCACCCCAAGGTGACACGCTTGGTTTTATCAACCCTTTTTCCAATAGCCCTTGTAGTTGTACTTTTAACTCCTACATCTCAATAGGGGTCATCCTATACGAATATCTATGTATAGGTTCCACTCTTGGCATAAGATCGATAGTAAAATCAAATTCTCGCACAGGAGGGAGTCCAGGTAAATCCTTAGGAAATACATCCTTGAAATCTTGCAAAATTGGGTGTGTTTCCAACACCTCTTTCTTTTTATCTTCTCCAACTTCATTTAGCTTAATCACATAGACTATCCCTCCTTTCCTGAGGGCTTTCTTTAGCTACATAGTTGATAGCATCTGGGGTTTGAATGCCCCCTACTCACTATGAATTCTCAATATTTCTTTGCCTTCCTTTGAATACTCGATCCATCTATCTTGGAAATTGATTAAGGCTTTATGGGCCTGTAACCAATCCATCCCTAGGATCACATAGAAGGTATGAAGTGGAGATACATATAAATAACCTTCTGTGGTCCCACTAGCTAAAGCAATTTTTATCATGGGAAAACACTAGTTTACCGAGTAGGTTTACCCAAAACCATACTCAACCTTCCATCCATGGGCCAAATATCCTGGTATTTTTGGCATATCCTTTGCTAACTTACAAGAAATGAAACTATCGGTGGCCCCACTATCAATTAAAATATTCACTTGCTTGTTAAAAATCTTACCTTTTATAATCAATGGAGTAACTTGCCCCTCAAGCTTTTGAATCCTAGTTGTAGCATAGATCTAGTGTGCATGTTCCTTTCCTTTAGTGTTGGATGTGCTAGGCTCTATGTGGTGCATACATTGCATGTCATAATGTAGACCTCTATAATTATAACACCCATATTTGGGTCCTTTCCGATTCTCTAAATTCTACTCCTCTCCTTTGATTGTTGGAACTAGAGTTTACGGTTTCTACGGTTGAGGCTTAGCATTGTTGGGGTTGTTGCATTTCTTATAAAATTTCTTCTTGAACTTCTTCTGATTTTTGTAAAAAAATTTCTTATAATTTTGGGGGATTTTGGCCTTCTTGTTCACCCTCCCATTTTATGAACCCATCGTTGTTCCTCTTCTTTAGTGTTTGTCGATCTTTCTTGGATAAGGTGTCATATTTATAATGGAAATATGAAATTGCTTTATTCGCCAGGTCGTACGCCTTTTGTAACAACTTAGGCTCATGCATGTCTACATCATGCTTTATCCTAGATTCCAACCCATGAGTAAACTTATGAACCCACATTTTCTCATCATAGGCAAGTACATACTTCAACAATCTTACCAAATTTTTGTAGTATATCTCCACTATGTTGGTTCCTTGCCTTAGACTGGAAAACTCCTCGAATTTTAATATGACTATGAATTGATGAAAAAACCTAGATACTAAGGTCTAACTGAGTTGAATTGAAATGCTTTATTTTTCTAAGGCCTAACCCTCCAAATTTCCTAGGCTAGCATACCTTCTTCCAAGCCACTAGCACCAATCGTTTCTTTTCTTCCACTCCAGTCCACAAGAAGTTGTTGCATATTTGATCAATATTTTTAGTCACTATGCCTAGTATTCGAAAGACAAAAGAGCAGTAAACTAGGATGCTTTGAAGAGTGATTTTAATGAGTTGGTACTTGCTCACCTGGTTGAGTGTAGCACCTTTCCAACTTGCCAGTCTCATTTTAAATTTGTCCATGAGGGCTTTCCAAAGATCCTCCTTGATTCTTCCTTTGAAGAGTGGAATACCTAGATAGGTGCAAGGGAAGGAGCTTATCTGGCACCCAAATAAATTAGCAATCCTCCTTTGTCTAAGCGGGGGGTGTTTAGAAATAATAGCTTACTCTTATTGAAATTTATCTTCTACTAGGATGCTCATTCATAATCTTTCAAGACCTCAAAAATTTGCTTTGCTTCCATAAATGAAGCTTATCCCAAAATTATTCTATCATCCATAAATTGATGGTGTGTAGTGGCTAGAAAAATTGTTGCTAGATGCAAGCCTTTGATCCTACCATTGCCTTTCCTTGCTCTAATAGCCCTACCCAAAACCTCTACCATAATGATGAAGAGATATAGAGAAATTGGGTCACCCTATCGGAGTCCTCGTTGAGATTGGAAAAAACATGCAGGTTCCCCATTTATGAGTACAGAGAATGAAGCAGAGGACACACATGTGCTAATCCATTTTCTTCATTCAAGACTAAAGTCAAACTTGCTTAGGACCTTGTCTAGGAAATGCCAATTTACCCTATCATATGCCTTCTGCATATCCAATTTCAAGAACATCCCTTCCCCCTTTCTCCTATCTATAGAATGCAACACTTCATGTATCTCTATAATACCATCCATTATTTATCTTTTGCTCACAAAGCCATCTTATTCCTTTGAAATGATCTTGGGTAATTTATGCTTCAATCGATTAGCTAGCAGCTTATCAATAGCTTATAAATGGTATTACATAGACTAACTAGAAAAAATCTTGAACTCATTGACCCCTTGGAATTTAGGGATCAATGCCAAGAATGTGGCATTCCATGACTTTAGTAGGGCATTAGAGGTCTAAAATTCACATAGCGCCTTCCAAAAATCTTCTCCCACTATGTCCCAGAAGTATTGGAAGAATTATGTCAAAAATTCGTTAGGGCCACGCGCTTTATTATTTGGGAAGAACATGATTGTATCCTTGACTTCTTCCTTGGTGAAGGGCTTCAATAAACTATTTTTTATATCCTCATCTATCATGCAGGGAATATGTTCTAACAGGGTCTCTCCTATTGTTTTCTCAATTGGTTCATCATCATAGAGTAAATCCTAGAAGAAATTCACCCCCATTTGTTTGATTTCTTGAATACTCACTATTTTCTCAAATTGGAAAGGATACTTCTTCCTTAGCTTATCTTCATTTTCATACAATAACGAGATATTATCTAAACCTATTTTAGGGAGATATTTCATATTATAATTGGTAATTTTTTCCACCCAACTTTTAGAGGCCATCATTCTGTCCAACCTACACATTATCAGGTCTTTCCCTACTTTGTGGTTAGTCCAAGTATACTTCTAGTCATGCAGTTCTAGATCCATCAACTAGAAAGAAGGCATGAAGCTCTACATGTCCTCAACAAATTCCCCTAATTCTTGTTTTCCTCCTATTTTCTCTTTAGCCAAAAGTGGGGTGTTGGAGTCCCCAGCAATGAGCCAAGGGAGATATGCCCAAGCTTGCCTAGTTATGGATAGATCTTCTCAAAGCTAATTTTTATCACGATGTGGTATTGGAGCATAAATTTTTGTCACCACGAGTTCCTCTTTAATTGCTTAAATTAAAATGATGTAGAAATCGTGTTACCTGAATAGTGTACCATATTTCCTATCATCAATTCCTCCTTCCACAACACCAAGATACCTCTTGAACACCCACTTGCTGCTTTCGCAACCAAGCCTACATTCTTCCATATTTTCTTTTTTGTTTTAGCGATGTTTTCTTCTTGTATTTTTGACTTATGTTATAAAATTATGTCGAGGTCATGGTCTTTCTTCATGTCTTTGATTATTCTTTGTTTGATGCTTGAGTTGACCACCTTTATATTGAGATAATATCTTCATTTTCTAAGGATTTTTTGGGTTTTCTCCACCTTTGCTCAAGTCCAAGATCCTTTGCATCCCACTCACAATCTCTTTTTTTTTGTTTCTTTAAATAGAATTTTAGAGGCACTTGGGCATCCCCTTGAGTCTTTTCCAACATTGGCACTCTTCCTTGTCCTTCTTGTCATTCTAATGAACTGCTTAGGATCTTTTTCTTCATTTATTCCACCAAAGTCAGCTTCCTAATATAGTTGCATGGCACCACCTTCCATGTCATCTTGTTTCATTAACTTCCCTATCATCCAAATTTTGACCTTGCTCTTTTTCATTTGTTCCATCCATCTTGCTTCATTCAATTCATCAATTTTGAACTCAATAGTTTTTTCCTCCTATTCTGACTGTTCTACTTCTTGGGGTATCTCACCCTATTCCAAATCCTCGACTTCACTTTCATTATTGGTTCTTGTCTCAACTTCCTCTTGAGTCCTATCCTCTTGCCTACTTTAATTTATGTTCTAAGAACATGTTTTTGGGCGACATATAAATGCCTTCTTCCACTGTTCTTTTGGCCGCTTTGGGCAATTATTCTAACTATGGCCACCATTGTCACATAAGTTGCATATGAAATAGGCGATGGTCTAGTTCCAAACTTTGTGCTCAGACATCAACTTAATCGACTTAGGGAGGGGTTTAGACAAGTCCACCATTACACAGAAGCAGGCCACGATCAATTAAGAGCAGGCCTCCGTCACCAAATCCATTGAAATTAGTTTTCCAATTGATTTCGCAATGCATAAAGACAAACTAGGAAGGTTGACCCAATTCATAGGTCAACCTAGGAAGGTTGACCCAATTCATAGGGTAAACTAGGAAGGTTGACCCACACTAGCATAGAGACAATTTGATCTTTAAATGGACTGAAGTCAGGGTGCCAACAATCCAATAACAAACTTCTCTTGTTGAAGACCATGGGCTTTCCATTAGAACATTCTTTAAATCCTCTCCATAAATAAATTTAAAAAGCACATAATTATTTAGCATTGCAATTTCTTTCACCTAACCCTTAAGATCCAATTTTGTCACCAAATCTATATTTGGTGACAAGTCCAAGAGTTTTCCTACTAAACAAGAGTTATCCCAAGCCGTCATCTAATTGAGTAATGGTCTTCCAAATATGTAAGTAAAGACCTCCATCCCTATTCTACCCAATCAAAAAGTCTCGGAGGACCTAGTCGATCACCAATATAACTCCATATACAATTATTATGTTATTATAATATTACATAATCAAGAATACAATATAACTCAAAATTCTATAAAAACCAAAAATAAATTTTACGTAGTAGTTGAAACAGTGTACCGCTGGGCATCTTTCCAAGGCGAAACCCTCCACAGGAATGCCTATACCTATAACATTTATTTCACAAACTCGTCTGCATATGCTTCTGTGGCCTTAGAATTCCGTGTTTACTCGTCAAGGGTAGTTATTAAACATAGACAAGGAATAGTCCTATTCAAAAAAAACAAATCCAGAGATTTCTATTGGTAGTCCTCCAGAGATTTCTATTAATAGTTTTTTTTTTTAAATTTACATGGTGAAGCTTTTTTTTATGGCTGCCACAGTATTCTGCGCTGTCTCCTCCTATAACCAACATGTCACAATCATTTTAAACCTTTTGCGCCGCTGAAAGCACCATGAAAGGGACAAGCGTTCAGTCTGGCGAGCCCGAGATTTGAACCTTGGACCTCCGCTCCCTTATGGAGTTTGGATGAACCAATTGGTCTACACCTCGGACCTTAATTAATTAATAGTTAATACTCTACTTTTATTTATTTAATGTTTTTCCTCGTCAATTCACAATTTTTAGCCTCTTTCACACTTTCACAGTTATTATAATAATTCCGTAGTTATGTAATCTTGTATTGTAGTGCACAACAGCTACTAGTAAACCCCACATTTCCCCGTTTTCAAGCAGGTACGAAATGGTCATTACTGTCTGTAATTTACAATTCTGATGTGATATTTTAGTCTTCATAGGAGCTCTTTAATAAGAAAATTAACCTTCGAGAATGCTTCGGTGATATTTTGGTTCGGTTCATTTTATTTATCTAGTTAAGCCGGGTAGGACATACTTTGGACTTGGTCATCAAATTCCAGGTTAAAAATTACTTATCCGAGGTTATCAGATTGACCTGTGCACGTCATCATGACGGGAAGGTTGGTTCATTTGCCTTAAATAAATAAAATTTATAGAGATATTGTTTAAGCTTTGGAAATTTAAGTTAGGCAACTAGCTGTATAGAATAAGTGGAGTCATCTTGGCCTTGATGAGAAGCTTAGTTCATTTGCCTTAAATAAATAAATGAAATTTATAGAGATAGCATTATAAATTTGTTAGGAAAATAGTAATTTGTTTAAGTTTTGTGAACTTAGTTCATTTGAAATTTATAGAGATAGCACTATGAATTTGCTAGGGAAAATAGTAATTTGTTTAAGTTTTGGAAATGTAAGTTAGGCAACTTGCTTTACAGAATAAGTGGAGTTCTCTTGGCCTTGATGTGAAGCTTAGTTCATTTGCCTTAAATAAATGAATGAAACTTATAGAGATAGCACTATGAATTTGGTAGGGAAAATAGTAATTTGCTTAAGCTTTGGAAAATTAGTTCAATTGCCTTAAATAAATAAAACTTATAGAGATAGCACTATAAATTTGCTAGGAAAAATAATAATTTGCTTAAGCTTTGGAAACGCAAGTTAAGCAACTTTTTTTTTATACATAGGGGAATTAGAAACCTAAGTTAGGCAACTAGCTTCGCTTAGTTCATTTGCCTTAAATAAATGAATGAAACTTAAAGAGATAGCACCATGAATTTGCTAGGGGAAACAGTAATTTGCTTAAGCTTTGGAAACTTAGTTCATTTGCCTTAAATAAATAAATGAAACTTTACATGTGGAAAAGATGGCCTCTTGATTATAAAATTTGAATATGCATGCAAAGATTGATTTATGATCATGGAATCACCTCAAAGGATTGTCAATTGATGTTAAAGTGAAAAGGTTATCAAATTAAGTTTGATGGTGCTTTTAGAAAAAAGCTAAACTAATAAAAGTTGTATTTTCATTGGATAAAAGGATTTCACCTATAGTAAAATGTTTTACTTAATATTATAAGTCTTAGCCTTTAATGGATAATATTTTTTTCCCATTAGAAAGATAGGACAATGTGCATAGTTCTTAAGTTCAAAGTAATTTATGATAAACTATATTTGTATTTTTTCAATTTTATTTTGAAGAGTTTTATTATAAATATTAAGTATATTAAAACCATAAGTAAAGTTTGCTTTTGTTTTTTAATCTTAAATTTCAATGTTCTTATATTTATACATATTCCATTTTTTTCATTTATTAGAGATTTGAAGTAAAACCTTTATTTTAAATTTTTACATTGTAAATTTTAAAAATAACATTTTATTTTATTTTATTTTAATAAAATAAAATATTTATGTAATTGTATTTATCCACTATATATTGTTTTAACCAAATTTTAGTTACCAAAATATAAACTTTACCTTATTAAATTAAAACCTTAAATTTTTTATTTAAAGTTTCAAATTAAACCTACTCAAATGAGATCTTCACTATTTAAATCTAATAAATCTCATTAGATTTACAAATTTTTATTATTATATCAAAATTAATAACCACATACATTATAGTTAAAATGAAAGTGTGACCAAAACCTACTTAAATTTTTTATTTAAAGTTTCAAATTAAACCTACTCAAATGAGATCTTCACTATTTAACTCTAATAAATCTCATTAGCTTTACAAATTTTTATTATTATATCAAAATTAATAACCACATACATTATAGTTAAAATGAAAGTGTGACCAAAACCTTGTAAATGGGAGATAATGAAGAGAGAGGGTGGGAGGATGGAGAGAGGGAAAGCAGGCGAGCGAGTGGCGAATGGAGAGTGATCGGGAGGATGCGACATAAAGGAGGCAGGATGGTCAGGCAAGAGTCTAGGAGGGACAAGCCATGGCAGTGATGACGGGGCAGGGCCTGATGCAGCAAGGGCCCAGGTGGATGGGTCGAACAAGAGCGCTAAAGACCCTCCTGACAAGGAGGGACCAAGAGGCAGGGTAAACCCAAACCAAAAAGGATCCTACGCCGAGGTACTAAGTCCAAGATCCCCAACAAAGCAACCCACCCAAGAACTGCTTCCTTGTGGAGCATATTTGGTCATCCCTTAAGACCTAATGGACAACTACCTGGAGCTTGAGTGTTTCACTCTGATTGGCAAGTTCGTAGGAGGGCGACCAAACATGGAGACCATTCAAAAATGGGATTTTTCCAAGTGGAAGACCAACGAAAACATGGAAATTGTTTCCCTCTCTCGGGGGTTTTTCGCCATCAGGCTCAACACTCAGGAGGACTGCTGCAACATCTTGGTCGAGGGACCATGGTTCCTAGGGCGTAAGAGCCTTTTTATTTGGAATTGGGGAGAGGATTTCAACCCTGAAATCCAAAACATAAATGTAGCTCCTCTATGGGTTAGGTTGCCAAACCTCCCTTTCCAATGCTGGCATAAGAATGTCATTAGAGGGATAGCCCGGTCCATAGGTGAGCTAGTTGCCATTGATTCTTCCACCAAGGTCCGATCCAGGATGGTCCATGCCCGCTTCTATGTCTTCGCTAACTTGGAAACAGAGTTACCCACTTTCATAAACTTGTATAGAGGATCACGCATCATCAAGAGGCAACCCATAGAGTACGAAAACAAGCCAATCTTTTGTACTCACTGTCGCACTCAAGGTCACCTCCAGAATCAGTGCCCTGTATTGAGGGCCCAAAATCAAAAGGTGACAGGCCCAAATAAGGGTATGAAGAGGAACCAGGGTATTCCCCATCTCAACAAGAAGTCGATGCTAGGCTCAAAACACATCATGCATAATCCCGCCCACCAAGAACCTCAAGAAGAAGGTTAGAGTGATGTTCCATATCAAGGTAAGCAAAATCATGAGCGAGGAGAAGCCTCCCCGTTAGCCCAAAAGGATCAAGAGGTGCTCTCAAAATCCTTGCTTCACACCACTCCTCGCATAGAGGATCTAGTTACCCAGGTACATACCCTTCCTGAAATTGTTGTTCTAAACTATTTTAAGGATGAGTACCTAGCGGGCAATAGGAAATCCCCAAACCGCTCGAATAGGGGTGAGGTACACCTTTCTCATTTCTTTGAAAAAGAAGGATCATCCGTCTCTGGGAGAATCAACCCCAGAAACACTAGGAGCCAAAAATAGGCCATTGACTATGGCAACAAAAGGAAAAGAGGGAGACCCTCTAACAATGAGAAGAAAAACAAGGAAACGACGAAGGACATCACAAATGGAACCCAGTTGATGCTTTTCTCTGACGATTCTAAAAACTAGAATGACAAGCAAGGAACCAAACCCCCATTCTAGCTGGTGAAGGGAGGCAAGAAAAACCCTAAACCCTCAAAATGAAGGTCCTCTCATGGAATGTGAGGGGCCTCAATGAGGCATCCAAGCAACGATCGATGGTTGACCTAAGGAAAAGGATCAATCCTTCCATATTCATTATGCAAGAAACAAAAATCGATGAGCTCTCTTCTCGAAAGTCTGCCAAGGCCATTTGGGCCAAAGGAGAGTGCCTTATCAGTCCAGATCAAGGCATGTCAAGTGGGCTCATGTGACTTTGGGACCATATCCTGGTTGAAGGAAGGCTTTTATCATCCTCGAGCAGGATCCTAAACATTTTGTTTCACTCTAAGACCAACAATTAGTATTGGATCTTGTACAACATTTATGCTCCAAATTCCCCCATCAAGTGGTCCGAAATGTGGGAAACTGTAACTCAAATTAGGACCACCTTCAACACCTTTCCATGGATCATAAGAGGAGACTTCAATAGCCCGTTGCATCCATCTGAGAAGAAAGGAGGTAACAACTCTTTCAACAGAAGCATGGAGGATTTCAGAGGTTTTGTCAATACCAATGAGCTCATGGATGTTAAGCTCAAGGGGTCCTATTTCACTTGGAGCAATAGGAGGATTGATAGCAGGCTCATCCAGGTGAAGCTGGACAAGTTCTCATCTCTCAAGAAGCTATCCCTCTGTTTGGAAATTCCACCCTATTGGCCTTACCTCAAATCGGATCAGACCATAGTACCATCCTCCTTGAAACTGGCAGGCCTCCCTCCTTCAAAACGCCTTTATGTTTTGAAGCCATATGGACTCTCCACAAGGATTTCAAAGATCAAGTGTCCTCATGGTGGTATCAAAAATTTGGAGGATCCACCACTTCTCGGCTGGCTCAGAAATTGAAGATGGTCAAAGAAAACTTGAAAATATGGAACAAGGAGGTTTTTGGCAACCTTTTTGCTAGTAAAAATACCATTACTGAGAAACTTCAGGATATGGAAAGGAGAATCGAAGTTGGGGACCACAACAGCCCCACTAGGGAGGAGGAAAGGAACCTCCTAGCATATTTCCATAACATCTTGGCTAGAGAGGAAACCTTATGGAGGTAGAATTCAAGAGACCTGTGGGTCAAGAAAGGCGATTCTAACACCAGGTTCTTTCACGCCTCCACTATGCAACACGGGGTATCCAACAAGATTAGGAAGATTATGTGAAGCAATGGATCATCCATTAAGGACATAGTTGAGATCAGGGTTGAAGCGGTGTCATTTTTTAAGAATCTCTTAGGAAGTGCCCCGGAGGGTTATAGTCAAGCTCAGGATACTCTCCTATCAAATATTCCTTGCATCGTTCCTCAGGATGCAAACCTCAGACTGGTGAAACCTTTCTCCCATGATGAGATTAAGGAGACCTTGTTTTCAATGCAACCTGATAAAGCCCCTGGGCCGAATGGTTTCTCTTTGAGGTTTTTCCAAAACCTATGGGATGTTGTGGAGAAAGATGTCTGTGAGGCCATTAGAGAGATCCAGTCAACCAAATTTATCCCTTACAGTTTCAAATCCACCTTCTTGGCCCTCATCCCAAAAGCCTCTAACTGCAAATACATCTTTGATTATAGGCCTATCATCCTGTGCAATATTATCTACAAAGTGTTGACCAAGGTTATGGTCAACACATTGAAGCCCATTCTCCCCCTGATCATTGATCAGTCTCAAGACAGTTCGATGAAAGGGAGGAACATCCTAGATGGGGTCATATCGATCCATGAAACCTTACACTCTATCTCAATGACCAAGAAGGTTGCCCTTTTACTCAATCTTGATATGAACAAGACTTTTGATAAGGTTGACAGAGGTTTCCTTCAAGATATCCTCCTCAAGTTTATTTTTCATCCCCTATGGGTTGACCTCATCCAGGGATGCATTTCCTCCCCTTGGTTCTCTGTCCTAGTCAATGGCTCTCCTACCAATTTCTTGTAGAGCTCAAGAGGTCTGTGTCAAGGGGATCCTCTGTCCCCATCCTTTTCATCATCCTCATAGAAGATTTGGGAGGAGCCCTCAAGGATGCCCAAAAATGAAAGAAGGTGACCGACATCCTCCCTACCTCGGGGATTGGGGCAATCAACCATCAACAATTTGTGGATGAAACACTCCTATCCACCATAGCATCATTAGCTCAAGCCATATCCATAAAATGAATCCCAGGACTCTATGAGAGTGATGTCGATAAAAAAGTTAACTACATCAAAAGCAAGATCTTTTGTCTCAACACCCTTGTCAGGCTTCAAGTTCAGATTGCAAGGATCATGGGATGCTCTATTGACTCCCTCCCCACTACCTATCTTGGTCTCCCTCTCTTCTACGGGTGTGCTAAGGAAGGGATGTGGAAAGACAAGTTCTTATCCCAAGCTGCCAAGGCAACCCTCACTATGGCGTGCCTCCAAGGGATTCTGACCTTTTTCATGTCTGTTTTCAGATTGCCTGCCTCGATTCTTCACAATATTGAGTAGACCCAACAAAACTTTCTTTGGTTAGGCAATGAAGAGAAGTCTAGGTTTCCTTTGGTGGCCTGGGACAAAGTTTGTAGAAGCAAGAAGCAAGGAGGATTAGGGTTTAGGATAATGGCCAAGATGAACCTAACGCTCATTGTCAAACACACCTAGAGGATCCTAGTAGATGAACCGACATAATGGGTTAGAATTATCGAGAGGAAATACCTCACTAACACTTCCTTTCTTGAGGATGGGATTCCCACTAGGGGGTCGACTTTCTGGAAAGCCATTGTCCAATCCAGGCCGCTGATCTAAGACGACATCAAGTGGATCCTTAGGGATGGTCGGAGCATATATTTTTGGAAGGATAGGTGGGCCCTAGAGGACCCTCTCTCTGAGCAGACCGAGTTGGTTCACCTTAAAAATTTTCTTGATAACAACTTTTGGCAGAGGGTGGCCAATTTCATTGAATGGAGAAATGGATCCCTATAGTGGAAATTCATTGATGTAGAGGGGCTAGATACTGAGATCGACTTCCTGTCCTTCGTCCTTAAGGACATCATCATACCCACCAGCAGAGGTCTGAATCGAATGATTTGGAGGGGGACCGATGATGGTGGATTCCATGTCAAATCTGCTTATGAATTCCAATGCAAAGGGCTAAAATCGGACTTTCCTTGCAACGTGGTCTGGAGGAAATGTCTTTCTTCCAATGGCCCAATTCTTTCAAAAATCCCAAGCTCGTTTTCTTGGGGAATGCTTGCTTCCACCATTGTTAGTGGCAGATATTATTGGAATGCAATGGTCGGGTCTTCGGTAATCCTCCTAGATATCCTCCCTCAGTCACTCATAGGGCCATTGCCTTTGCCATTGAGAACTCCAAGCTTATCCCCAGCCCATGGCCCAAGCATGTGTTTGAAGAGGGGTTGTTCAAATACTTGAAGTTATCAGGGGAGATCAAGAAGCAAGAGGATCTGTGGTCATCCAGGAAGGACGTCAGGTGGGTCAGGACTCCTCAAGGATGGTTGAAGTTAAATTTTTATGGGACCTCTCGGGGTAACCCAGGGGTGGCCACTGCGGGTGGATCAGTTAGAGACCATAATGGACAGCTCATCCTGGATTTCTTTGAAAACTTGGGGTTTCAAACCAATCATGTTGCGGAGGCCAGAGGACTTTTGAGAGGACTAGAGCTCATTGCGAAGGATCCCTGACCCTTGGTAGTTGAAGGGGACTCACTGAACATCATTAACTACATGTTGAATTCCCAGAATCTGGCGTGGAAGGTTTTCAATGTCATTTCTGAGGCGAGGAACCTCCTCCTCCGGAGGAACCTAGTCCAAGTCAAGCACACCTACAGGGAGGGCAATGGTTTAGCTGACCACTTGACAAATAAGGGATTACTGTCCACATGTCTCGTGGTGTTGCGACAGTTGTTTTCGATGGACATGGAGCAGGTCGCCAGCCAGGATATCACTCATGATTCCACATAAGCAAGAAGAGAGGATCGAGCTTGAGCGAATGGGCACGGGGAGCGCCGCGACACCTATGACAATTCCACCAATAATTTTGTTGTTTTTTCAACATGTTTTACCTCCAGTTTGAGGTTTCTGATGTAGCCCTCCTAGGCATTACTATTTTTTTTTTTTTTACTATGGTTTCTACTATACTAGCCCAAGGGGCTCCTTTTGTTACTAAGGGCTGCGACCTCTCTTGTTTATAAGGTTTTGGGATCCTCTTAAAAAACCATTTTGTATATAAAATATCTACTTACCAAAAAAAAAAAAAAAGTGTTAAATTATGAGAGGTAGTCTCAGAAAAATGTCCATTATCCATTGTAGTTGTATTTAAAGATATAAAATTATAGTGAAAGTGTTGCCTTTGACTGTTTTTCATTTACTACTTTGCATTTGCTCTAAACACTACAATGTCATAATATTTAAATGTCTTATCTATTTGCCTTAAGTTTATTTAAAAAAAAAACATTATAGGTCCAATCTCTTCATAAGGTCTTCAAAATTTTATTAAAAATAAAAATAAAAATAAAAATATATTTTTAATAAGGTTGTTTTATTTTAGTGTCTCTATTTTGAAGGTGTACTGAACAAGTATTTTGAAGACAAACCACAAAAACTACAAAATATTGAAAAACAGCTTCCATGTTCTGCTAGCAACACAATCTTCCCGACCAGCCTGAATCCCTCGCTTCACCAGAAGCTCTGCCATCAATTTCTTCCTAAATCAAGAGAAAGTTCTATATCAAAGTCTTTAAAAGGAAGCTTATATTATAATGTTATTATAATATAGATAAAAATATATATTATATTATATAATTAAAGACATAATATAACTTAAAAATTTATATAACCAAAAATAAAATTGACGTAGGAAAACGTCCGTAACAGTGTAGTAGTTGAAGTAGTCACCGCTGGCCATCTTTTCCAAGTCGAAACTCTTCACAGGAATGCTTAACAAACTCCTGTGCATATGCTTCTGTGGACTTAGAATTCTGTGAATATTCGTCGAGGGTAGGTATTAAGCATAGACTAGGAATAGTCTTATTTAAAATAAAAATAAAAATAGGTACTACTGAATCCTTATCCTCATCACTTCACCATTCTTCACACAATTCTATAGTTATTTAATCTTATATTATAGTGTAAAATAGGTACTACTAAACCCCACCTTTCCGCGTTTTCAAGCCGGCAAGAAATGGTCATTGCTGTGTGTAATTTACAATTCTAATGTGATATTTTGGTCTTCTTCATACTAGCTCTCTATTTAGAAAATTGACCGTCGAGAATGCTTCGGTGCTATTTGCATTTTCTTTTATTTTTCATTTAAGAATTACTTATCTTGCCCTAAGCACGTCATCTTATGATCTGCATGACGCGAAGCTTACTTCATTTGCCTTCAATAAACAAATGTGAATTTGGTAGGAAAAGTAATGTTTTTTTTATTTATTAAAAATTAGTTACATTTACAGTTTTTTATTATTAGATAAGATTTAAATTTTGGGGTTGGTTTTTATAATTTTTATGTCACTTTATTGTTGTTGAGGGGTACCTAAGGGGACCACCACTGATTTGGGATTGGCACTGCCCTCATCAGTATACTCAGAATCAGACGGCTACCTTTACACAAACAAATATACTTCCAAAGTTTAAAACTACATATTTTTATTGATAAACACTAAATCCACCTAAACCCTTTAAAACAGAAGATAATAATTTACTTCAACTGAAAACAGAAGATAATAACTTGAAAAAGTAAGTTAGACAACTAACTCTATAGCATAAGTGGAGTTAGCTTGGATTTTTAATTTGTTTGAAAGGTATTTAAGATAAAACCCTTTATTAGTGGAACTTTGTGTAGAGTTTAAAATTTTAAATAATTTTTTAAAGATATATAATTAATTTAAAAAATTATTATTATTTGAACAAGTATGGCTATTATGCTATATATATATATATATATAAATATAGTTTTTTTTATCAAACTTACCTTTAACAATACACCATGCAAGCCATTAGGTAAAAAAAATAAAACTAAGAATTGTAACCATTGTACAATTTTTATGTAATTTGCGTGTTGTATAGCAAATAGCTTCCTGACTATTCAATTATGAAGTTTAGAAAAAAATTAAAATTAAAAAAATAATTTGTGAAGCTTGAGTCTTAATAGTTAAAATAAATTATTTTTTATAAATTTAAAAAATAAAACATAATACAAAGTAATATATTAAGTGAATTTTGAGCAATTAAAATAAGTTATCTTTTAAATAAATTTTATTTTTCAGCTTAGCTTTTTAAATAAAGGGGTAAAAATTTATTGATAAAAAGTCTGGATTACAGAGTAAAACTGAGCTTCCAACCAGGACTCAAATAAACAGCCAAACAGGCTAAAACCATTAGACTAGAAAGACACCCAAAAAAGACAAAGAAGAACAAACCACATTAAGTCTACACATCCTTGTGGATCAACTCCCACAAGCGTTGAGAGTCCCCAGACGGTAGACTCCCAATTATCGATACTCCAAGGATCCAGCAGCTCAGAAGCCATTTTGGCCAGGTAATCAACAACCACATTCCATTTCCTTGGAATGTGCACAAATGATATAAATTCAAACTCTTCACTCATTCTGAGAATTTAAATGGCTACAGAGGCCAACTACCAATTAACTTCCTCCATCCTTTTACTGTTAAAAATATTAACCACAATTTGAGAATCAGATTCGCAGATAATCCTATGCCAGCCAAGAGAAAACCCCCTCCACAAGGCCTCAAGAATTGCAAGAGCTTCCATAAAATTGTTGGAGTGAACACCTTTATAAATGGAAAAGAAAATACTGACACCACCAGTAGAGTCTCTCCCAACACCGTCAATGCCAACATGTCCAGGATTACCCCTGGACGATCCATCAGTATTAATTTTTAAAACTCCTCTAGGGGGTGGCTTCCACCTACCATCTCTCCTAACCTTTTTGCTGAGCTGAGGAACCCTACTAGGGCTAGAAGAGTTCACACCATCCTCAAAGAGACCAAGGGCTTGTTGTACCTTCTCCTCCTTATAATCCAAAAGAGGGTCCACATCACATTTGCTATGGATGGTTTCCTGAACCATATACAGGATCCTTTGCCAGATCTATTGAACAGCCAAATAATTTCCCTGAAATATGCATCGGTTTTGTTCGAGCCAAATTTGTCAGATGATGCAAGAAGGGCCCAAATTCCAAGCCACTCGAAGGAAGGGGGCCTTGGTCGGAGGTCTGCCTAGACTACTCCAAAACTCCACCAGGGACAACACATGAAAACATGGATGGTTCCAAGCGCTCCACCAATGGTGCCAAATGTCTTTGGCAAAGGAGCATTGGAAAAATAAATGAGAAGAGTCATCCTCATTCTTACTGCAAAGGACACAAAAAGAGGGACCCTGAAATCCCCTCTTCCTCACATTATCCCAAGTGAGGCATTTATTACGAGCTACCAACTAGAGAAAGAAGTTACATTTTGGCTAGACAAATTTGTTCCACACCTTTTTCCACCAAGTGACAGGAATACTCCCATACTTTTGTTTATCAAGAGCATGATAACCATATGCTACCGAGTAGGTTCCCTTAGGATCAAGGTTCCAAGCCAGAATATCTTTACCCCTCAATGAAGAACAAGGCCTCCCCATAAGAATAAGAGCAAGCACCTCTTTGTCCTTGGCCAGTCCCCCTTGGGGCCATTCTTGTGGATATTTAACTGTACATCTCCATATTTCCAAAAGACTAGATATTTTTAAAGTCCTCCACATGAGACTAGTCTGCTTCTAAGAAAAAAATGCGTAGGGAACGTAACCTAGGATATTGATTCAAGATATGAGGGTGACCATCCAAAGAATCCTCCCAAAAAAAAGTATTTGATCCCCGATTGCAAATCTAGAACAAACCCTACTTAATTAAATTAGCTCCTCTTTTCAGAGTGTCCCAGATAACCGAACCTTTCCCAACCAAGCTGACTCTAGGGATCTCAGCCTCAAAAATACCTCTCAAGTACTTACAAGATAATATTTTAGCCCAAATCTGATCTTGAGAGGTACACCATCTCCAATAAAGTTTTGCATCCAAAGCCTTCCCAAAAAGAGTTGTCTGTCGCAACCCAAGGCCTTCTTCTTGCATCGGCCTACATATAGAATCCCACCTAACCAAACTTCATTTAGATTGATAAAGTTTTCTAGATCATAAAAATTGTCTTGAAAAAGCATCCATGTCCTTGATGAAGTGAGAGGGAGCTATTTGTACAAAACATCTATAAATGGGTAAAGCTTGAACAACAAATTTTAAAAGCAACACTCTACCTACAGTGGATAGTCATCTGAAAGTCTAGTGATTCACCTTCCTTCTAAACTTATCAATCATAGTCTGCCAAGAAGATCTAGGTAGAGGATGAGATGAAATTGGAATACCAAGATAAATGAAGGGGAGAGTCCCAACCTGGAATCTTAGAATACGAGCAATCTTGGCTTGAATAAGAGGAGGCGCATTGAAGAAGAAAATAGAAGACTTGTCCTCATTAATCAACTGTCCGAAAGCACCAAGATATATGTCAAGTGACTGTCTAATATTACCAGCTTCCCTGATAGTGACAACTCCCAACAAAGCAGTATCATCAAAAAATTGAAGGTGGGAAAGAGGTGGCAAACTACTATCCCACTTCCACCCCTGAATCAGACCCTGCATGACTTGAGACATGAGCAATATTCCCAAACCTTTCGTCATAATGATAAACAAATAAGGATATAAAGGATATCATTGCCTCAATCCCCTTGAGGCCTCAAAAAGCTCTGATGGCTCATTATTAACAAGAACAAAGAATGAGGAAGAAGAAACAAAGCTCATCACCCATCTAATCCATTCCTCCTCAAATCCAAAAGCAACAAGAAATTTTTGAAGAAAGGACCATATGACTCGATCATAGGCTTTGGCCATGTCCAAATTAATGAACATAGTTTTCTCCTTAGAAGTTTCCATCGAATGAAAAGCTTCTGTAGCAATAACAACCCCATACAAGATTTGTCAGCCAACAACAAACCCTCCTTGCTCCTCAAAGATGATTTTTCTCAATCATATCTTCAACCTCTTAGCAATAATTTGTGATGATATTATACATAACATTGCAGAGAGCAATAGGCCTGAACATATCCAAGGAATTTGCTCCCTCTTTTTTGGGTATAAGCACCACAAAGGTAGCATTTAGGGCCCTTAGCATCTATTTGTTCTTTTGGGACTCATGGACCACCTCCAAAAGATCAAATTTGATTAAATTCCAAAACTCCTGATAAAACTCAATCGAGAATCCATCTGGACCTAGGGCTTTTCCTTTTTTCATCTTGAATACAACATTTTCCAACTCCTCAAGGGAAATTGGACCCATCAAGTGCTCATTCATCTAACTAGAAATAATCTCTGGAATACAATTTAGAATAAGCTTTTCATTCTCATCATCTGATAGGGAGTCCTCCTTGAAGAGAGAGGAAAAATACCTCTTAGTATCTTCTAAAATATCCTTGAAAGAAGAGAGAAGGACACCTTCAGAATTCACAAGAGGTAATCAGGTTACCATTACGACGAGCCTTAACTGAGTTATAAAAGAAGGTCGTGTTCCTATCCCCTTCTTAAAGCCAATCTACTCGAGCTTTTTTCTTCCAAAAAAATTCTTCCCTTATTTCCCATTCAGCAAGGTCTTTCGTAGCCTCATATTCCTCAACAAGAAGCTCCTTCATGAATCCCTGATCTCTAATCTTCCTTGAAGATTCTTCCATGCTCCTAAGAGCTGCCAGCTTAGCCAAGGAAAGGTTCCCAAAATTCAGTCTATTCCATCTCTTCAATTTATGTTTTACAAATTGTAGTCGCTTCATAAAGGAATACATAGTGGTTCCATGAGGAGGTTTGCCAATGGTCCACCAACCTTGCATGAAATCATGAAGCTTAGGATCACGAAGCCACATAAGTTGAAACTTAAATTAGGGATTCTTTTTTAGCCCTAAATCCAAAGCAGAGAGTTTGATAGGCCAATGATCAGATCTCCTACCCTCTAGAATCATAGAACTAGCACTTCTGTTATTACCCATCCAATAACTTGATATCAAAAAGCTATCTAGTCTCTCTGAGATGGAAGCTTCCCCACACCTTCTAATGTGCTTGATGTCAACCAAGTTTAGGGCTTGGATATGATCATTGAAGATAGAATAAAAAGGCTTGAGACGGTCCACCCCACCACGTTTCTCCTCCAGACAAGTGATAGAGTTGAAGTCTCCAGCCAAAATCCATGGGTACGGTCTTTTATTCTTTTTATTTATTTATTTTTATTATATATATAATTAAAAACTAGCCGCACCCACACCCGATGAACCCTATTTTTGGTGGGAGCTGCACCTGCACCTGCACCCATACTCGTGATTCCCGCCACACCCACACCCCTACACCTAGTAACCTTGCTTTTAGGTATATTTTGTCTAAGGAGAATATGAAAGCATTACAACCTCTACTTCCTAATTGTACTTTTACTTATACTATTTTTCTTATCTTTCCAAGACAATATGAATCTACTAGGTTGCTCTAATCATAATGGAAGAATGAATGCAATTGTTGGATAGTCTACTTCTTAAATGTTTTTTTTATTTTGACTATTTGGGGTTACCTTTTCAAGACAATGGAAATCTATTAGGTTGCTCCATTAACATTGAAAGAATAAATGAAATGTTGGATTAGTTTTTTTAAACCAAAAGCATTTTGCATCATATAAAGAAATGTTTCTACTATTATTTTGGATAGATTCATGGGATCAATACCCACATATCATTACTAAATTTTTAGGACTTTAATGAGTAAAAACATCCATAGAAAATAGGGATTGGATCAAAATTGAAAGATATTTCAACACTAGTCAACCGAGGGATTATAGGTTAAGTATTTTAAGAAGTTAGATAAGTGGCCAATTTCAATCCCTTCAAAATTGACACCCATCATGACTAAAATATTGGCAAAAATATTTCTCACAGGTAGATATGAGGAGAGTGAATTAACTTGGAGCTATGGGAGCCTTGGAGTGTACACAATGAAGGATGGATAGTATAATATCCTTCCAGAACCTCCTCCTCAAGCATATCAAGTTGAGGATTAGAGAAAGATTTGGCAGTTAAAGGGTTGGCCAAAAGTAAACTTATTTTCCTGGCAATTCATGCACAAAGAAATGCTTACATTTGATAATATGATATGCAGGGGAATTGTTGGTCCATTCCAATGTGTTTTATGCTACAAAAGTGAGGAAACATCTGACCACTTGAAGTTTGAATGCCCGTTCACACACCAAATCTGGGAGTGATGGTTTTTAGCTTATAAAATTTAAGCCAATGGTGATTAGAATTGGATTAATATTTGGGAAATATGGAAGAGGGGTAGATTTAAATTTGAAGCTCTTCGTATTAGGTGGAATCTTGGATTAAAATTTATTTGGTGGTAAGTGTGGTTGGAGAGAAATGGTATAATTTTTAGAGAAACATTTTCATTCTTAGTGGCATCTAGCAAGTTATTTTGAGTAAAATCATGAAAACTATGGTAGTGAATTCTAAAGAGGAAACTTAAGCTAATATAGGGACATTATAGAAGGAAGTCAAAGTGCAAGAGGGGTAGGACAGAGCTAGTTGGAAACCACCCCCAAAAGGTTGGAAATGATTGTAGCATGGTGGTTATAGGGGCGGACTACGCGAAGATCTGTGTGGCGGCTTCTAGGGCGGACATCGCAGAATACTGTGGCGACCATAAAAGCTGGACAGCCTGCCCGAATTCGTGGCGGCTACCGATTCCACCATGTAAATTCAAAAAAAAAAAAAAATTAATATTGATGGAGCTACAAAAGGCAATCTGGATAGAGTAGGACTTGAAGTGGTCTACAGGAATCATGTTGGGACAATCCTCTATTAGGAGTTGTAGGGCCTAGGTAGAGCCATGAAAAATGAAGCAAAATCCTTAGCTATCAAATTTACTTCTATTTGGGTGGTAAGACAAGGTTATAAGAGGATAATCATAGAATCAAATTCTCAAATCTTGGTAGGAGTTCTAAATTGCATGAGGAACTTTTCTTTGGAGATGTTGAGGATTCTTGTCATCCAAATTAAGGAATTATGGAGGAATTAGATGATGTGATTTTGATTTATGTGGGTAGAGCTCTAAATAAAGTGGTAGACTTTCTAGTTAACATGGATATCGATAAGGAGGTAGGGGTTTAGTAACACAATGACATGGCTATTAAAGATGAGAGGATTAAGCAGGTTGGTGAGCAAATCTAGTGTTTAGCAAATGTGGACAACCATTTCAAACATATGGTTTAGAAGATTTGGCTCCAATGCAAATCTCATTTTACTATTGTAAATAGGTGTTCTTGTCAACTAAGGTTAGGAGGAGTCTCATACCAACTTGTAATTAATCTTGTTTTAATATAATTTTTCAAAAAGAATCATTGGCTTGAAATAAATAATTGAATATTCAAAAGTAAATATTGAAATCATATATAGGTTTAGATTCTTATTTTTGTCTTTGTCACGTAACTTTTTTAGAAATGATGTTTATCATGAAGTATTATCTATGAAAAAAATGTATAAATGATGTTTATCATAGGAAATATCATATATGGAAAAAGAAATATTAGCCTCCTATTTATAGAACTTTAATATGCACATAAGTGTAATATTTTATAATGAATTACACAAAGCATTTTTTTGAATTGATGCTAATTTTTTATTTATTTACATGGTGGAATTCGTAGCTACCACGATGATCTAGATGTGTTGTCTACCTTTATGGTCGTTACAATATTCGTGTTCTCTACCTCAAAATATGCAACACATTACTCCATGTAGTCCACCCCTAGAACCACCATGTCGCATTCATTTTAAACCTTTTACATCGTTGAAAGCACCAGGAAAGAGATAAACATTCATTTTGACAAGTCCCGAGACTTGAACCCTAGGCATCCACCCCCCTTAAGGGGTTTTGCCACAACAATTGGTCTACACCACATACCCAAATTTGCTAAATTTGAAAAGTCATTAAACTTAATTTTCATGGTTTTGCTAAATTTTAAAAGTCGTTAAACTTAATTTTCATGATGCTTATGAAGAAACCTTTATGAAAGTCAATAAAAATGGTGTTCTTTATTGTTTATAAAGTTTTAACCTATAATAAAAAATTTAGAAGTAGAATTATAAGTTTTGGACTTCAATAGATAATAAACCTCCCCATAAGAAATATAGGACATGATGTTTGGTTCTTAAATTCAATTTAATTTATATCAAAATATTTTTGTGTTTATTTTTTATTTTTGTAAATAAATAATAGGCTATGTGAGGATTCTATTGGGACCACTTCCATTAAAATAAAAAAATATTGCATTGCTCTCTTTGCACTATTATCGTATTAATTAAACCATATCCAACTTGTTATTTTATCAAAGATATTCATAATTTTCCTTTCTATAAAAGGCATTCATCATCTTCCTCAAATTGGCATGTTTTTGCAATGAACTCCTTGATATCATTTTTATTAAACCATGAAACCTAACTCATCTAGTTTCCTTCTAAGGTTTGAATTTTTCTAAGATATGAATGACTAAAATATTCTACCTAGTTTTCATATCTTTAAATACATTGTCTATAACCACTTTTCAATTCCCAAACACCTCTTTTTTAGGGGTCTTATTCATGTCCCTAATATTCAAAGATATTATTTTTATAATCACTTTTTTTTTTTTTTTGTGGGTTTATCCCTACTTCTTGTTAACACTTGTGATATTTTCTTTTGATTTCCCAGATTAATATCCCTCTAAGTTTTTTTTTTCTTTTTTCTTTTTTCTTCTTAAGTCCTCCTCTCTTTTTTTCATTCCCACAAACACTTTCGTCTTCATCAATCTCTTTGATTTTTTAACACTATTCATTGTGAGACTTATTATCTATAGGTTTGTCTTTCTTTTAAGGATCCAAAGTAAATCTAATAACCTTAAAATCACTTTCTTCTTTATGTTTCTCATGCAAGGATGCTCCTCCATAGAAATTACCTTATGTTTTTCTAAAAACCCTAAATTACTATGGATTTCCTCCATCTTCATTTATTTATTGTGCTACTCTTAGAACCCTAAAGTTCAAGGTATAACCTCTACACTAATTTCACTTTTTTTTCAAAAGAGGCTTCTATACTACTTGATAAAAATAAAAATTATTTATTTGGAATAAACTTGAGCTCTGTTGCCTTCTTTGTTTTAGAAGTTTCCATCACATCTTCCTTTGCAACTTTAATTCCTTTTGAATTTAAATTTATGCATTATACTTTTCCATATCTTCTATTCTTATTTGTTTCTTCTAATGGTTCTAATGGTTGATACAAATGATGTATGTTGGCCTTTACCATATGATATAAACACAATTTTTGTACCTCTTCTTTTGGAGTGCAATATCCTTGATTTAATTAGCTTATATTACAATATAATTTCCTTGCTTCATCTTGAAGTTTATCCCATTGATCAATTTTTTGTTTCTTTACTCATCATTTTTACTTTGCAATATATTGCCATGTTTTCAATATTATAACATATGTGACATCAAAACATTATGTTTTCATAATCTATTTGTTAATCCCATTCTCTTGATTTAGATTTAATCTTAATCGGTTATGGAAAAGGTTTTGAAATATCCATAACAACACATATCTAAGTATATATAGCATACTTTCGCTTCGTAGTATTCAATCCCTCATTTATAAATTTCCCTAAGGTATTTCCAATATTCTTCGAAAGATCTTGATTGATAAGTTTATATGGAAGTCCAAAAAGCCTAAACACACCAAAAGCTTTTTAATAGTTTTTATCTTGAAAAAAGAATATCTCCATGGTTTTAAATAAAGGACACCTCTCCATAAACCATGGGCCACTACCTATTATTTTATCTCTAATTTTTAAACTAGAAAAAATGATGAGGAAAAAACCTTTAGGCAAAAAATTCATAGAGTAAATTGAATTCAATCCCCACTTTCATTGATCCAATTTTGAATCTTTGAAAACCCATGAAACTTTCATATTGGTCCTCTGCTTTTAAGAACCATTATATCATGCTCAACCATCTATCCTTGATAATCACTTTCAATATGTATAACATGTGCTTCCTCTATTGAACTTGCTATATATTCACTCTTCCTATTATCTTCAACATAGGCATCTATACTTCCATAAAGAGTATTCTAAATTTTAATAAGGAATTTCAAATATGAATTTTTATAGGGATTAATTAATTATTAATTAAACTTAGGTTTAATTAATATTAATTAATTAGTTTTTAATAGGTTTAGATTTGATTTCATGTAAAAATTATATCCTTTGAGTCTCTTGTCAAAAACTTATCAGTTTACAACCCTTTGATCATCATAGTTGCAAGCTTTTTGATAACCTTTTGTATTTCTAGCCATGGTTTTTTATCATGGTTTTTGTTTTACCATTTATTTTGTAAAGGCTTCTTTGCCTATAAATTCAATTTAGGATCAATCAATGGAATGTTCAGGGAATTTTGTGTCCATCTTGTCTCTTATGTGGTCCTTTGGTGATCTGTATCATATAGTATCAAAGCGGTCGATATTCCTCTCTAATCTATTTAGTTGTTTGTTTATTTGCTTAGGAGATGAATTTCCATTCAGACTTGTGTCTTTGCTATAGAATACATGTATTTATCTGGCCCTCCATTATACATAATCAATTTTTTTCTTATGTATTTGTTTCTATGTTTATTACTACCTTAGGTGTTTATTATAGTCCCCCCACTCTCTTTTGGTCCTCATAATTTGACCTTGCCACTCTGCAAACATTTTGATTATGCAAGGAAACCTTTTAGGTGTAATTCTATGTCATTTTGATAAAAAGCTTGAGAATTTTTGTAGAACCCACAAAGCATGAAGTAGCATTTCATTATTTTGGGGTCTCATCTCGCCTAGATGAAGAGCATTGGTGTTCACTGTCTCCTGCAAATATACTTCACATTTTTACGATGTTGTCTTTCCATAATTGTCATAGTGTCATTCTAAGCCAAGCTCAACAAGTAGAAGATAATAATTGGTAAGAAAACATGGTTCAATATCTATTACACTTAGTATATTTTGATGTCCAGCCTCTAACATGAACTTTGAAAAAAAAGTTATATTTATTGACTACAATTGCCCCCATGGTGAGGATGTTTAGCTTCTACATAGCGATTATAATGTGCCCATTTATTAGTGTCTATAAAAATAAAAATAAAAATAAATATTAGAATGTGCAAAGCATGCCATCAATGCCTTAGTAGCTTGAGTAGTGTGCCCATGCATGTCATTCGATGCCACCTAAATGGGTAGCACATGCTCCATCAAGTACCTCATTAACATGCAATATGTGGGTCATTCAAGGCCTTAGTAGCGTGTGCAACATAAATCATTCAACATCACAACAACACACACAAGGTGCACCACTGGGCACCACAACAACCCACCCACATATGCCACCTAGTGCTATAGACCAGTGCACATAGGGCACCACCTCGACATACCACCCCTCACCTAGCATGGATGTCTATGAAATTACCACAAGTTGCATATTGTTCAACACATAGTGGAGAATGTAAAAAGCAACGAATGTATAATTGAATTCCTAAAGTTTTCCCTTTACCAAATTCATCAACCCTTCTTTTGATTTCTAGTATCTTTTGTACTTTGTCTTTTAAGGGCCCAAATTAGTACTTTGGGAGGCATATTAACCACAAAATATTTTACCCATATTTTTAGTGGGGTAGACACATATTTTCTCTAATTGATTTTGCTTTTTTATTTATTACATGTTTGATCAAAGAACAACAACCTATATAAATATTTTAATAAAAACACATTCAATATAATATTCTATTGGAATATTTTGTGGTGGAATATTCCCTCATCCTTGTGTTTGGAGGGTAAAAGCAATTTGCTCTTCTATTTTACTAATAGAGGGACATTGTAATTTTTTGTATTTTAAGGCACTCATTTTTCCTTGAGTATACCCTTGTTTATACTCGTTAGGTATTTTTGAGTTGGATACATTTGTGGTGCTATTTTTAAATTTTGTAACTATTTGATATGTTAATCTTGTTTCAAATATTCTCTTTTAGAAGGGAGTGCATTTTTGGTAGTGCTTGAAAATCCTAAACAAAATAGTGATCTCCTCACAAATTTGATTAGTCACCATCACTAGCATTCACTAGAGGAGCTATGACACATTGGCAAACAAAACAAATGATCGCACTAGCTAATATAGTTAGTAATTTTACTGATAAAGTTAATAACATGTAAATACAACCTCCATCACCTCAGTTCCACACTCTTGACACCCATTCTCATATCAAATGTTGAATTCTAGACATGGAAACTTGGTTTACTTACAACCAACTCCCTAATGATGATAAGGTGCTTTTTACGAAGTTGAAACTATCAGAAGTTGCTAAAATTTTGATCAAAAAGTGACAAACTACTTAAAATACCATCACCACTTAGAATCAATTAATCACAGCCTTGAAGGTTACATTATATCCATCTAATTATGAGGATTATTTTCTAATCCAATGGATTTGCTTGAGACAAGGAAGCCACATGTCTGTCTAGGACTATATCCTCCAGTTCAATTGCTTACACATATTGCTTCACACATAAGATCCTACACCTACTATTATTGCTAAGTTTAAGAGTGGTATTTAGAAACACTTATTTTGAGAGTTGAAATACACTCCACTTGACACACTTGATGCAAATTTCAATCAAGCTCAAATTATAGAGAATAAAATTCCTACTCAGTCTTGTGCACCTCGATCTTCCTTTTCACTAGGTGCTCACCACTCATCTTTTTCAACATATCCTTGATCATCTTTATTATCTCCTCAGTACTTTTCAATAAACACCTCCATACCTTTGAGTTATCCACATCAACAAAATTCTTACTATATGAAGAAGTCATTTTCTTCTTCTTCTCACTCTCCTTATTTCTCTTCTCCTTCTCCAACTTCTTCTTCTAATATATTTTGTCATTATTATAAAGATAAGGAACATATGAGATATGCCTATACAAATAAGAAAAGGAAACAATTGCTTGTACAGTCTCCTAAGAAGCAAACATTTGAGGAGGGAGCTTTTCAAAATCTCATCAAGAGTTGTGGAGAAGATCACATTTATCCTAAGTTAGAATATCAAATCAATAATGTCATCTTACTCAATCACCAATTCTTTGCAGGTGGTCATGATAATCTGTTTGTTACTCATGCTCATTTGACATCTAATTTTGTTGTGCATTATATCATCAATAATGGCTCATAGAAAAAATTGATTGCACAGTCCATTATTGATAATTTGCACCTACCTACACATCCTAATCCTTGTCCATACTCACTTGTGTTAGAATTCCCAAGAGTAGAACTACAAAGAATTACAATATTTGAAGAAATAAAATAGAACTGATTGATTATTCCATGGATCAACTTTGTATAAATAACAAAGTTGATCATTGAGAGTCGTTGGATTACAACAACTCCTCAAATATGATCTAGACTATAACTGAGAGTTCACCTGAATTATGAAGGAGTGGAAACTCAAGTAAGTCTATCCTTGTAGAACTTAAGAGAATAATTACTTATTCTAACACCCCCCTTAAGTGATACTAGGGGTGTATTGTACAAATGAGTCCCGAAAACAAAGCCTGATGAGGTACTCATGTACAATGATTTAATTTTGAGTAGATGGTAAAAACCCAATGGGAAAAACCATATATCAAAAGGAAAAAAGGAAGAGATATGTCTTCGGTTTGTGAAGATTATCCTTTTAAAAAGGATGAGTCTTGGCAACATGGCTTGATGAGGTACTCATTTATAATATATATGAGAGATGGTGAAAAAAACCACATGGGAAAAACCATCTGCTATGAAATAAATAGGCATGTCTTTGGATGGCAAATATTGTCCTTAATAACACAAAAAATAATGATTCCTGACAACATGGCCTGATAAGGTACTCATGTACAATATGTAAGGGAGAGATGATAAAAAAACCACATGGGAAAAAACCATCCTCCAAAGAATACAATAATAAAAGGAGAGGTGTAAAGACCTTTGTTTCAATGTAGTTGTAATACTCCAAGTTTCTCTCACAACTGTATGTAACGCAGAGAAGGAAATGACTTGGTGAAGATGTCTGCAACCTGATTTTTATTTGGAATGTAGTTCAAGTATATGTCCCCATTCTGAATATGCTATCGAATGAAGTGCATGTGTATCTCAATGTGCCTGGTGCGCTAATGTTCAACTGGATTGCATTCAATATGAATTGTGCTCTGATTGTCACACCAAATAGTAATAGGTTTTCATTGGAAAACTCAAATTATTTTAGAATCTGATGAATCCAAAGAGCTTCCTGACTTGCTAAAACTACTGCCCTGTATTCTGCCTCTGTAGATGATAAGGCAACTACTTGTTATTTGTTGCATAACCAAGAAATTTGCGAAGAATCAAGACAAAAAACATAGACAAAAGTTGAACATCCGTCTTCTACTAAAGCTGCCCAATCTAAATTCGTGTAGCCAATGATATCCATGGATTTTATCTCATATACGAGCCCAAAGTGAGTAGTTCCTTGCAAGTAGCAGAGGATCCTTTTTGCTGCTTTCGAGTGACTGAAATGAGGTTGATGAGAGAATCTGGATATAAGCCAACAACATATGAGATATCTAGACGGGTATGAGTAAGGTATAATAGACTCCCTACAAGCTGATGGAATAGAGTTGCATCACATAGAGGGGATGTGTAGGAAGTACTTAGATTGACTCCAGACTAAAAAGGTGTAGGAGAGGATTTGTAATTTGTCATTTTAAACCTTTGAAGAAGATCTAGAGTGTGTTTTTGTTGACACAATGAAATTCCTACATTTTTTTGATTTATTTGGATCCCAAGGAAAAAATGTGCTAGACCCAGATCAACCAAATCAATTTTTTTAGAGAGGGAGTCTTTTATAGTCTGAATGTGAGAAAAGTCACTACCAGTGAATAGCAGATCATCAACATATAGAAAAAGTATGGTGATTTTTCCTTCATCTCTCCAAATGTAGACTGTGTTATCAGACTCACAATGAGAAAAACCTGATGAAAGAAGGAAGAAGTCCATTTTTTCATACCAAGCTCTAGGAGCTTGTTTGAGGCTATAACGAGACTTCTTTAGTCTACAAACAAGAGAGAAGTCTTGAGTGAAACCAACATGTTGTTCTATGAATATCTCTTCCTCTAAGTCCGCATGTAAGAAAGCACTTTTTACATCTATTTGAAAGACATACCACTTTTGGGAAGCAGCCAGAGCAAGAACCAGTATAACAGAATCCATTTTGGCAACTGGTGCAAAGGTTTCAACATAATCAATTCCTTCAATTTGAGAGAAACCTTTGGCTACTAGGCAACCTTTATGTTTTTTAGTTTCTCCATTAGGCCCATATTTTGTTCTGTAAATCCATTTACAATGAACTAATTTCCTTCCTTTAGGTAGGGGAACTAAATCCCAAGTTTCACTTTTTATTAAGGAAGAGAATTTGTTCTCCATGGCATCATTCCATTCTTTAATACCAGTTGTCTCTTTGAAGGATTGAGGAACAAAGGAAATAGACTAACATATAAGACCAGTGCCTCTGGATGATGGAAGATTTTGAATGTAAGGAGTAGCTTCTTTAAAAATGGTGCGGGCCCATTTTGGCATAGTGAAAGGAGTTGAAGGAGTGGAAAGAATTTGAGTTGGAGTTATAGGTTCCTCATCTTGATCATCAATATCTAAATTAATCTCTAAATTTGGTTCTTCATTATATTGAGGTTCTACTATAGGAGAAGGCTCAATAGGAGAAGAGGATGGTTGAGGATCTTTTTGAGGGAATGTTTCATCAAATTGGACATTCCTATGAAAAATACCTCATGAGTTGTGGGATCAAGGAACCTGTATGCTTTCATTTCCTCACAATAACCAACAAAGATGAGCTTTTTGCTTTTATTATCTGGAGTATTCATTTTCTTCTTTGGAATGTGCGCCCAAGCAGTACATCCAAAAATATTGAAGGAGACATTTGTTTTTGATCCAGTCCATGCTTCTTCAGGAGTTAAATGGTCAAGAGCTTTATGAGGTGTGCGATTTTGAATATAGTTTACACAGTTTATAGCTTCTACCCAAAAAAAATTTGGAAGATATCTTGAATGGAGCATGTAGTTTACCATTTCCTTTAATATTTGGTTTTTCCTCTCTACAATGCCATTTTGTTGTGGATTATGGGAGACAAAATGTTGATGAATGATGCCATGACTTGGTATAAATATGGAGAACTCATTACTGTAGTATTCCCCCCATTATCTGTGTAAAATTGCTTGATGTTGCAAGAGGCTTGATTTTCAACTAAGGCTTTGAAGACTTTGAAGTGGGACATAACATCACTTTTATATTTTAGGAAGTAGATCCAAGTTCTTCTAGAAAATTCATAAATGAAGGTTAGAGCATATTTTGCTCCTTTGAAATAAGGTTCTGAAAAAAAATTAGGTCACTATGGATTAACACTAGAGGGGATGAGGCTTTTAGAGAACCACTTGATGGGAAATGATCTTGATGTTGATTTCCAAGAGCATATCATGGACATACTCCATCAATAGAAGTAAATTGAGGTAAACTTATTAACATTTCATGGGTGCTCAATTATTTTAGGTAGTTATAACTGAGATGACCAAACCTTTCATGCCAAATTTTGCTTTCAAGATCTCCATGAGCCACAAAATAGGAGGCCCTTTATAGATTTTTGAATCATTTGATGTGAAATAGGCAAGTGTTGTGATCAATATCTCCTTTGGCTACAAGAGAGTGGGGGTCTTGTAAGTCTCTTATCTCAACTCCTGTTGGAGAGAAGAGAACAATTTTCCCCTTTCTAGAAGTGCAAATCTAATAGACAAAGAGGATATTTGTTGCAATGCTTGGAACATAGAGAACATTATTGATAGAGCTACCATAAATGGATATGTCACCCTTTCCTTTGACTGGGATAAATGATGAGTCACCAAATTCTATGCTACATGTTGAACTTGAGGAGATAGAAGATAATGACTCATATGAAGCAGTCATGTGATGAGTTGCTCCAAAATCTAGGACCTAGTAATTAGATGAAGTATTGGTGGTATTCCCTTGGGCATTTAGGGCTTTTCATATTTGCTTTTTATTGTCTATCTTTTTATCCTTTATAGCTACCTCTAGTTGTAATCTTTTCCAGCATTTGTTTGCAGAATGACCATTCTTTTTGTAGCGAGTACAAGTTATGGGACTTCTTTCTTTCTTTTTGAATTTTTCTTTAGAGGAGGTGGATGCTACTAAGGCTTTAGAGGAAGAGGAAGAGATCTCATACTTTGCAAGTTTTGTTTCTTCTCTAGTTAGTCTCTCACATAATTCTTCTAAGGAGGGCATTTTGAAACTTGCACCAAGAGCATCTTTTGTAGATAGAAAGGTGGTTGTGAATATCTGAAATACACCATTTAATTTAGACAGAAATAGATAGATGCATTATTCATATTTTTTATCCTTTCTACTACCTTTAAATTGAGTAAGGACTTCTTTGAATTTTATGAGAAAGTCAACAATATTGCTGAAGTCGTCAAGAGATAAAGCTGTTAATTATGCCTCAAGCTGCATTGACCTCATTTGATCTACTTTTCCAAACAAGTTCTTTAGTTTCTACCAAATTTCATGAGGAGTTTTACAATATGTAATGTGAAACCACAAGTTTTCATTTACATTAGATCTTATAGTACCCATTGTTTCATACATATTTCCTTTATGAACAAATATTTCATATTCTTTTTCAAACTCAGGTTGCTTTTCTTCTAATAGGTGTGTGAGCCCTTTATGAGAAATGAGATTTATAATTTTGGGTTTCCATTTATGGTAGTTATGAGGAGTAAGAGTATCAATTGTAATCATTGAATTCATTTTGAATTTAACCCAAAGTTCCCCCCTTTAACTTTAATTTAGAGAATGCAATGGATATTATTTTAGGAATGCCTATAAGAAACACCAAATATCTCAAAATACCCGCCCTAACGAGAGGGAAAATATAAGTAATTGAGGAGATTTGATATTAATTTTTAGGCTTAAAGAGAAAAAATATGCCAGGCCTATATATATTTTCTCTTCAAATACCCGCCCTAACGAGAGGGAAACTATAAGTATTGATTAGATTTGATACTTGGAACATAGGCTTTATATCATTTAGACCTATATTTGTTATATTAATAACCCGCCCTTACTTGAGGGAAACTATAAGTTATTTAAGATGTGCAATATGGTGTTTTGGTGATATATTAAATTTATCCTTTAGAAATATTTAAGAAAGGATAAATAGATTAAAAAAATTTCGTACTTGAATTTTAATTTTAAGTTACTTTGTAAAAAACATTAATCAAAATAAGTTCTTAGTAGAGAGATAAGAAAGGAAAATAATATATATAATGTTATGTTCTCACTTTCATTTATTAAGATATCTTTATATTATATTAAAGAAGTTTTTGAAAAAAAACAATTTGAACAAGGTAAGATTTTTAATATAGAGATTAGCTTTAAAATATTTTATAGAATAAATAAAATAGAGTTATATTATTTAGATCTGTAATATATAAAGGATTGTTAAATGAAATAAAATACCTCACCTATATTATATTACCAAGATATATAAACAAAAGAATTATAATAAATGTAATAATGCAAAATAAAGGAGGCAAAAATGACGCAATAAAAAACCCCCCTAAAGCGATATATAGGTGCAAAATAAAAAGGCACCTATCAACCTCCCACCCAAAAAATTTGAATTTTATTGAGATTACAACTTCTTATTTATCTTTGTGGCCACTAAAAGGGCCCTTAAAGAAAAAGATAGAAGATAATATGAGGGAAGATTTGAATATATATATATATAGAAAAAAAATTAAAGAACTAGAAGATCTACGAGTGAAAAGTCGCACAGGAGACATCAAGAGATAGCGGTGAATCCGATTTCTCCAAGGCTACGCCAAGAGGCAATGACAAATCCATATTTGAAAGCGGAGAACGTTTCGATCTTTGCTGAAAAAAGAGGATATTAGTCCAAAAAATCATAAAATAAATAATATATATGTTTTTGGATCTACGAGCAGGACAAATTTGAATTGACCAAAGCTACGTCAATGGGTAGCAAATGTGATTTGAAAGTCGAGAAACACTTTGAACTTGCTAAAAAAGAGGAGATTAGTGAAGAAAACCAAAAATATTATTAAAAACAACTAACAATATTTTGGATCCACTACCACTGTACTATGCTAAATTAAGCTTAAATATCACCTTAATGTTGCGTAGGACGCAGTAAATCATTCGTATAAGAAGAGAGGGAGGGGCTCCTATGGAGGAGACGACTTTGCAGATGTTTTTTTAGATTAAAGGCCCACCAAACTGAGGGATTCTTCACCAAAAAGTCCATGAATCTACTATAAGCGCAACAACGGATGAGGAAGCTCCAGTGAGGCACCTTGAAAGAACTAAACACCCAAATTTCTTAATAATATTTGAAGATCACAATGCAGTCAGGAGAGAAAACTGTTAAAACTTGAGATAATTCATATGATGTAAATTTCATTCATTTAGATGAATATATAACAAAACCAAAGCTCTCCAACGAAGCATCGAAGGACGATAATTATGGAGAGTCTTCAGTGAAACTGAATGTTGCATAAGATATGTTTTTTGAAACCTAAGAAGAGTTTTGAAATGCTCGTTAATGTTAATCATTGCACACCGGGAATATACGTGGAAAATATGCCAAACTGGACTTTGGTTTACCAAATGTCCACCTGATGATTTCAAGAGATAATTTCAGATGTCAAATTTAAAAAACGTAAGCAGAGACGCCATGATTTTTAAATAATATCAATGGGCCTTATTTTTACCAAATGGCCATCAATATTGACACCAAAAATAGAGCATTTCTTTACTAAAGAGATTCAAAAAATATCTAAAAACCAGAACGATACCCACGATTTTATTGTCTTAAAAAAATGAAATGCCTATGTGCTTTATCTGCACTAGTGAACGTATGATGCGATGGTAATAATCCTACCAACGCAAGTATGCGTTCACTAAAGAATCAAAATGTAGTGATGGTTGTTGGGCCAATGAGTTGCGTTCGAGAAGAGATATGGATATTGAAATAGGCCTTCGAGGAGAACAATAAAAAGTACAGGTAAAAAAAAATCAAAT
This sequence comes from Wollemia nobilis, assembly GCA_028583015.1. Lineage (NCBI taxonomy): Eukaryota > Viridiplantae > Streptophyta > Pinopsida > Araucariales > Araucariaceae > Wollemia > Wollemia nobilis. The sequence continues at coordinate 6,232,025 of JAQPPZ010013513.1, forward strand.
ATCTATATTATTTGAAAAAAAAGTTTGAGAATTCTGCATAATATGGTAAAATACATCAAGTGTAACTATTTAGAGATTACCATCAACAATATCTCAAATAAAAATTGTAGATTTTAAAAAAATGAGCAATCTAAAAAACCTCTTCTCTTTTTAAAAAAAGATAAAAGATAAGAAATGTGAACCAGTTCATGAAACTGCCTTCAAGAGAGAATGCCTAATAGAATCTATCCTGCTATGGTATCATGTTAGAATTTCCAAGAGTAGAACTACAAAGCATTACAATATTTGAAGAAACAAAATAGAGCTGATTGATTATTCCATTGATCAACTTTATATAAATAACAAAGTTGATCATTGAGAGCCGTTGGATTACAACAACTCATCACATCTGATCTAGACTATAACTAAGAGTTCACCTGACTCATGAAGGAGTGGAAACTCAAGTAAGTCTATCCTAGTAGAACTTAAGAGAATAATTACTTATTCTAACAACTTGGATGAAAGAACAATGATACTACTTCCATGATCACACACACATGCACTTTATATTTTGCTTTTGGTTCTAAATATGTAGACATTGTTATCTATGATGACACTCATATGGATTGTTGTGGTTTTTTTCTAGGTAAACATTACTAATATGACAAAAGGGTCCATTATGATGCATATTACAACACTTATACTTTTAATCACGAGCAACAAAATTTCCTTATTCATAGCATTCAACCCCCTACACATTAGGTACATACTAATTTGCACTAGGCACAAATTATTGCCTTAGTTTTTAGCACCCACAACATGACAACACACCAATAAAAGTATTTTTGACCACTCAACATGTTGCACAACTTGAGCACAACATTCATCGATCATCTACTCCTATTGTTACTCTTGTTGCTCCAACTCTAGTTCTAGATTTTTTTTTCACCGCTCAATATCATGCCTCCTCCACCTTGTAGGGTTTTCAACTTCTGGTTGTATATCCTCTCATTCTTCAACCATCATCATATATGCTCCAACCTCTTGTATAACTTGGAGGTATCACTTGTTTCTACATGGGCACCTATTGTTCTAGAGATTCATGAGGCCCACTTGGGTTCTTTCTAGCTTCTAAATTTAGCATCATCTTCATCTCCTTTTGCATGCATTGGAACCCAATGCTTTTGTAGTTGGAAAGAATGATAAGAACTAACTAATTATTAAAAAAATTAGGTTTAATTAATTAGTTTTTAATAGGCTTAGATTTAATTTCATGTAAATCTTATCCTCTAAGCCTTTTGTCATAAACTTGTTAGTTTACATGCTTTTGATTATCAAAGTTTCAGGCTTTTTAGCAGCCTCTTGTATTTCTAACCATGGTTTTTTGTCATGGTTTTTGTTTATTGTAAAGGCTTCTCAACCTATAAATTTGAGATCAATCAATAGAATTCTTGAGCAAGTTTGTATCTATCTGGTCTCCTATGTGGTCCTTTAGTGACCCATATCAACTTTCCTTTCATTCTACCTAATGAAGCTCACTTTGCACTCACTCCCTATATTATATTTTCTTAATTTTTTTTTATTTAATCATTTATTCTAAAATATTTAAGTTAAATGATAAGTGCATTAAAAAAAAAAAAAACAAAGGTTTTTGTCTTTTCTTAATCTTTTTATATTTTATTTTATTTAATAAATAATATTTTAAGTTACATTTTTAATGCTAATATTCTCAATTCTCAATTCATTTTATGATTGAATATTATAAAACATTTAAATATTTTTTAGTTAGATACAAGGGATTAAAATGGATTCCATCCATTTGCTTGTGTAGCACAGTTGGTGGAAGTTAGAGGTTGACCAAAGTTCCATTTCCTCTATGTGCACCTTGCAAATACAAGGTGCAACTGGGAATGTCCTATGTGCTGGTAGAAGCCGACAACATTCCATTTCCCTTGTGCCCACCCTATTTATACCCAAATGGTTGTGTTATTTTCCTATTGACAAGTGTAGCTCTCAAACTCATGAGGGGTCATGGTTAGGAGGGGACTGCTCAGTCCTATGCATCAGATTTATCACACTAACCACAAAAATTTTGAGTCCCAAGGAGGACAACACAACACTTCATGCTTTGGCTCTTCTTCAAGAGGTCCAAGGTTCAAACCACGGTGTCAACGAGTGTGTAAGGGGGTGGGTGTGTGGTGGTTGTGTGTTAAATTCCTTATTGATAAACATAGTTCTGAACTTTACAGGAATCACGGTTGGGAGGAGATTGCTAAACCCTCTACGTTGATCGTAGAGGTTTCTTACACTAACCAAATAAAAATAAATAAATTTCATCCATATTAATATTATATAATAATATAATATATAAAATAAAATAAAAATTATATAATAATAATATTATAATTAAATTTAATAAATTATATTATAATTTTATAATATTAATTTAACAAAATACTCGTACAATCTGTTAATATTTAAATCTAAATATCTATTTTAAAATTTTATTTCTAATAATTCATTTGATATATTAAATTTATATATTATTATTTATTTATTTGTGTTTGATATTTATTTTTAATTGTATTTATAAAGCTGAAATAAAGCCAACGCACATTGCAATAACTACAATAAATCACATAATCTCTAATACCTATCTATTTTAAAAAAAATTGCATGTTTATATATTAAATTTAAAAATAAATATTATTATTATTTATTTATGTTTGATATTTTTAAAAATTGAATTTGTAAAGTTGAAATAAAGCCAACACACATTGCAATAACTAGAAGAAATCACATAACCTCTTAAAACCTATCTATTATAAAAATCTTATTTTTAATATATTAAATTTAAATATAAATATTATTTATTTATGTTTGATATTTATTTTTTATTAAATTTATAAAATTAAAATAAAGCCACAATACATTGCACTAACTACGAGAAATTACATAATCTCTAAATATGTGGGAGAGGTGTCCACTTAGGGAAGGTATTATCCAAAAAAAAAAATGTTCATTCAAATTAATACCTTCTTTAATTAGATAAAAGTGTTCATTGAAATTAAAATGAAGTATATGAAGGTTGGTAGATTGGTAAGTGCAAGTGTGTTTGGGCATTTACCAAGAACAAATTTAGGTTCAAATTTTCGAAGGAAGCCAATCTTTTGCAAATGTAGTAGTTTGCTTTGAATCTTTTGAGTGTGCGCTAGACCAACGATGACAATATAAAGATGACAGTATAAACCTTGAGCGAACTCGTGGTCCCTATATCACGTTGAGTCAAGAAGAACAAGATGAATAGATTTGTTGGGAGCAATCCATGTGGTTTGAACCCTACGTTAGTCAAGGCCAAAATTTAAAAATAATGGTTATAACCAACACTCCTATATAGTAAAAAATAAAATAAAATAAAATAGAGATATAATATTTTTAAAGGGACATTTTAAGTGTATATCATTAGTTTTTTATCTTGTGATTTGATTTTAAATCTGAAATTAAAATGAAGATATAATATATTTACATGGACATCCCAATTGTATGTTGTTAACATTCGATGACTTGAGTTCAAATCACAAGAATTGAAATTAAAATAGAGGTATAATGTTCTTAAGTTCGATGACTTGAGTTCAAATCACAAGTATTGAAATTAAAATGGAGTCATGTTGTTGGTTTTTAATCTCGTGTGTGTCTTGTGTTCAAATTTGAAATTAAAATAGAGGTATAATATTTCTACGGGACACCCCAATTGTATGTTGTTGTCGTTTCGATGACCTAAATTTTAATCATGAGGAAGAAGGCATCATATTGGTCTAGTTGTATCATCCATTATAGTATAATATTTTTACGGGATACCCCAATTGAGGAAGAAGGCATCATATTGGTCTAGTTGTATCATCCATTATAGTATAATATTTTTACGGGATACTCCAATTGTATGTTGTTGACATTTCGATGACCTGAGTTCGAATAGGAAGAAGGCATCCTATTGGTCTAGTTGTATCATCCATTGTATTTCATGTTACTTTAAAAAATAGGTATAAAATTGTGACAATTTATTATTATTATTTTTGGATACATCTACACTATTTTTAGTACTACCAAGTGTAGGGGTTGCTTGCTTGGAATTCATACCATATGTTGAAAAATATTAATTAATTATAATGCTTAAGGATTTGATAAGATAAAAGAAGCAATAGTTAGGTTCTTAATAACATGCAACCAGTTATGTTTCGTTATAGCAACCACATCTAATTGTTTTGTACTCTTATTAAATGTATTGACAGTTTTGAATGTAAGATTATCCTGATCATAATAAAAAATATCTTTTTTTCGTAGCATTGAGTTTGGGTATCTTGTTTATATAAATGGTTGTTGTTTGTTTGGTACTCTATTTTTTATTGCTTTGTTTTCAATAATTGGTATTAAAGTCATTGAGAAAGCTAAAGAGAAATCTAACTAGAGAGCTATAGTTTTTGGGACACTCATCGCTATCCAACAACATTCCCAGAAGATAGAGGAGGAGAAGAAATATGTGCATAGTAAAGGAGAAGGAGCTTCAGTGTTTTTTTTCCCGTGGAAATCTAATTTTTGTTTTTTTTTTAAGAAAATAAATGAGAGTAGCACAGCGAAAATGTTGCAAGAAGTTCAAGTAGCAGTTTGCAAAGAGGTTCCAATGGAGAGGATAACTCTAACGTTTATTTGAAAAGAAGACAGAGGAGAGCAAGGTAGGGTATGGGGTTACGTCCAAATCACAGAAAAGACTCTGAAGAAGGTGCCAAATCTAGAACTGGAGGGTAATTGGACCAACTTTTGTAGGTGGTCGAGGAGGAAGTAAAACCAAACTTGCAAATTCTAGCATTGAGGGACATTGGTTGGTCGTAATGCGATGGCGGTAAACGAAATAAAAAAATAAATTGGCCAAGAAAAAAGAATAAAACACCTATAAAAAATTAGGGCTTGAAATTTTTTTATCCCTAAGGTTGCAAAATGAAGGTATAAGGTGTCTTTTATAAAGTTGTTTTGTTCTTTTTTGGATTTTTTTAAAGAGGAAGTTGAAAATTTGAAATTATTAGGGAAATAATAAAGTAAAAAAATAAAAAATAAAATCAAAGTTTTTTTAGTTTTTTAAGAAGGCATAAGGGAAAATTGAAAGAGAATTTTATTTAAAAGAAATTTTGTATTTTTTGTAGTTTTGTGAAAAGGAAAAGCAAAGAAAAAAAAGGAAAATTTAAGTTGTTGAATTTGAATTTTTTTTATTAAGTAAGGAGATAAAAAAAATTCCACTTCAAAGTTTGAAAAAAAAATTAAAAATTAAAAAAAAAAAAAGAATTTAAGTTTTTTTTCTTGAATTGCTTTAATTTTGGGAGGTAAAAGGTTTTCTACCTCAAAGGAAAAATTAAATCAAATGGGAAAAGAACAAGAAAATAAAAATGATAAAAGGTAAGAAACAAAATTTTCTAAAAGTATTTGTTCAAGAAGCTAAAGAAGATGAAAAATATGTGTCAGACAAAGTATGGAAAGATTTACATTCCATTGTTAAAGAAGCCAAAAAAGGAGAATATTTGGTACTTCAAAAATGCATGCAAGGAATCCTTAATGATGCTAATGATGGTAATGACAATTTTGTCACTATACCTACTATTTTATGGCAAGCAATATATAAGGGGATAATTACTCTTAATGTTTCCAAAATCAAAGCACAAGGAAACAAGCTATTGATGAAAGATGTTGTTTGTGATACTAGTGATTTGAAGCCCGTAATGGTGGATAAATGTTGTGACACTGTTGCTTTGAAACTCATGATGATGGATGCATGTTGTGATACTAATGATCTTTGTGAGCAGGAAAAAGTTACATGTTGTGATCCCTTTCCAAATGAAAGTGACTTGATCATGGTTTGTGATTGTTCAGAGAAAGTCTATGTCATTGTAATTGATAAGGACATAGACTCAAATGATGTAGACTTAGTGATGCTCAAATTTGTGTTGAGCAATGTGATGATGGTTTTGGCCATTTTGAGGAGCACACTAAAAGAATTGTTTCCAAATTGCTATATAAAAATGGCTATTAACAAAAAGGCTTGGGAAAGCATGCACAAGGCATGAAAAAACCATTTGTACCAATAATAAGACCAAAATATGAAGGTCTTGGCTACACAGGATAGGTGAATCCAAATGATTCAAGCACAAAATTTGTAGCAGTAACTAATAATGACAAATTGGTGAAACAAATAAATGTGATCATTGTGGTAAATATGGTCATAGGATACAGAAATGTTGGAATCTCTATTCTTGTAAACTTGTGGAGGACATAACCATTCACATATGTTTTGTCTACAAAAAGAAAGGAAAGAATGTAGCTTAAAAATTTATTGTGGATGGATTGATATGAATGCTTGGGATAATCTAAAAGGTATGTTATATGGTTTCTTCAAAAGGAAACCAAGTGTGATCAGAAGTTGATAAGATATAGAGATTGGAACATAGAGAATGAAACAATTTTGATGAAGGGGGAATGTTGGAGCAATGAGCAAGACTCCTTCATTTGGATCATAAGATCATAGGTTGGTTCAATGAGGAACCAGAAGCTCCTAGTTGGTTCATACCTTTAATAGGGTATGAGAGTTGAAGCAATCAAAATTGAAAAAAAAACATAAAAAAAAGAAGAGACAAAAGATGAAAGAGAAAGAGCAGCAACAAGAGTATACCCAAAAGAAAAAAGGGGAGTGATGAGAAAAATTGAAAGAATGCTTCGATGTTTGTGTGGTTAAAACTGGTTGTGGATTTATTGATGTCCTCTTTTTGTAGTGAGACTATGTTCAAAGTCTCCAGTTTGTAAATTTGTTAGAAATTGCATGTTAATGTTGTTTCTAATTTGGTGAATGAATTTGTTGAAATTCATTTTGGGGTGTCAACCAATAGAGACACCATTTCCTTACTTGTTGTAGAATGAATTTGTTGAAATTCATTTTGGGATGTCAGCTAAAGACACCATTTCCTTGTGTGATGCACTTTGAAATGGTCGATGACACATCATGACCAAAAATAAAAAATAAATGTTGCAGTTTGAAAACATAGAGAAAGTTTTGTTTGAGAAATTACAAAAACATTGGAACCTTAAGCATTAAAAGGAGATTGTTGGATACTATTAAATAATTGTAATGCTTGAAGATTTGATATGAAAAAAAAGCAATAGTTAGGTGCTCAACAACATACATCTAATTAGGTTTCATTAAAGCAACCACATCTAATTGTTTTGTACTCTTACTAAATGTATCAATAGTCTTGAATGTAAGATTATCATGATCATAATCAAAATGATCCTTCCTCCGCAACATTGAATTTGAATATCTTGTTTATGTAAATCTTTTGATGCTCTATGTTTTATTGCTTTTATTTGTAAATCTTGTTTTTGAATTTGAGTATCTTGTTTATGTAAATCTTTTGGTGCTCTATGTTTTATTGCTTTGATTTGTAAATCTTGTTTTTAACTTCATCAGCTTAGATCTGACACACATTGCACTCAAAAAATTCTATATAAACTTAGATCTCTTCTTGATAAGTTCCTAACCACTAATCCACCAACCCTTGTGGCAACAACTTATTAAATATTCAAATTAAAGGATATTAGAGAGTATTCTACAGTGCATGTGTCATGCATCCTAGCAATAGGACAAATCCACTAACCCTTGGGACAACATTATTTTACCATAAAATCATTATTGTGAATGTGCCCATGATTTGACATTCAAATTAAAGGAAAGTAGGAGTATTCTACATTGCATGTGTCATGCATACTAGCAATAAGACAAATCCACTAACCCTTCGGCAACACCTTATTATTTTAATGTAAAATCATTTTGGTGAATGTGCCCATGATTTGATATTCAAATTAAAGGAAAGTAGGAGAGTATTCTACACTGCATGTGTCATGCATCCTAGCAATAGGACAAATCACATTATTTTTTAAAATGTACATCGTAACGTGAGAATTTTCTTCTATGTTCGAAAACAAGTTTTAAATACAACTGATCAATCACAAAATTCCTAAAAACCTTTCTTCCTGGGCCTTTCGTCGTCAGACCTAGGAAACAGGATATTTGCAGGCTTTTACATCTCCTGAGACCTAGTAAACAGGATATCAGCACGCCTTTACATTGATAACAATAAAAGTATTGATACTAGTTAGTTAACTTCTAGAATTCGCTCTAAACACGGCCTCCATCTTCTGCTCGCAGCACAATCTTCTCGTTCAGCCTGTATCCGCCGCTTCACCAGAAGCTCTGCCACCAATTTATCTCTCGCGCCCTTATCTGAAAGCAGAGCTTTCAACTCCTGTTTTGACAGGACCACTTTCACCCTAAAACCATCCTCTTCCTCTATCTCTACTCTTTCCTTATTGCAGGTTTTGGACTGGGATTCAGAACCTAAATGATTATCATTGGAGGAAGGAATAAGCCCATAAATCTGACCGCCCTCCAATTTTTGGTCGAGAAGAAGAGCATGGTGAACATCAGAGGAATGAACAAGCAAACAATCGTGGTTACTACCCTCCATGAGCACATCTCTAGCAAGAAGAGGGGGCGCGTATTCCAACAGCTTTCCGTCCATCTTCACAACTTTTACCAATTTTTGACAAGGCTCTGCAAAAACGCGGGTCTGTAAGCAATTTCCCATTGCTTGATCAAACCTACAAGTCTGGGAAATCTGAGAGCTTGGCTTTCTCTATGGCAGAGAGGCGCGTTTATGATATTGTGGGAATGTGGGTATATAAAGGGAAGCGTCGGTCAGGGTGTCCTCTTCGTGGAAGGAGTCACCGCTGGCATCTTTTACGAGGACCACTACTTCACACTAGTATTTTTAAAAATGCTTTTTGCAATTTTCTACCCAATGTTTGAAGGGTTTTACACCATATTTAAATATAGATTTATAGTGACATACTTCTTGAGGGCAGGTATTACAAACAAATGACGAGTAGTTTAGTTAAAAAAATTCAAATCTACAGCTTTTTATAAGTTAAATGTGTTGGGAGTATTAGTTTCACGTCAAATTTAGCATTGGGAGGTCAATCACCTAAACCTGTAATGGAAAGCTCACCGTGAATGACCTGCGGTGGTTGGAGACTCTAGTTCTTTGACATCAACGCATTGTTTGATTGCAATTAATTTATTGCAATTTTCATTGTTTTACCTTTCCTAGTTCATACATCTTTGACTCTGATTATGGTTTTATTTTAGTGTAGTAATTTTTTTTATATTGTGGACCCTCTTTGGGTTTTCAAGCCGGCACAACATGGTCATTGTCATTGTAATTTCCGATATGATTATTTTGTCCAGGGAATAAGAACGTATTCATACTAAAAAAACCTCTCTTCGTTCTGGTTTTTTTTTGTTGGAGCTATTGGAGGTTGACAGGGTCGTCAGAAATGTTTTTTTAACTTAAAACCATAAACATTGATAATAATTCAATTATTTTTTTAAGGTTATATATATGAAATTATATTAATTTTTAGCAACACAAGTGCAACTTAAAAAATATGGTTAAACAATAATTTAATTATTTCGTTTTTAAGTTACATAAAAGAGTTGGTTACAATTACACTAAAAAAACTAATTTTTAGTAACTCACAAATGCAAGATAACTATAAAGATTACTTCCATGAATTATTTATAGATAGATAGACAAGTATTAATGTGCACGAATTCCACTTATAGAATATGTCACTAGACTTACATCATCACATTAACCCATAAAAAAGCAAGAGAAGAGAGCCAATCCCCATACATGTCCAAATGTTAAATCATAAATGTTTATATCGATGTTAAATCATATAAATGTTTATGAGTTATCCATCTTCCGATTTATGAAGATTTATTATACTGTTACCTAGTTTAAAGGTGATCCTACCTATGTTAAAATAAGTGTACTAGAGACAGCTCAAATCTTTCACAAACTTGAATATGAACTTCAAAATTTGTTTATATTAGATAATTCAGCGGTTCAGAGGATGAATCTCCATGACTGGGTTCCTTTTCATTAACAATGGTTAGTCTATGTTCGGAGAAGAAAATTACAGGAGTTCACAATGAAATTTAAGTATATAGCAAAACCAGTCGGCATAGCAATGTACAAACATTCTATAATTATTAGACATTTATTAAACATCTAAGTCAGTAGTTTATCAAATTTATTTAGCTATGTATTGTTCACCCTACCTTAAAGGAAACCACCTATCTGTCATGCATTTGTCATTTAGTTTAGATTGATGGAACATACTTTGGAGTTGGTCTTTGAGTCTTCTTAATATATGAGATGGAGTTAGGTAGTCAGTTTTTTCACATTGACGAAAGTACGTCATCTGACGAACTTCATGACACGAAGTTTCGTCCACCTTAGCAAAGAAAAATCACCGAATGCTTTGCTTTCACAAGGGGAAATAATAAATTTGCCTGGCTATGGGGAACATTCAAATCTTTTTGAAGTGGCCCAAGATTAAATTCGTCTAGGATCCTATATATATATATATATATAAATTAATACATTAATGATTTTTTTAATATATTAAGGTATATTGGATTTAAGATGATGAAGACTATTGTTAAATATCAAAAGGAATTTGAACCTTATTTATATTTATTATTTTATTAATATCTTAAATGATTCAAGATTAATTTTTTTTAGAATCTCATGTTTTATATATATAATTTAATGATGGGAGCAGTTTAAACTCTACACTTGCTAATTATTAAAAATAGTGTGGTTGTGACCAACTCTTTTGTGTAACCAAAAAAAATTAATGGCTTACTTGTGATCTAATAATTGATGGGTTATTACATTAGATTTTTTTGTCACCTTTTATCATTGGATATGTTATTTTATTTTTAAAATAAGTTACCACCTAGTTTTTATTAGGTTATTTTGATTATAAAAAGAAATTATTATATTGTTATCATTGCATATTTATTAAGTTAATTAAATTATATTTAACTTATCATTTTATGAAAAAATATTTTTCATTTACTTTCCTTTCAAAGATTTGTTTTTATTTTTTTTTGTTGAAACCACCTCCCATTGCGAGGTTCTCTTTCGTCAAGGTCACCCGGGAGTCACGCCCAGTCCAATTCACGTCAGCTGGCCTAACAGACCATCGACTGGACTTTATAGCATATCTACATGCATGTGAGGGGGAGAGATTCTCATTTTCAAATTTGAGAGTTTTAACTTTCCGACTTGCTCTCCAACTCCTTCACATGAGAAGATATTTGTTATCTTCCTCAAAATGCTAAGTTTTCACAATTAAATTTTTTACATCATTTTTTTTAAAAGATAAATTCTCACTCATATAGACAATAAAATTCAATAATGTGAATGTCTAAAATATTTTCTACCCATTTCTATATCTATAAATTTCTTATCTATAACAACCTAAAAAAAATTAATACTATTTTAGGGTTTTTATTCATGCCCCTAATATTCCAAGGTATTATTTTCATTGTTATTTTTTTGTTTTTATATGTGAGTGTAGCCCAATTTCTTATTAATACTTTACAATATTTGATTTTTTTTTTAATATCAATATCTCTTTGGGTTTCTTTTCCTCTTTGTTTTTGTTTTTTCTATCTTCCTCTCTCTTTTCATTCCCATCAATACTTCCATCTTCATAAATCACTTCAATCTTATCATAATGTTCATAATAAGACTTATCATCTGTAGGTTTGTCTTTCTATGAAGGATAAGAAGTGCAAGGAATAACCTCAAAAGCACATTCTTCTTTATGTTTCCTTAGAAACACTGAAGTGCAAGGATGCTCCTCCATAAAATTTACCTTCATATTATGCCCAAAAAAACCTAAATTATCACAATATTTCTCCATCCTCATTTTTTATTATACTACTCTTGAAACCCTAAATTTGAAGGGATAACATCTATACCACTTTCACTTTTATTTCCAAGAGAGGATTATTTACTACTTGAGAAAAATGAAGGTTATTTGCCTCTAATAAACTTACCTCTTCTATTGTCTTTGTTTTTGGATTTTCCTCCATGTCTTCCTTTGCAATTTTAATTCCTTTTGAACATGGAATTACACATTGTACTTTCTCATCCCTTATATCCTTCTTTGTTTCTTCTTACGGTTGATCCAATTGAGCTATGGTGGCCTCTCCTATATGGTGTTGTAGATAGATTTTTTGCCTCTTCTTTTGGAGTGGAATATCCTTGATCTAATATAGCTTCTATTACTATATGATTTCCTTAACCTTGTTTTGAACTTTATCTCATGAACAATTTTTTTATCTTTCTTCAGAGTTTTCAATTTGAAAACTCTTTCTTTGTGTTTAGTCTCATAACAATTGTGGCATAAAAATACACATTGTACTTTCTCATCCCTTATATCCTTCTTTGTTTATTCTCACATTTGATCCAGTTGAGCTATGGTGGCCTCTGCCATATGGTGTTGTAGATAATATTTTTTGTCTTTTCTTTTGGAGTGGAATACCTTGATCTAATATAGCTTCTATTACTATATGAAGTTTATCTCATAACCAAATTTTTTTCTCTTTCTTCATAGTTTTTGATTTGTAAGTTCTTGCAATGTCTCTAGTCTCAACAATTATGGCATAGAAATACCATATTTTCATACTTCACTTGTTGATCCCATTCTCTTAATTTAGATTTAATCTTAATGGATTGTGTCAAAGATTTTGAAATATTCAAGTATATATAGCATGCTTTCACTCCTTATTAGCTAGTCCTTCCTTGATGAATTTCCCTGGGGTATTTCCAATATTCTTCATAACATCCTTCTTAATAAGTTGATATGGAAGTCCAAAAAAACTTACCCACACTAGAAACTACTAAATAGTTTCTCTCAATATTTTTATGTTATGGTCTTAAATAAAGGGCATATATTCCCCTAAACCATGGGCCAAAAACCATTATTTTATCCTTAATTTTTTATTTGCAAATATGATGAGGGAAAAAAATTTAAGAAGAAAAGTCATAAAGTAATTTGAATTCACTCCCCACTTTCGGTTGATCCAATTTTGAATCTCCTAAAACCTTTGCTAGGATCTATGGAACTTACATATTAACCTTTTACTTTTAAGAACTATTATATCATGCTCAATCATCACATTTTTAATGACCACTTTTAGTGTAAAATCTACGAACAAGATCAAATCAAATATGTGACGCATTTTATCATATCCTCTCATGAGAAACATCGCACTCCCAAAGAAATTACATGCTCGAACAATGTGCTTATGAATAAAATAGTGCAATTCATCTCCTGTCAGTCTATCCCATATTTTGGTACTAAAATCAGTTCATCTTGATGTTGCACGCAAAGCATAATTATCAAGGCAACTCCGCATAGCATCCTTGTGCTCTTCAAACTTCCCAATCCAATCATTTGTTTCTCCATTTCTTAGCATTTTACTGGAATATTTGTTGGCACTGATGGCATTGATAAGGATGTATCCATTGGGTGTAATAGGGTTGTAAAACAAAATCTAATATACATAATGAGTATACCCTAATATCAAGCACTTGCTCTTGTTCCTACACCCTCCTTTTGTTGCTCCTATTGCTTCAACTTTAGTCCCAGATTTTGTTTGCACTGCTCAGCATCCTACCTCCTCCACCTTGTAGGATTTTCAGCTTCTAGTAGTATATCCTCTCATTCTTCAACCGCTTTCATTTGTGCTCCAACCTCCTATTTAACTTGAAGGTAGCTTCTGGTTCTACATGGGCACCCATTGTTCTAGAGATTAACCGAGTCCACCCGAGTTCTTTCTAGCTTATTAATCTAACATCATCTTCCTCCCATTTTATACACATTGGAGTCAAAGTATTTTATGGTTGGGAGGAATGATAGGGATTAATTAATTACTAAAAAACTTAGGTTTAATTAATATTTATTAATTAGTTTTTAATAGGTTTAGATTTGATTTCATGTAAATATTATCCTCTAAGCCTTTTGTTAGAAACTTGTTGGTTTACAACCTTTTGATTATCAAAGTTGTAGGCTTTTTGGCAGCATTTTGTATTTCTTATAGATGCAAATTGAACAACACCAAATAATATATTTAAATAAATAAATGAACAAATAAGAATAAAAACGGATGATTGCATAGAAATAAACTTATATTCTTATTACTATGTGGATCTCTGATATTACAACCAAGTGCACCCACATAAGGGTTTACAATATTTTATTATCCAATACAACAATTTCAATATGTTAGGGTTCTTTGAAATCCTAGCTAACAAATAAGGGTGGTGTCTTCATGCTAGAATCGACCTCAATAGTAGGGTGAGTGGTTTTTAGATATACATAGGTCGGACCACTTGATTGCTTCAAATACTTCCAATAAATGTAGTTTCTTCCCAGATCTACACACAAAAAATAACAAGGGATAAGTAGTAACTATGAGGGCTCCACTGCATGAGACCCTAAGACATGAAATAACAAACCCTAATTGCAGAATGAAAATACTATGAATAAATATGAGAATACTAAATATAAATGCAAAATTAAAAGATTTGCCTTGTTAATGATTTATCGCTTTATTATCTATGATTGTTTTTGTAGAAACAACAGGTGTGCAGATGCCCTAACGACACCTGAGAGCTCGCTAGTCTATAGAACTAGGGTATGATATGCCCAAAGGAACTCGATTGCATCCAGAAGCATGCAAGGGCACTCAAGGATGGCAAAAAGCACCCATAGGTGCTCGAGAGTAGCAGAGGGGCATTTGGGGTTGAATAAGAGTCTTTAGAAATAGATCTATGCGAAGGATGCGGTGGTGGATGCAAAGGTGAGGGCAAATATGCAAGGGGGATTTTGAAAACTTGTTAGGGCTTCCAAAACTTAGAAAACTTGGAACTCCCAAATTCAAAAAGCTTAGCGGTTGAGTTGTCAAAATAACTCCTCTTTATAATCTCTCCTATGGCACGATTAGGGTTTCAATGATATAATTTGTGTGGTCAAGATTAAAACACAATGGATGATGACTAATTTTGGGTATGTGGCATGGATAAAGGCATATGAATGGCAGGGATTATATCATGAAGTATGTGAAGAACATGAGTTTATACTAAGGGGGGTGAACAACATAAGATAAAAAAATTTACTTTTCAATCCATATGATAACATCAGCAATATTAAAGTAGTAATATTTCTATAAAACATCATACACATGAGAGACATGATTTAACGTGGTTCACCCAATGTGGGCTACTTCACGAAGAAAATATTCCTTATAAATTTTGTCAATAAATTCTTTTGGGAATAAATTCCCTATTACAATGTTTATGGACCTCTGTCCAAAGGAGACACTAATCCCCTTGCTTTGATTCATGGATATCTATCCATAGGTGAACTCTTTCTCTTATGCTTTGGTTTGTGTTCTTCTAGAAGTCTTCTACCTCGACTACACTGGCTTGTGGATCTCTCTCCACAGAAGACCTTTGTCCTCACTCATAAGACCTATGTCCTCACTACCTTAGCTAATGGATTTCTATCTATTGGAGACTGTTGTCCTTTGCTCTGTTACCTCCAAAGCTTTTTATCAAATTTGCTCAATATTTGTCTCAAATATGTACTAAACATTATCCTCGATCTAGTACAAATATGATCTAACTCTATCTCAGGTCTAACACAAATTTACTCTCAAATCTACACCAAAAACTGTCCTCAAATCTATCCTCAAGACTTAACACAAAGCTTGGTCTAATCACAAATCAATTCTGCTTAGATCTATACCAAAACTCTATCCCAAGTGTAGTACAAATATGTTTTCAAGTCTTCACCAAGACTTGCTCAAATTTACCTTCAAGCCTTTACCAATACTTGCCCAACTATGCCTTCAAGCCTTTACCAAGACTTGCTCAATCATAAACATACTCAAACCAACATTCAAAAATTTCATTCAATTATTCAACCAATGAAACAAAACTTGCTTACAAACCCTAACCAAGTGTTTCACCCTCCTTCTAATACAAAGCATAATGTGGGTCTTAAACCCTAAATCAAATAATTCTCAATCTCTATTTCAAATCAAATCAATCATCAACAAGATGAACTCAGACTTGCTCATACATTTCCAACAATACTCATCAATCCTTTCCACTCCACCTTATATTTCATACACTCATTTTAAACACTCTAAACAAAATATAGTGTGCCCATACCTTTTTTATTTTATGGAGATATGTCTTCAAAACCTATTTTACTTACAATAAAGCCTTTTTGCCAATTCCAGGTTAGATAGCAACAATCTATCTCAAAATTTCCACACAAATATTCTCCTCAATAATTATCTCACCATTCAATAATACAATAAAATTTCAAGTCACAAATACACCTTATTATCTCCAATACTTTCAAAATAATATTCAACACATAAAAATAAAGTTCCTTTGTTAACACCTTATAATCTCCAATCTTCTCAAAATAATATTCAATACATAAAAATGAAGTTCCTTTGTTAACACCTTATAATCTCCAATATTCTCAAAATAATATTCAATACATAAAAATGAAGTACCTTTGTTAACACCTTATAATCTCCAATATTTTATTTTCTAAGCATAAAATATTATTTCAACAACCCTTATGACTCCCTAAACATTTAACACATACATTTTTAATTATCATGTGCCCTCAAAACTCTTTCTAAATTCCAAATCTTTGGCAATAATTAAATTAAAAATGCATACCTTAATGTTGACCCATGTCACCAAAAATATTGCACATGTCTTCGATGACCAGCGCCCAATGACCAGCGACCAAACTCGAACCCGTGACCTATATCGCTGCAACGCCTTAGCCCAAGTCTAAGGTATCACCTGGGCTACACGCCCACATGTGAACCAAACATCCATGCTCCCTTACTAATATTGTTGCATGAATTTTTATGAAAATAAAACGCTTCTCCTCCTTTGCCAAAATGAATTGCATGGGATTCGAAACCACGACCTTCCCTTTGCAAACGCCTTAGCGAAGCCTTCAACCACCATCTGTGCTACCCAACACTATAAGATTATCCTGTCGCATCGCATGAATAACAATACAAGTCTGCCTCCTTATTTTTACACAACTCATAAGCTTCTTCCTTTTGCATATGGAGCGCACAATTTATAACACACATGGGCATTCGAATATCTCTCTTGGTGTATGCCTTAGGAAATGAAAAATATTTCCTATTAATACTCTTCCTTTTCATTTGAAACATGCCGGCCCTTTCGAATTTCGAATTCGAAAATAAAACTTTAAACTTGGTGCCTTTAATTATTTAAATTAAAATTTTAACCTTAGGTTAAAATATTTTAATTTAAATAAATTAAATTAAAACCTTTGCTAACCTTGCTCAATGGACTTTGTCGGGGATATATTTTTTAATGATTCCTTGGACCCTGTTATTTTTCACCTCTTTCTTTTACCTAGATATTTTAATATTAAATATTATAATATTATTATTTCTTTTTAAACTTGCTTTCCTTTTCTTGGGTCTTCATCCTTTTAGGCCTCTTTAAGCATATAATATTTAAAATAAATATTATACTCTTTTCTTCTTTTAACAACTTCCTTGCTTTTGGAAAATCAACCTTTTGACATTAATAACAACAAAACTAAAAATCAAACCTCTTGACATCAATGATAATAAAACTTGCTCAAATTTTCAAAAATCTCCCCCTTTGTCATTGATGGCAATCCTTTTTTCTTCAAACATTCCTTTTACCTTTTTCAGTTATGCTCCCCCTGAGAAACTACTCCCCCTGACTGAATTCTCTCCCCCTAACACAAATATCTCCCCCTTTAACATCAATGGCAAAGGGACTCCTTTGGGGCTAAAGATAAGACTCTTAGCTTAGCCCCCTCTCCACCTCCTCTCCTTGAGGTGATTAATTTTGGGGTGGGAGTAGAACTACTCCCAATTTCCTATAAGATACTCAAAATTCTCTTTTGAAAGTGGCTTAGTGAAGATGTTCACAATCTGCTCCTTTGTAGTAACATATTCCAATCTAACTTGCTTTTATCACCTACTCTCTTAGAAAATGATATTTGATCGAAATGTGCTTGGTCTTGGAGTGCATCATAGAATTATTTGAGGTATTTATAGCACTTGTATTATCACACACTATGGATATAGGGTGATCATGCTCTATCTTGAAGTCCTCTAAAGTTTGCTTCATCTATAATACCTATGTACAAGTAACTGCTACAATATATTCTTACTCTGTTATGGATAAGGATATTGATACTTGTTTCTTGCTTAGCCAAGAGACTAAATAATCTCCAAGAAATAATTCTCCTTCACTTGTGCTTTTTCTGTCATCAATGCTACCAGCCCAATCTACATTTGTATATGCTATGACAGTGAAATTATCAATTTTGGAATACCAAAGCCTAAAATCCATAGTCCCTTTTAAATACATAAGAATCCTTTTTACTATTACTACATGTGTTTTCTTTGTTGCCACTTGAAACCTTATCACTAGTCCTATTGCTTGCATTATATCTGGTCTTGTAGCTATCATATATAGTAAGCTGCCAATCATATATATGTACAATTTATGATTTACCTCATAATATTCATCATCTTTATTTAAATTGCATCTTGTAACCATGGGGTTAATTACTAGTTTGAAATATTCTAACTTGAATTTCTTTAGCATCTATATATACTTCGTTTGTGAGAGAAATACACCTTTATCTGATTGTGAAATCTAAAGTCCAAGGAATAAGGACAACTCACCAAGTATTGACATCTCAAATTCATTTTGTATGATCTTTGTAAATTTTTGATAAATATTATCATTGTTACCTCCAAAAATGATATCATCCACATAAACAACCATAATTAGTAAGTAATTTCCTTTTTTTTATGTATAAGTTACTGTCCACTATTCCTTTCATAAAAATTTGTTCCTGAAGGTACTTATCCAATATTAAATACCAAGCACTAGGAGGTTGTTTTAGTCCATAAAGTGCCTTCTTTAATCTGCATACATAGTCTAGTTTATTAGTTAGGCTAAATCCCTCAGGTTGCTCAATGTAAACCTCTTATTCTAGGACACCATTTAGAAAGGCTGATTTAACATCCATCTGATATACTTTGAAGTTTTTGAAACTTGAGAAGGCTAAGAACATTCTTATAGATTCAAGTCGTGCAACTGGAGCAAACATCTCATCAAAATCAATTCCCTCAACCTGTGCATAACATTTGCATACTAATCTTGCTTTATTTCTAACTACCTAACCATCTTCATTTAACTTGTTTCTGAATACCCATTTAGTGCCAATAACATTCTTACCTTTTGGTCATGGGACAAGTTCCCAAGTCTCATTTTTCTCTATTTGATCTAGTTCCTCATTCATTTCCTTAATCCAAAACTCATCTTCACTTGCCTCATTGAAATATTTTGGCTCTAGATAACAAAGAGAAATTAGCATGCTCATTTGTTGCTATTATTTTCCTCCTTGTATGTATCTCATATTGATTCCCAATGATTAGATCTCTTGGATGATTTTCCTGCACATACCTGGATGGAGTCTTAGGAAAAAGTCTTTGTGTTTCTTCTTCTTCTTCTGATTCTTGACCTAACTCTTCTTGGCAACTAGGGTTATGCGTAAGGAGTTGGAATCAAAATCTACTTGTAAAAAAATGGCGAATAGAAATCAAAATCAAGGTGAATCATGGGGAATTCTAAGAAAATCAAATCAAGCATCTTCACACCAAATTTTGGGGTATTTGAAGCCCTAAAATGTAAGGTCATATTTGGGGCCACTTTTGACCTATTAAATCATATTATAACTTCATAAAAACACCACCATTAGATCAGGCTTGAAAATATCTTTCCAACAAGTACAAATATGCCTATGTTTGGATATATTATGGCAAATTGACCCTAAGAAAAAATTAATCCTAAAAATTTTAGGTGAATGGGCCGACGTCGAGGGTCCTCATATTCGCAAATTTATAATTTTAGAAATCCTAATATTATCCCAATTGGTGAATATTCGCCACTATGCATAACCCTGTTGGTAACTTTCTTCTTCTTGATACACAATTTATCATGCTAGTTCTCTTGACCCAATCTTCTCATCAACTGTTACATTCATACTTTCTATAACACTATGTTTCCTTTTTTTATAGCATCTATAGGCTTTGCTCTTAGAGGAATAGCCAAGAAAAATGTCTTCATCACATCTTGAGTCACTTACCCAAATTTTTCTCTTCTCATCTTATGTAACATTTGCTTCCAAAAAAATTGAAATATTTTACTCTGGTTGGTCTTCCTTTCTAGAGCTCATATATATTTTTGTGATGATTTACTCTTACTTGAGCTCTATTGATGATATACAATGTTGTATGTACTACCTCTTTCCAAAAGCCATCTAAAATCTTAGATTTATTTAACATGGCTCAGGCCATATTTTTAACAATCTTGTTTTTCCTTTCAACTACCCCATTTTGTTGAGGAGTTCTTGTTGCTGAATATTCTCTTTTGATCCCATGTTGTTCACAAAAGTCTATGAATTCATTTGAGGTAAATTATCCTCCTCTATTTTATCTTAAACCCTTAATACTTTTACCTGTTTCATTTTCCATTAATTCTTTAAAAGCTTTAAGCTTATCAAGAGCTTCTGACTTTTCTTTCAAGAAGGCTACCTATATCATTCTGGAATGATCATCTATAAATAATATAAAGTAACTTTCACATTCTAGACTCTTTGTCCTTGTAGGACCACATAGGTCAATGTGCACTAGTTCCAATGGCTTAGATGACATAAATTCTTTTGACTTGAAACTTGTTCTAGTTTGCTTCCCATGCTAATATTGTGCACAAATTATATTTTGTGGCCTTTTTAGCTTTGGTAAATCTCTTACAACCTGCTTGTTGCTTATTTTCACTATGTTTTCAAAGTTCAAATGATCCATTCTTCTATGCCACAACCAAATCTCATCTTCTTGTGATAGAAAACACTTTTCTCCTTTAATCTCACATAGCATATAGAGGTTGTTTGTAGTTCTATTTACATATGCAATAAGCTTTCTAGTTTTAGACTTTATAATATCACACCTATTTGGATGAAATGTAACTGTGTGCCCCTGATCACAAAGTTGGCTTACACTTAGTAGACTGTGCCTCAACCCCTTGACATACAATACATTCTCCGTATTTTTTTTCCATTATCTAAACTCAAAGTTTATTTTCCACAATTTTTTACTAATATAATGTCACAAAATTTTACTAATCCTCCATCAATTTCTTTGAGTAAAAGAAATTTATTCTTGTCTCCTGTCATATTACTAGAACAACCACCGTCAAATAACTACTATTTTCCCTTATCTTGAACATTAAGATTTGTTTGTACTAACATTGATCTAACTTTCTCATGCTCTATTCTCTCTCTCCTAATTGTTGAAGTTGTATTATTTTTACTTGAATCAGGAAATACCTTTTTGCGCCATCTAGACTTGTGCCCAAAATTATTACATTTATAACATATGACATCATCATTCATAAGAGGTGCAAAAGAATTGAAATTTCTATCAAAATTATTTTTCACATAACCAGTGCAATGTGCAGCTCTATGACCATATTTTTTACATGAAAAACAATAGCCATGGAAGAGTTTTTGTAACATGTTTGAGTGCCACAGAAAATATGGTCGAGTTCTTCTTCTTTTGTTGTTCTTGTGATTGACTCTTTTCCATGGTTCTTCTTTTTCCTCTTCTTTACTGATGCCTTTTCCTTCCAGGGTATTCGTATGAGTCATGAGCTTATCTTTGTTTGATGTCTCTGTTTCTTGAGATCTCGACTCCTCTTTTTGTTTCTCTAACTTTATATCTTGTCGTAACTTGGTATTTTCAACTTCATTCCTTAGAGAGATAATTTATTATTCCAATATTTCACACTTTGTTTCTCTTTTCTTTAATATATCTATCATATTTTGTTCAATTTTATTTCCTTCTTCCACCTTTACCTTGAATTTTGTAAGACTTTGTGGAAGTTCCATTTTTGCTTCTTCATCCTCTTGAATTTGATCTTTTAAACTTGAGTTATTCTTTCTAACCTTTTCCAAGTTCCTAAGAGCAACAAATAATTCCTCTTTTATGTCGATCATTGTCTCTTCTTCATTTTTTGAAGTCATGTGTGTTCTTATCGGATCTTCCTCCAAGTTGTTAGTCTTTTCATGGAGAGACCCACTCTAATACCAATTGAATAACATAAGCTTATATTGAGAGGGGGTGAACAGTATAAGATACAACTTTTTAATTTTCAATCTATATGATAACATCAATAATATTAAATTAGTAAGCAATCCAAAAAACATCACACACATGAGATACATGATTTAATGTGGTTCACCCAATGTAGGCTACTCTACAGCGAAAAAATTTCTTATAAATTTTCTCAATAAATTCTTTTGGAAATCAATTCCCTATTACAATGTTTATGGACCTCTATACAACGGAGACATCAATCCCCTTGCTTTGATTCATGGATATTTATCCACAGGATAACTCTTTCTCCTATGCTTTAGTTGGTGTTCTTCTAGAAGTCTTCTACCTCCACTACACTGGCTTATGGATCTCTCTCCACAAAAGACCTTTGTCCTCACTCAAAAGACCTATGTCCTCACTACCTTAGCTAATGGATCTCTATCCACTGGAGATTGTTTTCCTTTGCTCTATCACCTCCAAAGCTTGTTCTCAACTTTGCTCAATATTTGTCTCAAATATGTACTAAACATTGTCCTCGATCTAGTACAAATCTGATCTAACTCTATCTCAGGTCTATCACAAATTTACTCTCAAATCTACACCAAACATTTTCCTCAAATCTATCCTCAAGCCTTAGCACAAATCTTGGTCTAATCACAAATCAACTCTGCTTAGATCTATACCAAAACTCTATCCCAAGTGTAGTACAAATATATTTTCAAGTCTTCACCAAGACTTGCTCAAATTTACCTTCAAGCCTTTACCAAGACTTGCTCAATCATAAATATACTCAAAAAATTATTCAAACAATGAAACATGACTTGATTACAAACCCTAACCAAGTGTTTCACCCTCCTTCTAATATAAAGCATAATGTGGGTCTTAAACCCTAACTCAAATAATTCTCAATCTCTATTTCAAATCAAATCAATCATCAACAAGATGCACTCAAACTTGCTCATACATTTCCAAAAATACTCATCAATCCTTTCCACTCCACCTTATATTTCATACATTCATTTCAAACACTCTAAACAAAATATAGTGTGCCCATAGCTTTTTTCTTTGATGGAGATATGTCTTCAAAACCTATTTTACTCACAATAAAACTTTTTTGTCAATTCCAAGTTAGATAGCAATATTCTATCTCAAAATCTCCACACAAATATTCTTCTCAATAATAATCTCACCATTTAAGAAATACAATACAATGTCAAGTCACAAATACACCATATTATCTCCAATACTTTTAAAATAATATTCAACACATAAAAATAAAGTTCCTTTGTTAACACCTTATAATCTCAAATCTTCTCAAAATAATATTCAATACATAAAAATGAAGTTCCTTTGTTAATACCTTATAATATCCAATCTTCTCAAAATAATATTCAATACATAAAAATAAGGTACCTTTGTTAACACCTTATAATCTCCAATATTTTTTTTTCTAAGCCTAAAATATTATTTCAATAACCTTTATGACTCCCTAAACATTTAACACATGCTTTTTTAATTATCACGTACTCTCGAAGCTCTTTCCACATTCCAAACCTTTGGCAATAATTAAATTAAAAATGCATAGCTTAATGTTGACCCACATCACCAAAAATATTGTGCATGTCTTTGACGACCAGCACCCAATGACTAGCAACCAAACTCGAACTTGTGACCTATGCCACTATAATACCTTATCCCAAGGCTAAGTTGTCGCCTGGGCTACACGTCCACATGTGAACCAAACGTCCACACTCCCTTACTAATGTTGTTGCACGAATTTTGGTGAAAATAAAGCATTTATCCTCCTTTGCCAAAACAAATCGTGAGGGATTTGAAACCATGACCTTCCCTTTGCAAATGCCTTAGCCAAGCCTTTGACCACCATATATGCTACCCAGTTCTATGAGATTATCCTATCGTGTTGCACGAATATCAATACAAGTTTACCTCCTTATTTTTAAACAACTCACAAGCATCTTCCTTTCACATATGGAGTGCATGATTTATAACACACATGGGCATTCAAATATCTCTCTTGGTGTTAGACTTAGGAAATGAAAAATATTTCCTATTAATACTCTTCCTTTGCATTTGAAACAAGTCGACACTTTCAAATTTTGAATTCAAAAATAAAACTTTAAACTTGGCGCCTTTAATTATTTAAATTAAAATTTTAACCTTAGGTTAAAATATTTTAATTTAAATAAATTAAATTAAAACCTTTGCTAACCTTGCTCAATGGACTTTGTCGAGGATATATTTTTAATGATTCCTTGGACCCTGTTAATTTTTATCTCTTCCTTTTGCCCAAATATTATAATATTAAATATTATAATATTATTATTTCTTTTTAAACTTGCTTCCCTTTTCTTGGGTCTTCATCCTTTTAGGCCTCTTTAGGCATATAATATTTAAAATAAATATTATACTCTTTTCTTCTTTTAACAACTTCCTTGCTTTTGGAAAATCAACCTTTTGACATCAATGACGATAAAACTGGACATCAAACCTCTTGACATCAATGACAACAAAACTTGCTCAAATTTCCAATAGGACGAATGGGATTAATTCATATATATATATATATATATATATATATATATATATATATATTTATTTATTTATTTATTTATTAAATATGTAAAATATATAAAATATTATTATTAAATTTAGCAAGAAGCTATGGATAGATGACAATTGGCCATATTTTGGTGTCTATAGATACCCCTTTTGTATCGTGTTGTGTGAAACACAATGCGCAAAAATACAAGACACCTAGTTTGGATTGATGATGAAGCAATGTTGTGTGAAAATGAACTTGGAGATAAAATAATTTGGATTGCATAGCTTACCCCCTCAGTTAGTGAATGAGTTATGGATGAATCTCATGAGTCAATGAATATATGAGTGAAAATTGTTATGTGAAATGTATGGTGGAATTGTGGATGATATGAATGATGTAAATGTGATGTCATTTTTACCCCAATGGTGGAAGGGGGTTTTTTCCAAGTGTTGATGCCATGATCATGTAAAAAAAATATATATAATATATATATATATATATATCCCATTGTGGGAATATCAAATTCAAATGTGGTTGTCCCTAGTTTGAGGTGATTCCATGTTGTTGAAGAAGGTGCCTTCCAGCATCATTGATATGCAAGGTGATGAAAATACAATAAAATAAAAAGATTCAAACTTGGAGGGCCTGCTAGTGACTGTCAGATAATTCCCACAATTGGAACCAATCACCCTAGATAGTGCCTATCTCTGTCATGACTTTTGATGTAAAAATGAATGATGATTTATAATTTTGTCCATGTTTCAAGCCCCATGAACTAGGCCATCAATGACAAATTTTGAGCGAATTGGTCTTGGCATAGTCTTTCTCTAAAGGTGAAGTACCAAAATTAATTTTATGTTTGAATAATGAGATATTGGATGATGAAGGTGGTCAAGTGTCCTTATGGTAGTTTATTCATCTTATTGACTTGCATGGATATCAATCATTGCAATCGCCAGGATATAGAACAAACTACTAAATACAATGTTCACTTGAATTGTTGTTTGAACTTGGAAAATATGCAAATGTGATGATGGATGAATGGAAACAGTGTGAAAATAAATATTTTATGATGAGAATGATTATTATGGTCATTTTATGAAAATTTAGAGCATTTTGGAGATTGATAAGCAATTTTTACGCCTTTTTGGGTGCAAACAAAAATTATGCGTCCAAATTAATTTGAACCTTCACAAAATATGCTATTATGATGAAATTGATGCATGGATGCAATTTGGAATTATTTTGTGGATGTAAGCTACCTTTTTGGATCAGTTTGTTCTTTTTGTCAAATTTAACTTCAAATACCGATTGGTGTTTGATACTCCCTAAATATCGGGGTGAACTAAAATGCACCAAAAAATACCCATGGGCATTTCTACGCACTTGAAACAACTATAAATAGCCTACAAGATGAAAATCAAGCTTATTATTGTGTTTATAGATTTTATAAGTTGTGTTTGATAGAATTAGGTTGAGTGGAGTGGATTAGTTGAGTGGTGTGAAAGTTATGGTGATGGAAGGTGCAGATGTGATGGCTAGAGTTGGAGTGTGGTGTACCAATGTAAGTCCTTCTTGAAGCTCTTTTGTTCTATGCAAAAAACAAATTGTTTTTTGTACATGTATTAACATTAATGCCTTTGTGTTGTGTTGTAGCTTAGGATATTGGAGGCTTGACACTAATTCTCACCTCTCATCCCTGGGATGATAAAGGCACTGAGGGACAAGGAATTGAAGCGGCTGGAGGATGTGGGGCTAGAAGGGGTAGCTAAGATAGATGTTGTTAGGGCTGATGAGGGTGCCTCTCCACCTTGGTAGAGAGATGGGATCCAAATAGAGAGACTTTTTAACTCCCTACTATAGAGGTTACCCTCATAGTTGAGGATGTATACCTCATCCTCAAGATACCAGTGGAGGGGATTTATGTCGAGGTTGGACACGATCGAGGGATCGAGATGAGAAGGATTTTAGGATATGGTTGGTAGAGTGTGGAGGTGACATGTGGAGGCATTTCATACTTTTCCATGTATACAAAAAAGAAGTTGGATGCCTTACCCACTTTGGTAATATTCGTGTTGGCCAACATAGTGGTCACGAATAGTACTTGTTGTCAGTTCTCTTAGAACCTCAAAGGATTGGTGAATGATATGATCGCTACATAACAAGTATATGCATGGGCACCTGCCTTATTTGTGCATATGTATCGATAGCTCTATGAGGTTAGGAGGAGGAGGAGGAAGGGATTGGGATGTAGTTCGTTACTATAGTGCTAGTGATGGGAGAACTTTAGCATGGTTTGATTTTAGGATCTACCAACGACATGTTGGGATAGGGAGCAGCCCTATGCTAGAAGATGGGCAATGGTGGAGGAGGTACACCTGAGTCATCCAATGTAGACAAGTCAATGGTATAGGAATTTATGGGTTGGATTGACATCAGTCCAAGTGATATAGAGGCCATGGTGGGGTACCATATGGATAGGTGATGGAAAGTAGTTGTAATGGGTTAGGAAGGCTAGGTGGGTGGTTGGGAGGTATGAGAGTGAGGTTGAGTACATCCAGTTCTCATGGGTGCTCTAGCAGTTTGGATTGAGATAGGGAGTTCTTGAGGGACCAATTCTCTATAGGAGGTATCAGGATTGGACAAGGTTACCCTATGCTAAGGCATGGAGAGTGACATGTGAGGATGATGAGGAGATATATCTTCTTGATGTGGATGATGCAAGGACTACTATAGAGTATGATGTATTGTTCGTTGCATAGCAACCATGGTACCAAGTCTAGAAGTAGATGGTGGGGATGGAAAATGGGATGATACTGACATCGAGGAGATCAATGATGCTCCTAAGCGATAGAGGTACCTTCGATCTAGCAATAAAAGTAGAAAGGATAAGGGTGCGACAGGGCAAACTCCAAGGAGTGGAGGAGATGGTGGGGATGGGGATGATGTGGAGGAGAATATTAATGGAACTCTAGGTCAAAGTCATGAGGATTGGGCAAGGTTGGAGCAGTTGATGGTAGAGCAGGATTCTATGGTGGTGGCTTGGTATGAGACTATATCACGATTGTGGGTGGATTTAGAGACACGACCAATAGTAGGTGTGTTGGAAATATTGAGTAGTTGAGTTGTCATTGATGTCAAAAGTTACATGAGGTAGTTATAATTGGATGATAAAGAGAGCATGGTATTCAAGAAACATATAGCAAGGTTTATTACAAAGCAAGGAAAATATTCTTAAGGACTATAATATTTAAAAAGAAAAGGTTTAAGAGGCTTGGAACAAAGAGGTTTAAAGACATGAGATAAAAGGACTCTACAAAATGAAGAACCAGGTTTACATGGGCCACAACTCTAAATTATTTTATCCAAAAGGTTTAAGATATTTTAATGGGCCTAAAAGGATTATGTTATAATATTATTACTCAAATTTATAAAGGATTTAGGCTCCAAAATATAATATTATGGTATAATATTTTTTAATATTATAAAGTTCCAAATATTTGAAGGGCCAATGTGTTTCGATTTCAAGGATGCATCGATGTTATTAAAGTTTTTAAGGTTCTTGTCTTAAGTAATATAAATATTAGTCACTTATCCTCCATTAAGTGTGTAAGTTTTGATATTTAAATATACGTGTGTGCTTATGCGAATGACAGAGAGATATCCAATGAACTTTGATTGATATATTTATGTGAATGATAGAGAGATATCCAATGGATTTTTGAATAAAACACTGTGATAAATGATGCGAACGATAAGTGAGAAATCCAACAATTGTTAAGAAGTGTGCAAATAGAAAACATAGAGCACTCTGTATCAATTTTTGTAGATGGTAGAAGGAAAACTTAGGGTATTCCCTTCTATGTGCACAGAGGACAGAGAGGAAAATGTAGGGAATTCCATTTAATATGTGCAGAAGGCAAAGAGGAAAACATAGGACATTTTCATCAATGTGCGCAAAGGGCAGAGATAAAATTATGAGCATTCCTTTTGGCTCTAACCACCGCTGTAGCATAGCTGGCCAAAGGTGCTTGGGTAAGAATGGCACTTGGGAGGTTGTGGTTTTAATTCATGTTGTGCATAAGGTACTTAAATTTTAAATTTCTTTGCATTGATTGATGTGGTCGTGACAGCTTACAAGGTGCATTGAAATAATTTGATTTTATTTTTACCTTGGAGACCATAAGGTGTGAAAGTATTATTTTTTGCATTGAATTTAAAGTGGAAGTTTTATGGTGTTTTGAGAGTTTAAAAGTTGTATTTATTTAGTGTGAAAAAGGGTTAAGGTTGCATGTTTAAAGAGGGAGTTATAAGGTTTATTAGACTTGCTTTAAATTTGTGTTTTGTATAAAGTGTGAGAGAATTATTTTGAAGGATATATAAAGTAATTTATGATTATTTGAAAATTGCTTTTGCACATTGAGTGAAAGATTTATAAGATTGGTTGTCACTTAAATAAAGGAGATATAAGGTGTATCTATGTTCATGGTTCTTTGTATTTTGGCACATATTAGAAAAGAGGGATTTGATGTTTTAGTCTTTATTACAAGCTCTATTTTGTAAGACTAAAAGGAAAGTTATAGAGTATTATTCTTGAGTGCACATATTTTGAGAAAGGATATTAGGGTGAATTTTTTTAAAAGAATATTTTCTAACACTCTTTTGAAGTTGTAAATAAAGGAAACTATTTTGAGACAGGTTTTTAAGGGCACATCTTTTTCAAGGGAGTTTTGTGAGGTATGGTGTTTTAACTCCTTTTCAAGGTATTTTGGTTTGGAAAGAATCCTTATTTTGTTATACCAGGTGGAGATAAGAGGATTTATTTCATGAGCATTGTTGGAAATATATGTTCTAGATATTGAGAAAAAAATTGTGCATAATTGTTAAATGTATTTGTGAAGCATTTAGGCATTGGTTTGAGTGACATTGAAAAGTGAATATGCAAGTGTTAGAAATAAGATTTGTGAAGCAAGTGTGTGCATCAGTTTTTTATTGTGGAAAAATCATAAGAAGGTTAGTTATCAAAGTGCTAGACTAGAACTACCGTTAAAATGAAATAAATGTGAGACATGTCAATGTGAAGAACATATTGGGCATTTAATTGTACATATAATTTTCTATATGTTCAAGAGGTTAAACGAATTATGGGTAGAATATGTCTAAACTACTTTAGTCAAGAAAAATACTTTTGGGAATCATATATGAAATTGTTTGTATGCAAGAATTGGGAATGTTTGAGTAGTTTCTGTGAGTAGGATTGAAGAAGAGTTGAGCATGTGTTATGATTAGATTTGAGCATGTGTTATGACATATTTGAGCATGTGTTATGAGTAGATTTGAGCATGTGTTATGATCGATTTTGAGCATGTGTTATTATTATATTTGAGCATGTGTTATGATTGGATTAGAGCATGTGTTATGATCATATTTTAGTAAGCAGATTTGAGCAAGTCTTGTGAGAAGACATAAATAGATTTGAGAAAGTTTTGTGAGAAGACTTGAAGTAGTTTTGAGGTAGATTTGAGTAAGTCTTGTGAGAAGACTAGAAGCAGGTTTGAGGCAGATTTGAGCAAGTATTGTGAGAAGACTAAAAGTAGGTTTGAGGCAGATTTGAGCAAGTCTTGTGAGAAGACTTAAAGTAGGTTTTGGTAAGAAGATTTGAGCAAGTCTTGTGTGTAGACTTGGAGCATATATGAGCAGAGTTAAGAACAAATTTTGGTAAGTATATTTGAGTAAGTCTTGTGTGAAGGCTTGAGGTAGATATGAGAAAATTTAAGAGTAGGTTTTGGTAAATATATTTGAGAAAGCTTTGTGTAAAGGCTTGAAGCAAAGTAGAGCAAAGGGGATAGAGTTCTCCTATGGATAGAGGTCCACGAACCATAGAAGAAGGGATTGAGGTCTCCTCTGGTTAGAGGTCCATGAATTAAAAAAAATGGGGTTGAGGTCTCCTATGGAGAGATGTCCACAAACTTGAGAATAGGGGATTGGTGTCTCCTTTGGGTTGGTGCCCATAAACATTGTAATTGGAAAATTGGTTCCCAAGAGATTGATTGAGAAAATTTATAAGAAATGTTTTCTCCATGGACGTAGCCCACATTGGGTGAACCATGTTAAATTTGTGTCTCTCATATGTGTAATGATCTGTGCATTGTCTCATTACTGCTATTGATGATATTGGTTAATACTGATTTGGAAAGTTATTGAAATTGATAACATTGGATAATATTGAATTGGAAAGAAAAGTAAAATTTTATCTTATATTGTTCACCCCCCTCTTAGTATAAGCTTATGTTCTTCAATTGATATAATATAGGGTTCCTTAAGGGAAGCCTAACAACTTGAAGGAAGATATTACAGGAATACATATGGCTCATCAGGAAGGATTTTCAACATAAAGAGCTCCATTGTTTAATGGGACTAACTATGCTTTTTGGAGTGTCAAAATGAAGATATTTTTGATGGCATGGGAAACTGATACATGGAAATCAATTTATAATGGGTACATAACACCCACAACTCCTCAAATAGAAATAAGTGGTAAGCAAATTTATGAAAATAATGCCAAATCAATGAATGCAATTTTAAGTGGTTTACAAGAAACAAAATTTGTGAAGGTTATGCATGGTGAATCAACAAAGAAATGTGGGACAAACTACATAATACATATGAAGTAGATGACAAGGTTAAGAAGGCAAAACTTCAGACTCACAGGAGGAAGTTTGAGGAATTGAAAATGAAATATGAGGAAGATATTTCTAGGTATCTACTTTGTGTTGATGAAGTTTTTAACACCATTCATGGACTTGGAGAAAATATGGAGGATTCTACTATTGTCCAAAAAATTTTAAGATCACTACCCATGAGGTATGATGCAAAGGTTTTAGCAATAGAATAAATAAATGATCTCACAACTTTGAGGATAGATGAACTACATAGAATTTTTATAGCTTATGAAATGATAATAGAAAAGGATCAAACATCCAAAAGGGGGGCATCATTCAAAGATTCAAATAAAATAAAGGATAAATAATTAGAATCAAGTGATGAATCAAGCAGTGATGAAGAGGCTAATTTTGTGAAAAGAAATAAGAAGGGTTCAAGGAAACCAAAGAGTATGCAAAATGTGAAATGTTTTAGTTGTGGTAATATTGGTCACTATGTAGCATATTGTCCACAAAATGGGTATAGTAGCAGTGAGGATAAATAGGATTACAAGAAGAAGAAAGAAAGAAAATTCAGGCATGAAAAGAAAGATAGGCATGGTCAAGGCAAGCATGAGAAGAAGATTTTTCAAAGGCACAAGAAAAGTTTCTATGTTGAAGAAGCAAGTAGTGCTTCAAGTGACAGTGATGAAATTTCTTCAGATAGTGAAAAATAAGATATTCTATTTTTGGAAATAGAAGAGGAAAAGGATACTTCCATTGAATATCGAGTAGAAGAGAAAGAATTTACTCCTATAATTGAAGACCTAGAAAAAGAAGAGAATTCAGAAAAGAATAAAGGAACCACAGTTGATATGGAAGAGGAATTTACTATAGCTCTTGAAGAATTAGAAATAATGAAAAGGGAGAACTTAATATTAAAGGCTCAAATTCAAGAGGAAGAGAAAACAAAATCAAAGCTTCTACTCACTAATTTAAGTGTCCAGGTTGAAGAGACAAGAAGATTTGAAGAAAGTATGGCTGAAAAATTAGAGGCAAAATATTTAGAGTGTGAAAAGCTATAATATGAAGTTATCTCTCTAAAGAAAGGACTTGGAAAATATCTTTATAAGTTAACTAGGTTTAAGGAAATCTCTAAAACCTTGGATGACATTCTCAAAATACAAAGATCTCCATTTATCAAGATAGGACTAGGTTATGATGAGGGCCAAGAGATACAAAAAGGGGAGTCAACTCAAAAGAAAAAGAAGTTTCAAAGGAAGTAATTGAAGAAGAACCTAATATCTATAATGGTGAGTTGAGAAGTGGAAGCATCCAAGAGGAAGAAAACAATGCACAAACAAGGAACATGGATCATCACAGAAAGGGCAAGGGAAGAACTATGAGACCACATTCTCCAAGACAAGACAAATACTTCTTTCAAGGACATTGTTACTCATGTAATCATTTTGGTCATAGAGTTATACATTGTAGGGTTCATACCAAGAATGATTTTTGCTTCATCAAGAGAAACTTCAATTTATTTGCACCTCTTAAGAATTACAGTATCTTTTGGGCATAAAGTAAAGTGGTGTAGAATAGAATTTTCAAAACTTCCAAAGACAAGCAAGAAGAAGGATAGTCAAAATGTTCAAAGAAGTATGGTTTCAAAAGTTTGGAGAAATATTGGAAGAGAAGAAGAGCACTATGAGTTTTGATTAGCCTTACTCCCATCCCAAAATTAATCACCTCAATAGAAGGTGGTGAGGGGGCTATGCTAAATGTTTAATTTTTATCCCCAAAGAGCCCTTTACCATTGATGTCAAATGGGGAGAGACTCCAGTAAGGAGGAGAGATTTTAGTGAGGGAGAGCAACTTCTTTGGGGGAGCAATGTTTAGTATCCAGTTGCACTAGAATATTATTATTTTTTTGAAAGGGTCGCCATCAATGATAAAGGGGGATATTGTTGGAAATATTGAGTAGTTGAGTTGTCATTGATGTCAAAAGCTACATGAGGCAATTATATTTGGATGATAAAGAGAACATGGTATTCAAGACACATATAGCAAGGTTTATTACAAAGTAAGGCAAATATTCTTAAGGACTACAATATTTAAATATTTTATTTAAATATTATAAAAGAAAAGGTTTAAGAGGCGTGTAACAAAGAGTTTTAAGGGCATGAGATAAAAGGACTCTACAGAATGAAGAACTAGGTTTACATGGGCCACAAGTTTGTATTATTTTATCTAAAGGATTTAAGAGATTTTAATGGGCCTAAACAGATTATGTTATAATATTATAACTCAACATTATAAAGGATTTAGGCTCCAACATATAAGACTATGGTATAATATTATTTAATATGATAAAGTTCCAAAGGTTTGAAGGGCCAATGTTTTTCGATTTCAAGGATACACCTATGTTATTAAAGTTTCAAAGGTTCTTGGCTTATGCAATATAAATATTTGTCACTTCTCCTCCAATAAGTGTGTAAGTGTTTATATTGAAATATACGTGTGTGCTTATGCGAACGACAGAGAGATATCCAACAAATTTTGATTGATATATTGATGTGGATAGTAGAGATATATCTAGTGGATTTTTAACTGAAACACTTTGTGATAAATGATGCAAATGGCAAGTGAGAAATCTAGTGATTGTTAAGAAGTGTGTAGAAATAAAACGTAGAGCACTCTGTCTCGATTTACACAGAGGGAAAAAGGAAAACATGGGGAATTCTATTCGATGTATGCAGAGGATAGAGAGGAAAATGTAGGGTATTCCCTTTGTTGTGCACATAAGGCAAAGAGGAA
Organism: Wollemia nobilis; assembly: GCA_028583015.1. NCBI lineage: Eukaryota > Viridiplantae > Streptophyta > Pinopsida > Araucariales > Araucariaceae > Wollemia > Wollemia nobilis. The sequence continues at coordinate 6,266,268 of JAQPPZ010013513.1, forward strand.
AACGTAGGACATTCCCTTTGATGTGTACAGAGGGCAAAGATAAAATTATGAGCATTCCTTTTAGCTCTAACCACCATAATACAACAGCTGGCCAAAGACGCTTGGGTAAGCGTTGCACTGGGGAGGTCGTGGTTTTGATTCACGTCATGCATAAGGTACTCAAATTTTAAATTGCTTTGCATTGATTGAGGTGGTCGCAGAAGTTTACAAGGTGCATTGAAATAATTTGATTTTATTTTTACCTTGGAGACCATAAGGTGTGAAAGTATTATTTTCTACATTGAATTTAAAGTGGAAGTTTTATGGTGTTTTGAGAGTTTAAAATTTGTATTTATTTAGTGTGAAAAGGGTTAATATTTCATGTATAAACAAGGATTTATAAGGTGTATTAGACTTACTTGAAATTTATGTTTTGTATTAAGTGTGAGAGAATTATTTTTGAAGAATATATAAAGTAATTTATGATTATTTGAAAATTGTTTTTGCACATTGAGTGAAAGATTTGTAAGGTTGGTTGTCACTTAAATAAATGAGATATAAGATGTATCTATGTTCATGGTTCTTTGTATTTTGGCAGATATTAGAAAATAGGGATTTGATGTTTTAGTCTTCATTACAAGCTCTATTTTGCAAGACTAAATGGAAAGTTATAGAGTATTATTCTTGAGTGCACATCTTTTGAGAAAGGATATTAGGGTGAATGTTTTGAAAAGAAGATTTGCTAACCCTATTTTGAAATTGCAAAGAAAGGAAATTATTTTGAGACAGATTTTTAAGGGCACATATTCTTCAATGCACCTTTGTGAGGTATGGTGTTTTAACTCCTTGTCAAGGTATTTTTATTTGGAAAGAATACTTGTGTTGTTATATGAAGTGGAGATAAAAGGATTTATTTCATGAGCATTGTTGGAAATATATGTGTTAAATATTGAGAATAAGTTTATGCATCAATATTATGTGGATTTGTGAAGCATTTAGGCATTGGTTTGAGTGACATTGAAAAGTGAATTTTCAATTGTTAGAAATCGGATTTGTGAAGTAAGTGTGTGCATTAGTTTTTTATTGTGGAAAATAAGAAGGTCAGTTATCAAAGTGCTAGACTATAGCTACCATTAAAATGAAATAAATGTGAGACATGTGAATGTGAAGAACATATTGGGCATTTAATAGTACATATCATTCTCTATATTCTCAAGAGGTTAAAAGAATTCTAGATAGAATATGTCCAACCTACTTTAGTTAAGAAAAAAACTTTTGGGAATGATATTTGAAATTGTTTGTATGCAAGAATTGGGAATGTTTGAGCAGTTTCTATGAGCAAAATTGAAGCAAAGTTGAGCATGTGTTATGATCATATTTGAGCATGTGTTATGAGCAGATTTGAGCATGTGTTATGAGCATATTTGAGCATGTGTTATGATCAAATTTTGGTAAGAATATTTGAGAAAGTCTTATGAGAAGACTTGAAGTAGGTTTGAGGCAGATTTGAGAAAGTCTTGTGAGAATACTTGAAGTAGGTTTGATGTAGATTTGAGCAAGTCTTGTGAGAAGACTAAAAGCAAGTTTGAGGTAGATTTGAGCAAGTCTTGTGAGAAGATTTAAAGTAGGTTTTGGTGAGTATATTTGAGCAAGTCTTGAGTGTAGAATTGGAGCAGATATGAGCCGAGTTAAGAACATATTTTGGTAAGCAGATTTGAGCAAGTCTTTTGTGAAGGCTTGAGGTAGATCTAAGCAAAGTTAAGAGAAGGTTTTGGTAAATGGATTTGAGCAAGATTTGTGTAAAGGCTTGAAGTAAAGTAGAGTAGAGGGGATAGATTTCTCCTATGGATAGAGGTCCACAAACTAGAGTAGAGGGGATTAAGGTCTCCTGTGGATAGAGGTCCATGAATCATAACAAAGGGGATTGAGGTCTCCTATGGATAGAGGTCCACAAACTTGAGCATAGGGGATTGGTGTCTCCTTTGGTTTGGTGCCCATAAATATTGTAATTGGGAATTGGTTCCCAAGAGATTGGTTGAGAAAATTTATAAGAAATATTCTCTCCATGGATGTAGCCCACATTGGGTGAACCAAGTTAAAATTTGTGTCTCTCATGTGTGTGATGATTTATGCATTATCTCATTACTACTATTGATGATATTGGTTAATACTACTTTGGAAAGTTATTGCAATTGATAACATTGGATAATATTGAATTGGAAAGAAAAGTAAAATTTTATCTTATATTATTCACCCCCCTCTTAGTATAAGTTGTGTTCTTCAAGGTGGAAGCGAGGAGAGGATATCAAGGCTCCAGGTAGATCTACTAGATAGGAAGTGTCATCATGGACTTAAGATAGTGTGCCTTCGATCTCAAAAGAGATATATCAAGTTGTTAGATGATAGGTTGATGGAGCACCATATTGGGTTTCTAGATCGACCTTCCTCATCTGTATCTGAGTTTGCTAGGCCTAATGAGTCTAGGCATAACTCTAGTTCTAGGATTCCATCCAAGTTACAAGGGTCCTCTTGGAGGTTTTAGCTAGTGTGAAGATGCACTTTTTGTATATGAGACCTGGTGCTCCATTGTATGTAGCCTTTGGGCACTCATTGTATATGTGATATTTATATATATACATGGCTTTTACTTTTGTGTTATGCTTTTATGTGAATATTTTTTGTGGAATGCTTGTGTATATGGATGATTAATGCATATGGAATGTGTGTGAGTGTAAGTTTATATGGATGATTAATGCAAGTGTATGAATGCAAATGTTCTACTAATCATTCATAGTTTAAAATTTTCTTGGCCATATTTTACCATTGTTGTTTAATCAGGGATACCAGACTAGTGGCATGTGGGGTGAAAAACTCATGAAATGACATGAATGTTGACATGGAAGAAGATATGGATGTTGATATGGAAAAATAATAATTTTTGTAGAGACTCAAACATACTAGTGGTATCTAACAAACTCACTAAACACTGCCTAATTTCTCTAGGACCAAATGTGTGTGCAAGTGAGTTCATTAACCGAATCATGAGCATGGTAATGACTCGAGGCAATCAAGAACCAATGTGTGTACAAGTGAGTTCATTAACCCATCTTGATTAAATTAGGTGAAACCTGTTATGGATAAAACCAAGAAGCTAGCTTGTCTGTATGTTCCAGTCAAGCATCTATAGCTCCGGTGGATACGAGCTCCATAATCCAAGGATTTGATCTTTAGGATTTGGGGGTGACTACCTAACTGTATGATTGGAAATGTAGTACTATCCTTATAGCTTGAGGATATGTAGTGTGTTATGAAATAGAGCTATGGATAATTGAATTCTCAACCTAAGTGTGACGAAAATTGTACCCTATCCTTACTAATCTATCTCTTGTATTTGGAAGCAACTGTGATAGTGGTGAAAACCACTATTTTTGTGGACTATGCTGCATGATGGGACAAGCAAGGAATACCCTTTTCACTTCAAGGTTCAACCCAAGTATGGTGTTATCCCTATTTGATACAAGATGTTTCTTAAGATGTGTGATTATTTTTTTTTCAATAATATTTTGGAATCAATTTCTAGAACTCAAGATTTTCTTAGTGAAAATGTGTCTTGGTCCTAAAGAAAACTCGATATGTATTTGAAGGTTGCTTAAAACACTAGGAGTGGCTGAGTGATCAAAAACATCTATGAACTATAGACATGTGACTTTACTAATAATAAATTGGCTTTGTGTAATAATGTAATGAAATTAATTTGAAGGTGCCCCTGATTAAGGCAACATGACTTTATTTGACCAATTTATATCTGAACTGAATAATTGATCCCTAAAATAAAATGTGAAATGTGTGAATGTAGTGTACGAAATATATTTTGTGAAATGGAAGGAGTTTAATGCAAATATATGCAAATAAAATTTGTATAATGTAATTTATGCAATGCAACGTGTGAAATGAAATGTATGAAATGCAATGTTGTTTTTGTGTAATAGCCATGTATATATATATATATATATATATATATATATATATATATATATATATATATATATATATATATATATATATATATATATATATATATATATCACATTATGCATAGAATGCTCTTAAGTGTATAACATTAAGTGGTTTGATATCTTCAACTCCCTCTAAACTAGCAAGCCTATAAGTACCTTTACCCGCTTTTTGAGTAATATTATATGGACCTAACCAATTAGCCAAAAATTTATCGTGAAGGTGCGACAAAGCATTGGTATTTTGTTTATTCTCTTTAAAAACAAGATCTCATACTTGGAATTCATGTAGATGAAATTTGGTGTTGTAAGCACGCTTTAGGTGGTCTTGATATACTCATAAATTCTCTAAAGAATTGACTCACCTCTCATCAAGAAGTGTGAGTTGGTCAAGACATGCTTGTCTAGCAGTATCATCATCTATGAATTCCTACAATGAAATTCACAAGGAGGGGATCTCAAGCTCAAGAGGTATGATTACCCAAGTATATACCAATAAAAATAGCATTACCCAAGTATGTGTGTGGATTCTTGTTAGATAATCCCATAATACCAATGGAATTTGTGTATGCCAATATCTATGATTTTCTTTAACAAGTTTCTTGAGAATAGAAATTAAGGTCTTATTGGTAGCCTCAACTTGTCCATTTGCTTGTGGGTAATAAGGAGTCCATAAACTGTGTTGGATACTATATATCTCACAAAGTGCTCAAACATCCTTGCTATTGAAAGACTTACCATTGCCAGAGATTATTTTTGAGGGAATACCAAAACAATAAATGATATGATGAAGTATAAACTCCACAATCCTAAGTCCCATAGTACTTGTTAGAGGAATTGCCTCAAACTTTTATGAAGTATTATGTGACTCTGATGATGAATGTATGTTATCCCGAGGAAGAAGGCAAGATTTTGCCAATTAAATCTATTCCCCATTGTGAAAAGGGATAAAGGTTTTGAATAGGTTGTAATTTTTGACGTATTTGGAACAATCTCATTCCATTGTGGGCCAATAATAACCCATGCATAGAATATGCTTTGCAATGGTCATTCCACTAAAATTACCACCACAAGTACCATCATGAGCTTCAACTATGGCTCTTTGTACCTTAGCAGACTTGAGACAACGAAGGAGGATTCCATCATAACCATGTTTATACAACACATCCCCCAAGAGAGTAAAATGAGTTGCATTTTGCTTGAAATTGCATTTAGTAGTTTGTGCCATATCTGATGGAAGTGCTCCAAACTTGAGAAATTTTGTTATTTGGTTTGACCAAGACTCACATGACTCCAAATGGATAAAGTAAGCATCCTTTTCATCCTTAAATTTAGTATTGACAATTGAAGATTTATAAATCATTGTAATTATGAGGGGTTGTACCTCTCCTAAGGTATCCTTTGGAATCAATGATCCAAGAGAGGCCATTACATTTAAAAATCTATTAGTTGAACGTGGCAAATTATCAATTTCATACCAATCAAACTTAGAGAGAAATTTCATTGCTACTTCATGGTAAAGCTTAATGGTAGGCTCTTTGCATTGGTATTCTCTAGTTACCTATTTGACAACAAGTTGAGAATCACCAAATATCCTAATATGCTTAATACCCATAGCTATAGCTACTTGAAGACCTAAGATTAAGGCTTCATAATATGCATTGTTGTTTGTGCATTGGAATTCTAGTTTGAATGATAAGGGAATAGGTACCCCCTAGGGTGTATGAAACACAACTCTAGCATCTTGACCTTTTTTGCACTTAGAACCATCAAAAAATAGTGTGATATCGATGTCTTCCTCTGGAACGATATCTTTTTCTTGTTTGGTGACAGTGAATATCGAATCATCTGGGAGCTCAATAATCAAGGGATGATCACTAGGTAGTGGAACTTCCATGAACTGATCGATTATGACCTGATATTTAATGGATTTTTGACTTATAAACTCAAGATCAAATTCAGCAAGAAGCATTATCCATTTACCGGTGTGGATGTTATTGTAAGTGTGAGACATCATATAACGCAAAGGATTTTCTCTAGCTATGACATATGTGGTGTGACTAAGCAATTTCTTAGTTTCTTAGTGGCAAAAAACACTGCCAAGCACCCTTTTTTTATGTAAGCATATCTAGTTTCATATCTTACCAATATTTGACTAATGTAATAGACAACTTACTCTCGATTGCTTTCATTCTTATGTGAAAGAATTGTTCCTAATGCAAAGTTTGTTGTTGAAATATACAGATGAAAGGGACCCCAGACGAGGAAGAGATAAGACTGGTGGAGAAGCCAGATATTGCTTAATGTCATCAAAGGCTTTTTGAAATTCATCTATCCATGAAAATGGCACCCCCTTTTGTACCAGGTGATTGAATGATCTGCATTTATCAGAAAGTTGCACAATGAAACGACAGATTGATTGAATCTTTTCTTGTAAACTACACAATTTCTTCAAATTTGTTGGGGGAGACATCTCCATGATGGCCTTAACTTTTTTGGGTCCACCTCAATGCCTCTTTTGGAGATAACGAACCCTAGTATTTTTATAGAGGTAACATTAAAGACATATTTCTTAGGGTTCAACCTTACATTATGCTCTAGAAGTCGATCAAAGAATTTTTCTAATACACCAATGTGCTCTTGTCAAGTTTTGGATTTTTCCAAGAGATCGTCCACATAATCTTTAGTGATCTTATGCATATAGTCATGGAAAATGTATGTCATGGCACGTTGATAAGTAGCACTTGATTTTTGAGGCCAAAGGACATCATCTTGTAACAAAAATTCTCCCAAAGTGTAGTGAATGTTGTTTTGTTTTGGTCATTAGGATTTATTTAAATTTGGTTGTATCCTAAAAAACCATCTATGAGAGAAAGCATTTCATAGCCAGCGTAAGTGTCGACAAGAGTATCGATGCTTGGAAGTGGAAATTCATCCTTAGGACATGCTTTGTTAAGATCTCAAAATTCAATGCATATGCATATCACCCCGTTCAGCTTACGAACAGGTACCATGTTTGAGAGTCATTCAGGATAGTTAATGGGTACAATGAAACCCACATCTAATAGTTTTTTAAGCTCTTCTTTGACAAAGAGGGCAATGGTAGAATGCATCCTTCTAAGTTTTTTTTTGACCAACTTAGCATCAGAGTTTAAGGTGAGATTGTGGAAAACCAAATTAGAGTCAAGATCACACATGTCTTTATAGAATTATGCAAAAATTCCCTTCTTCCTCTTGAGGAGAGCAATTAATTGCTCTTGTTTGTCTTTGGATAAGGTTTTTCCAAGTTTCAAAATTTGAGGATTGTCTACTTCTAATCTAAGGTTCACATCGATAGTATATTCAATGGACATGTGAGAACCTTCCTCAAGTTGATGGGGAGTTGGTATTAGATGAATGTCGTCTATGATGTCATCAAACTCCTCTAACTTATCTTTGTCTATATTTGCCCAAAAAACCTCACTTTTGGTACCTTTTGGACACTCTGTTGCTATTCGTTCCACCCTGGGACGAATACAGAACCTATTCGTCCCACCCCGGGATGAATAGCAGTTTTCATCGACATACGGTATCACTTCATCAGAGATCTGGTGAAGTTGGGCGAAGTCCAACTATTGTTGTAGATCCAAGGAGCAGGTAGCTGACATTTTCACAAAGCTTTTGAAGGAAGAAGACTTGAGAAGATTGCGTGAGCAGTTGGGCATCAAAGCGCTTGTGAAATTAGGTTTAAAGGAGGATGTTAAAAAATTAATTAAACCTGATTTTTTACCCAAAGCCGAAGGTCGCTCCAGAGGCGAGCGATTCCGGGAATCGCTCGCCCACTGCAGTGATCCCGAGAATCGCTCGGAAAAGGAGCGATTATGGGAATCGTTCGCTCTCTCCAGCGATCCCAAGAATCGCTCAAGAAAGGAGCGATTCCGAGTGTGTGAGGGGGTGGGTGTGTGGTGGCTTTGTGTTAAATTCCCTATTGATAAGTATAGCTCTTAACTTTAAGAGGGGTAATGGTTGGGAGGAGACTGCTCAACTTGTACATCGGTTATAAACGTTTTTCACAATAACCGCACTAAAAAAAATGTTTCTAATAATTCATTATGTTTAATATATTAAAATTAAATATTATTATTTATTTATGTTTGATATTTATTTTTTAATTGGATTTATAAAGTTGAAATAAAGCCAACACGCGTTGCATTGCAATAACTACAAGTAATCGCATAATCTCTAAATATCTATTTTAAAAATCTGTTTCTAATAGTTCATTGTGTTTGATATATTAAATTTAAATATTATTACTTATTTATGTTTGATATTTATTTTTTAATTAGATTTACAAAGTTAGAAATAAATTACATAATCTCTAGCTATTTATTTTTAAAATTTATTATATAATATATTAAATTTAAATAATATTATTATTTATTTATGTTTAATGTTTTTTTAATTGAATTTATAAAGTTGAAACATAATCTGTAAATTTGTGGGAGACGCAGGGAAGGTATTATCCCAAAAAGTGTATATTGAAATTTAAATGGAGTTATAATGTTTTTAGGTTGGTTTTTTATCACGTGATCTCATTTAAATTTGAAATTTAAATAGAGGTATAATGTTTTTATAGCATAGCATATTTCAATTTATGTTGTTGATGTTTAGATGATTTAAATTCAAAGGAGTTATAATGTTTTTAGTTTGGTTTTTTATCACGTGTTCTCATTTCAAATTTCAAATTTAAATAAAGGTAAAGAGAGGTATAATGTTTTTACAGCGTATTTTAATTTATGTTGTTGATGTTTAGATGATTTAAATTCAAATTAAGAGGAAGAAGACATTTTATTGATTCAGTTGTGTCACTGGTTACTTAACAAAATAGGTATAAAATTGTGACAATTTATTATTATTATTTTTAGATGCATAAAGAAGTTGATTATATTCACATTATTTTTTAGTATCTGTCAAGTGAATGGTTCAAATCACATGGCTGCTCCCAACAAGCCTATACCACCTCCACCTTGTTATAGTTGATCCTACCTGAAGGAGACCACCCTTGATCCTAAGTGGAGGAGACCACCCATCACTTAGAATTCATTTCGCACACCAAATAATAAGTTTAGCATGGCCTAAAAAAATTAGTATAATCATCTTTGGTCTTGCTGGCACTCAAAAGATTATGCATGAGATTACGCATGAAACTAGGTCTCTTCTTGGTAAGTGTCTGGCCAAACAAACAATTACCCGTACTCAAAAAATTTTGCATGAACCTAAGTCTCTTCTTAATAAGTACCTCACCAAACAAACAATTACAAATCCACTAAAATTATATTGGTGAATGTGGCCATGATTTAATATTCACATTGAATGTGCCCATGATTTGATATTCACATTAAAGGAGAGTGGAGAGTACTCTACAGTGTAGGTGTTATGCATCCTAGCAATAGGACAAATCACGTATTTTTTTTAAATATACATAGGACAAATCACGTTATTTTTTAAAATGTACATCGTAACGTGAGAATTCTCTTCTATGTTTTTTGAAAAATTTGAAAAAAACTTGTATTAAAACAAATAACAGTTACAAGTGGGAGAAAAAACATCCCAGTCGAAAGCAGAGAAGCCAGAAAACAACAAGGCGCGAAAACGCGACATGTCGCGAAATCGCGACACCAAACCTAACCACGGCCGCGCCACAGCAACAAGTCGCGAAATCGCGACATGTCGCGAAATCGCGGCAGACAGACGTCGAGGCCGCAAAGCACAAAAAGTGTCGCGAAATCGCGACGGCACAACACCAAAGCACCCAGTCACCAAAAGCGTCGCGAAATCGCGACGAGAAAGCCAGAAGGCGCCTGATCTCCAGAAGTGTCGCGATATCGCGACGAGTTCTCCCCTTGGCACCAAAACTGCAAAAGTGTCGCGAAATCGCGACGTCTTTTCCTCATGGCGCCAGTTGTCAAAAAGTGTCGCGATTTCGCGACGAGATTTCCCCTGGGCGGCCCTTCAGCAAAAGTGTCGCGAAATCGCGACGTGTTCTCCCCTTGGCGCCCTTTCCTCAAACGTGTCGCGATATCGCGACGATTTTCCCCCATGAAGCTTGTTCTCCAAAACTGTCGCGAAATCGCGACGAGTTTTCCCCTTAGCACCCTTTCCTCAAAAATGTCGCGAAATCGCGACGAGTTTTCTCCTTGGTGCCCGATCTTCAAAAGTGTCGCGATATCGCGACGACTTTTCCTCTTGGTGCCATTGCTGCAAAAATGTCGCGAAATCGCGACGATTTTCCCCCCGGGAGCCCAATCTTCAGAAGTGTCGCGAAATCGCGACGATTTTTCCCTTGGGCAGCTATTGACCAAAAATGTCGCGATATCGCGACGATTTTTCCACTTAGCGCACTTTTTCCAAAAGTGTCGCGATATCGCGACAGCTTCCAACCAACGGCTGCGATGGCGAAACAGGTCGCGAAATCGCGACAACTTCCCACCAAAGGCCGCGACGGCGCAACAGGTCGTGAAATCGCGACAGGTTCCCTCCAAAGGCCGCGATAGCGAAACAGGTAGCGAAATCGCGACAGCTTTCCAGCAAAGGCCGCGACGGCGCAACATGTCGCGAAATCGCGATAGCTTTCCAACAAAGGCCGCGACGGCGCAACAGGTAGCGAAATCGCTACACCTTCTCATCAAAGACCGCGACAACGCAGCAAGTAGCGAAATCGCTACAACTTCTCTCCAAAGGCCGCGACAGCGCAACATGTCACGAAATCGCGACAGCTTTCCAGCAAAGTCCGCGACGGCGCAACAGGTCGTGAAATCGCGACAAAAACCATCCTTAGCAGTTTTTTTACTCATTGTCGCAGAGATCATTCCAGACCTTGCCGAATCACTTCATCTATCAGAGGCATGTCACTATGCAGCTGCACCCCTACCTCTTTCTCAGCACCCATCTTCGCAAGGAAGTCGGCCACCTTATTCAAATTTTGACTCACATAAACAGGGATCACGTCATCTAACTCCCTCCATAAGTCCTTGATTTGGGAGATCAAAATCCGTAGCCTCCAAGCTTTCGAGGAGAAGTTTCGCATGCAATCAAGAGCGCCAACCAGGACTTGAGAATCGGATTCGAGAATTATCCTCCTGTAACCCTGCTTAACAGCCCAGATAGAAGCGGATTTGATAGCAATGGCTTCGGCTTCATTGTTTGTGGCTCTACCCAAGCCCTGCAGTTCCCAGTAAAGCACCGAACCAGCATGATCCCGACAGACAACACCAATACCCGCACTGCCCGGATTGCCTTTTGCAGCTCCATCAGTATTGATTTTGATCCAACCTTCGGGGAGGTTTCCAGCTAACTCTGTCTTGTCTCTCTTGCCCCTCAACCCCCTCTTCTAGATGCCCAAGACCAACCTGATTTTCCTCTTCAGCATTGATGGCAACAGTTTCTGTGACTTTGCTCCAGATGACCTGCCAAACGCCATCTATCGAGGAGAAAGTTTCTCTAAAGATCCGGGCATTTCTCTCCAGCCAAACTTGCCACCAAATGAAAAGGAAGCCGAGCTCCCAGCCAATACGGAGAGCTGTAGATTTAAATCTGCCCCTTTTCCATTTTTCCCAAATATTGGCACGATTTAGATCACCATTAGCCTGAAGTTTATAGTGAGAGAACCAACGCTTCCAAATCTGGTGCGTAAAAGGGCACTCGAACATCAGGTGATCAGCTGTTTCCTCATGCTTATGGCATAAAGCACATTGAGAAGGACCGATGATTCCTCTACTTATGAGATTGTCAAAGGTGAGAATTCCATTGTGCATAAGCTACCAGGCAAAGAAATTTACTTTCGGCCAGCCCTTGGAATGCCAAATCCTTCTCCAATCTTGAACCAGAAATGAGTGCGGGGGAGGCTCAGGGAGGATCTTTTCATAACCGTCCTTTACTGAATAAACCCCAAGGCTCCCATAGCCCCAAGCTAATTCATCCTCCTCATCCCTCCCTGTGAGGAACCTTTCTGTCAAGATTTTGTTCAAGATGGGCGCCAGCTCCGGAGGGATTGTAATTGGCCACTCCTCCCACCTTTTAAACTTTTTAAATTTATACTCCCCCAATTGGCTGGTGTTAAAATAGCTTTCAATTTGAATCCAGCCCTGGGCTTCTATGGCGGACTTGATTGGTTGTAATTCAGGAAACGTAGCAATGATGGGTGGAAACTGGTCCCAAGAATCGGTCCAGAAACGTGCCTTATCCCCTCTCCCCACTTTCCAAAATAATTGGTCTTTGATAACCTGAGATCCAAGCTTGAGAGTCTGCCACACTAAGGATCCAGTACCATCCAGGGGGAAGCGGCCCACCTCATTGGGGTGGACATGACCCAAATATTTACTGGATAGGATTCTGCTGAATAGGGAGGTTGGCTGGGAAATCCACCTCCAATACAGTTTTCCAGCCAAGGCTTTGTTATTAAGCTTGGAGCTTCTCAGGCCCAGCCCTCCTTTATCCTTAGGCTGGGTTACTTTATCCCACCCAACCAAAGCCCATTTTTTCTCCCCTTTTGCACCTTCCCATAAAAATCTTCTTGCCATTTTGTCCAGCTCTTTCCAGATGGAATGAGGGGCAGCCAGGATAGAGAATTTATAGATTGGCATAGCCTGAATAACTGACTGCAAGAAGGTTAATCTACCCCCATAGCTTAACCATTTATGGGACCAGTGATTCATTCTATCTTTGATACCTTCCAATAGATCCTTCCAGATATCAATTTTTAATTTTTTGAAATGCAGGGGAACGCCCAAGTAAACTATTGGAAGAGAAGTCCTTGAGAATCCCAGGATCTCAATAACTCTATCCTGCAGCCTTTGATCAAGATTGAAAAAGACCACTTTGGACTTCCTGTCATTGAGGGCCTGGTTTGAAGCCCTAAGGTAGACATTAAGAGTATCTCTGATTCCTCTAGCTTCCCTGAGACTGGCCACCCCAACCAATCCAGTATCGTCCACAAACTACAAGTGAGTCAAAGTTTCCTCCCCTACCTTGATACTGTTAGCAGGCCTTGTTGCCTTCTCCTCAAGAAAAGTCTGCCTAATCCTTCAACCAAAATGAGGAAAATATAGGGAGAGCAAGGGTCTCCTTGGCGAAGACCACGAGTGGCTCCAAAAGGATGCGAGGGAAGACCCTTGATAAGAACAGAATAAGAGGGCGTAGAAACACAGCTCATGACCCAATCAATCCAGTCCTGGGAGAAGCCAAAGGCTGCCATCATTTTAGACAAGAAGCTCCACTCCACCCGGTCATAAGCCTTGGACATATCCAGTTTAATGAACATTCCTTTATTACCCGATTTTTGCATTGTATGGATAGCCTCCTGAGCAAGAACCACTCCATCCAAGATTTGTCTTCCCTCAACGAAACCCCCTTGTTCTGAAGAAATGATGTTATGAAGGAGGGGTTTAAGCCGCTCAACCATTATCTTAGTGATTATTTTGTAAATCACGTTGCATAAAGCAATAGGTCTGAAATCAGAGATATGAGTCCCCTCCTCCCCTTTTGGAATTAAAGAGATGAAGGTGTGATTAATTGCCCTGAGCATTCTTTTATTGGTTCTGGATTCCTCTGTGACAGCCAAAACATCCTCCTCCAAAGTGTCCCAAAAGGCCTGAAAAAACTCAATAGGAAAGCCATCTGGACCAGGAGATTTGCCAGTATTCATACCAAAGACCACATTTTTCAATTCATCTCTCTCAATGGGTCTAAGCAGGGCCTGATTTTCTTCTTCAGAGATAATAGAAGGAATGACATTAAGAACTTCGTTCTGAGCCTCAGCATCCTGCTCCATGCTTTCCTTAAAAAGTTTAGAAAAGTAATCAATTGAGTGGTAGTGCATACCAGGAAGAGTATCGAAGGAATGTCCATTCTCATCTTTAAGGGCTTCCATGTTGTTCATCTGTCTCCTAGCACAAGCTGACCGATGAAAAAATTTGGTATTTCTGTCCCCTTCTAATAACCAAGTATTTCTTGCCCTCTGTTTCCAGTATATCTCCTCTTGGTTATCAATGGCCTCAACCGCTTTGCGCAAGGCATCATCCTCGGATTTGAGTTGCTCTATAATTGTTCCTTCCCTAAAGAGTTTCTGAACCTCCTCCCATCTGGCTACTAAGGGGGCCCTTTGGAACTGGAAATCTGACTTATTTTCTTTCCTCCATTGTTTCAGTTGAAGTTTGACAAAGTGAAGTTGTTTATGAAATTTGAACATTGCTGTCCCAAAAGGTGGACGGCCTTCTTCCCACCATTGTGGAATTTTCTGTCGAAGGTCCTCCTTTTGTAACCAAAAGTTCTCAAATTTAAAAGGCCTGTAATGCTGCCCTATCAAAGTCCCTCCCTCCAGCAAAATGGGAAAGTGATCTGAAACAGGGCCCTCCAAAATCTGGAACTTAGTATTCCACTTTACAAAAGCCTCCTCCGAGACCAGAAAATGATCTAACTTGACCTTCCTGCTGTGTGGCTCCTTCCTCTTATTAGTCCAAGTGAAGTAGGTTCCAGGGCCTTGAACATCCACTAATTGAAAGGCCTGGACTTGGGCAATCAGAAGCCGATCCCCTGGATCCAAAAAAGGGGTGCCACCCTCCTGGTCACGAGCAGATAATTTTGCATTAAAATCCCCTGCAATAATCCAGTCTAAGTATTCCCTGGAGGACCTCATGTTGTGAACAGCTTTCCATTGGAGCCTCTGGCCATCAAGGTCTTGGGCCCCATAAAAATTAGTGATTAAGACATGTTCTGCTGTGAAATTATTCCTAAAATGAGATGTGAGAACACCCCTCCAAGCTATATGTTCTAATGCAGTCCAATCCAGAGGGTTCCAGAGAGTAACAATCCCCCCTGAAGCACCTTGGGCAGCCACATCCATATGACCAGCGCCCCGCCAGATTCTATTAATTGTTTTACTCATAAGATCTAAAGACATTTTTGTCTCCTGAATAAGCAAAAAGTCTGTTTTACATTTTCCTAAGAGTCTTTGAACAGCAGATTGATGGGTTCTACTGTTTAAACCCCTAACATTCCAAGATTGAATAATCATTGAAAACCTTGAGAGCAGTAAGAATCAATAGTCCTCACCGATCCTCCATTGATCAACTTATCACCTTGAGCTGCAATCAGGTCCTTATTTGACTTTCTGCCCGCTCCTTGAGTGTTGTTGTTTTTGGATCTCTTTTCTACCTGAGATATACCCAGGGCTGGCCTTTCTCTATTTTTCTCTGCAATTCCCATGCTAACATCTTTAATTACTGGCGGCGCTTGGGAGTGCACTATCAGTGCCCCTGCATTTTCTGGCGGTAAGACCTCAGTGGACTCAAGCACCTGTTCTAAGACAGGAGGAGATGAAGGAGTAACATGAGTTTGGGAGTTATGGGCCTCCATATTCCCATCCACACCTTCCATATCCTGGTCCTCCTGGTCCACTAATGTCTTAAAAATTTCATATCTGTTGGCTGGCTTGGATTGTAATTGCTCCTTACCGTTTTTCTTCTGCTTTCTCCTTCTTTTGGCCTGTTCAAAGCCATCTTTCTGACCCTCATTACCCTGAGGAGTATTGGATGTTTCTTTGGCAAAAAAAGACTTACCCTCTCTGGGGCGATTTGGCATACCATGCTGGGCTTCTGTTTTGGTGTTCAGAAGATTTGGGCAAAATCGAGCCAAATGCCCATGTTTATGGCAGACTCTGCACCTGAAAGGCAGAGCCTCATAGTCTAACTGTTGGATCCAGGATACTCCTGCCAGTTCCAGTTCCACCTCTGCTGGTAGAGGCTGGCTAATATCCATTTCCACACAGATTCTAGCATAGACACCAGAGTTACCTTCTATGGTGTCCTTGGAGACGCCCAGGTATCTACCCAGGGAGTTACCGATCATTTCCAGGACCTGCTCCCCCCAAAACTCCATTGGAAGAGCGTACAGCCGAATCCAGACCGGGACAGCCGTGGGTTCGATGCGAGGATCGAATCCCACTCTCCAGGGTTGAACAAATAACCCTGTCGGACCGTGGTTTCTCTTCTCTGACTCAAACGCTCTGTTTCTATCAGCTAAAGAAGAAAAGCTAACGATGAAATACCCGTTGCTAATAAACCACAGGGAGTACTCACCATGGGGCTCCCAGTTCTGTCTGACCCAAGTGTGCAAGAAATTTAGGGTAGGTCGGATACCCATGAATTTGCAAATCAAATCATGATTGGCTTTGTACAGGATTGTGTCTTCGACCAGCTTTGGTTCAATTACAATCTTAGGTCTTGAAGCGGATTGTGGGAGACATCCGTTGACACGATGCGCTACAGAACCCTTGCCAGCATTCTTGAGCATCATATTCAGAGTATTTCTCTGAGCTTCGCCGTTAGAAGACGAAGGATTGTCTTTGAGCATTTCAGCGTAAGAGCTCTTTCTCCCAGAGAGAGGGTCTGGAGGAGACCCCATTGGGCCCTCCTGAAGCTGCAAGCGATCCTTCAGATCCGCAAAAACAAAACAAAACGGGAAACCACCTGATGTCCTGGATTATCCTACGCTCCACAAACCCAAGAACATCGCCTATCGCCTGCACAGAGAGTTTCCCGCCAAAACGCCAAATCGCCAGAGCTCCCAGAATTCTCTTCTATGTTAGAAAACAAGTTTTAAATAAAACTGATCAATAACAAAATTCGTAAAAACCTTTGTTCCTGGGCCTTTCGTCGTCAGACCTAGTAAACAGGATATTTGCAGGCTTTTACATCTCCTCAGACCTAGTAAACAGGATATCAGCACGCCTTTACATTGATAACAATAAAAGTATTGATACTAGTTAGTTAACTTCTAGAATTCGCTCTAAATACGGCCTCCATCTTCTGCTCGCAGCACAATCTTCTCGTTCAGCCTGAATCCGCCGCTTCACCAGAAGCTCTGCCACCAATTTCTCTCTCGCACCCTTATCTGAAAGCAGAGCTTTCAACTCCTGTTTTGACAGGACCACTTTCACCCTAAAACCATTCTCTTCCTCTACCTCTACTCTTTTCTTATTGCAGGTTTTGGACTGGGATTCAGAACCTAAATGATTATCATTGGAGGAAGGAATAAGCCCATAAATCTGACCGCCCTCCAATTTTTGGTCGAGGAGAAGAGCATGGTGAACATCAGAGGAATAAACAAGCAAACAATCGTGGTTATTATCCTCCATGAGCACATCTCTGGCAAGAAGAGGGGCGCGTATTCCAACAGCTTTCCGTCCATCTTCACAAATTTTACCAACTTTTGACAAGGCTCTGCAAAAACGCGGGTCTGTAAGCAGTTTCCCATTGCTTGATCAAACCTACAGGTATGGGAAATCAGAGAGCTTGGCTTTCTCTTTGGGGATATATAGGGAAGCGTCGGTCAGGGTGTCCTCTTCGTGGAAGGAGTCACCGCTGGCATATTTTACGAGGACCACTACTTCACACTAGTATTTTAAAAAAACTTTTTGCAATTTTCTACCCAAGGTTTGAAGGGTTTTACATCATATTTAAATATAGAATTTATATTGACTTACTTCGAATAGTTTAGTAAAAAAATTTCAAATCTACAGTTTTTTATAAGTTAAATGTGTTGGGAGTATTAGGTTCACGTCAAATTTAGCATTGGGAGGTCAATCTCCTAAACCTGTAATGGAAAGCTCACCGTCAATGACATGCGGTGGTTGGAGACTCTAGTTCTTTGACATCAAGGCATTGTTTGATTGCAATTAATTTATTGCAATTTTCATTGTTTTTCCTTTCCTAGTTCATACATCTTTCACTCTGATTATGGTTTTATTTTAGTGTAGTAATTTTTTTTATATTGTGGACCCTTTGTGGGTTTTCAAGCCGGCACAACATGGTCATTGTCATTGTAATTTCCGATATGATTCTTTTGTCCAGGGAATAAGAACGTATTCATACTAAAAAAAACCTAACCTCTCCTCGTTCTGGTTTTTTTTTGTTGGGAGCTATTGGAGATTGACACCATAACCATTGATAATAATTCAATTATTTTTTTAAGGTTATATATGAAATTATATTAATTTTTAGTAGCACAAGTGTAAATTAAAAAATATGGTTAAACAATAATTTAATTATTTTTTTTTTAGTTACACAAAAGTGTTGGTTACAACCACACTAAAAAAATTAATTTTTAATAACTCACAAATGCAAGATAATTATAAAGATTACTTTCATGAATTATTTATAGATAGATAGATAGGTATTCGAATCATAAAATATGTCACTAGACTTGCATCATCACATTAACCCATTAAAAAGCAAGAGAGCCAATCCCCACACATACCCAAATATTAAATCATAAATATTTATATCGATGTTAAATCATAGATGTTTATGAGTTATTCATCTTCCGATTTATAAAGATTTATTATACTGTTACCTAATTTAATGGTGATACTACCTATGTTAAAATAAGTGTATTAGAGACAGCTCAAATCTTTCACAAACTTGAATATGAACTTCAAAATTTGTTTATATTAGATAATTCAGCGGTTCAGAGGATGAATCTCCATGACTGGGTTCCTTTTCATTAACAATGGTTAGTCTATGTTCGGAGAAGAAAATGACAGCAGTTCACAATGAAATTTAAGTATATAGCAAAACCAGTCGGCATAGCAATGTACAAACATTCTATAATTATTAGGCATTTATTAAACATCTAAGTCAGTAGTTTATCAAATTTATTTAGCTATGTATTTTTCACCCTACCTAAAGGAAACCACATATCTGTCATGCATTTGTCATTTAGTTTAGATTGATGGAACATACTTTGGACTTGGTCTTTAAGTCTTCTTACCATATGAGATGGAGTTAGGTAGTCAGTTTTTTCACATTGACGAAAGTACGCCATCTGACGATCTTCATGACACGAAGTTTCGTCCACCTTTTTACAAAGAAAAATCACCGAATGCCTTGTTTTCACAAGGGGAAATAATAAATTTGCCTGGGAACATTCAAATCTTTTTGAAGTGACCCAAGATTAAATTCGTCTAGGATCCTCTATATATATATATTAATACATTAATGATTTTTTTTAATATATTAAGGTATATTGGATTTAAGATGATGAAGACTATTGTTAAATATCAAAGGAATTTGAACCTTATTTATATTTATTATTTTATTAATATTTTAAATGATTTAAGATTAAATTTTTTTAGAATCTCATGTTTTATATATATATATAAATTAATGGTGGAGCAGTTTGAACCTTACACTTGTCAATTACTAAAAATAGTGTAGTTGTGACCAAATTTTGTGTGTAACCAAAAAAAAAATTAATGGCTTACTTGTGGTCTAATAATTGATGGGTTATTACATTAGATTTTTTTGTTACCTTTTATTATTGGATATGTTATTTTATTTTTAAAATAAGTTACCACTATTAGGTTATTTTGATTATAAAAAGAAATTATTATATTGCCATCATTACATATTTATTAAGTTAATTAAATTATATTTAACTTATCATTTTATCAAAAAATGAGTTATCATTTACTTTTCTTTTAAAGATTTTTTTTTTTTTTTGGTTGTTGAAACCACATCCAATCGCGGGGGTTTTCTTTCACCCGGGAGTCGCGCCCGGCCCGGTCCCATTCACGCCAACTGGCCTAACGGACCATCGACAGTCGATCTACATGCATGTGAAGGGGAGAGATTTGAACTTGGGACCTCTCATTTTCAACTTTGAGAGTTTTAACTTTCCCACTTGCTCTCCAACTCCCTCACACGAGCAGATATTTGTTATCTTCCTCAAAATGCTAAGTTTCCACAATTAACTTTTTTACATCATTTTTTTTTAAAGATAAAATCTCACTCATATAGACAATAAAATTCAATAATGTGAATGTCTAAAATATTTTCTACCCATTTCAATATCTATAAATTTATTATCTATAACAACCTAAAAAAATTTAATACTATTTTAGGGTTTTTATTCATGCCCTAATATTCCAAGATATTATTTTCATTGCTATTTTTTTGTTTTTATATGTGGGTGTAGCCCAATTTTTTATTAATACTTTACAATATTTAATTTTGTTGTTAATATCAATGTTCCTTTGGGTTTCTTTTCCTCTTTGTTTTTGTTTTTTCTATCTTCCTCTTTTTTTTTATTCCCATCAATACTTTCATCTTCATCAATCACTTCAATCTTATTACAATGTTCAAAATAAAACTTATCATCTTTAGGTTTGTCTTTTTATGAAGGATAGGAAGTGCAAGGAATAACCTCAAAAGCACATTCTTCTTTATGTTGCCTTAGAAACACTAAAGTGAAAGGATGCTCCTCCATAAAATTTACCTTCATATTATGCCCAAAAAAACCTAAATTATCACAAATTTCCTCCATCCCCATTTTTTATTATACTACTCTTGAAACCCTAAAGTTCAAGGGATAACCTCTATACCACTTTCACTTTTATTTCCAAGAGAGGATTCTTTGCTACTTGAGGAAAATGAAGGTGATTTTCCTCTAATAAACTTACATCTTCTATTGTCTTTGTTTTTGGATTTTCCTCCATGTCTTCCTTTACAATTTTAATTCCTTTTGAATATGGAATTACACATTGTACTTTCTCATCCCTTATATCCTTCTTTGTTTCTTCTTACTGTTGATCCAATTGAGCTATGGTGGCCTTTCCTATATGGTGTTGTAGATAGATTTTTTTGCCTCTTCTTTTGGAGTGGAATATCCTTGATATAATATAGCTTCTATTACTATATGATTTCCTTACCTTGTTTTGAACTTTATCTCATGAACAATTTTTTTTATCTTTCTTCAGAGTTTTCAATTTGCAAACTCTTGCTTTGTGTCTAGTCTCATAACAATTGCGGCATAAAAGTACGATATTTTCATACTTCACTTGTTGATCCCATTCTCTTGATTTAGATTTTAATCGATTGTTTCAAAGATTTTGAAATATCTATAGCAACACATATTCAAATATATATAGCATGCTTTCACTCCTTAATAACTAGTCCTTCCTTGATAAATTTCCCTAGGGTATTTCTTAATAAGTTGATATAGAAGTCCAAAAAACCTCACCCACAAGAAGCTGTTTAATAGTTTTTTTTCATAGAAAAATAATTATTTTATGGTTTTAAATAAAGGACATATATTCTCCTAAACCATGGGCCACCATCCATTATTTTATTTCTAATTTTTTAATTTGAAAATATGATAAAAAACCTTTAAAAAAAAAAAGTCATAAAGTAATTTAAATTCAGTCTCACTTTTAATTAATTAAATTTTAAATCTCCAAAAACCTTGACTAAGATCTATGAAACTTAGATATAGATGATCAGCTAACATGAAAAAGACCCTGCATTTAACATTTATTTTAGATTGATGGAACATACTTTGAACTTGGTTTAAGTCTTCTTAATATATGAGATGGACTTAGGTAGTCATTTTCACATTGACGAAAGTACGCCATCTGAAGATCTTCATGACACGGAGTTTCCTCCACCTTAACAAAGAAAAATCATCACCGAGTACTTTGTTTTCACAAGGACAAATAATTAATTTGTGTGGCTCTTGGGAACATTCAAATCCTTTTGAAGTGACCCAAGATTAAATTCGTCTAGGATCCTATGTTATATATATATAAATTAATACATTAATTTTTTTTGTTTTTATATATTAGGGTATATTGGATTTAAGATCAAAACCATGGTTAAATATTAAAGAAAATTAATTAATTTTTTTTTAAGTGAACCGCCTTGGTCTAAGAGACTATGAACACGGGGTTCTACACCGTCAAAGTCACCCGGGGGTCGCACCCAGCCCTGCCCGCACCAACATTATCAATTGGATTTTGGATACCCAATTCAACTTTTTGGTAGGGTGAAGATTCGAACACGGGACCTCCCTTGGAGGATTGCCCTCTCCTCTCCAACTCACGTACAACACCTGGGTAAGGAAATTGAATCTTAAACATTTATATTTATTATTTAATTATAATTTAATGGTGGGAGTAGTTTGAACCTTACATTTGTTAGTTACTAAAAATAATGTGGTTGTGACCAACTTAAAAAAAAAATCTAATGATTTGATTATTAATGAATTTGTGGTTTAATAGATTTTTTCTTTTCACCTTTTATCATTGTATATGTTATTTTGTTTTTAAAATAAGTTATGACCTAGTTTTTATTATTAGGTTATTTTGATTATAAAAAAAATTATTATATTACTATCATTACATATTAATTTAGTTGACTAAATTATATTTAATATATTCTTATCAAAAATATTTTTCATTTACCTTTCTATCAAAAATATTTGTTATCTTCAAATAACTTTTTTACATCATTTTTATTAAAAGATAAAATTTCATTCATAAAGATCCGAAATTTAAATTTTGTCACCATAAAATTCAACATTGTGAATGGCTAAAATATTTGCTACATAGTTTTCATATTTATAAATTTCTTATCTATAACAACCTAACAATTTCTAATACTCTTTTAGGGTTTTTATTCGTGCCCTTATTATTCCAAGATAATATTTTCATTGTTATTTTTTGTTTTTATATGTGGGTGTAGCCCAACTTCTTATTAATACTTTACAATATTTGTTTTTTTTTTTAATATCAATATCCCTTTGGGTTTCTTTTCCTCTTTGTTTTTTGCTTTTTTTATATTTCTCTTTCTTTTTATTTCCATCAATACTTCCATCTTCATCAATCACTTCAATCTTCTCACAATGTTCATAGTAAGAGTTATCATCTTTAGGTTTATCTTTCTATGAAGGATAGGAAGTGCAAGGAATAACCTCAAAAGCACATTCTTCTTTATGTTGCCTTAGAAACACTAGAGTGCAAGAATGCTCTTCCATAGAATTTACCTTCATATTATGCCCAAAATAATTCTAAATTAACACAATATTCCTCCATTCTTATTTCTTTATTATACTACTCTTGAAACCCTAAAGTTTAAGGGACAACCTCTATTACCACTTTCACTTTTCTTTCCAAGAGAGGATTCTATACTACTTGAGGAAAAACGAAGGTGATTTACCTCGAATAAACTTGACCTCTTTGTTGTCTTTGTTTTTGGATTTTCCTCCATGTCTTCCTTTGCACCTTTAATTTCTTTTGAACATGAACTTACATATTGTACTTTCTCATCCTTTATATCCTTCTTTGTTTATTCTCACAGTTGATCCAATTGAGCTATGGTGACCTCTGCTATATGGTGTTGTAGATAGGATTTTTTGCCTCTTCTTTTGGAGTGGAATACCTTGATCTAATATAGCAACTATTACTATATGAATTTTATCTCATAACCAAATTTTTTTCTCTTTCTTCATAGTTTTTGATTTGCAAGTTCTTGCTATGTCTCTAGTCTCATAACAATTATGGCATAGAAATACCATATTTTCATACCTCACTTGTTGATCCCATTCTCTTGATTTAGATTTAATCTTAATGGATTGTGTCAAAGATTTTGAAATATCCATCACAACACATATTCAAGTATATATAGCATGCTTTCACTCCTTAATAGCTAGTCCTTCCTTGATGAATTTCCCTAGGGTATTTCCAATATTCTTCATAATATCCTTCTTAATAACTTTATATGGAAGTCCAAAAAAACTTACCCACATTGGAAGCTGCTAAATAGTTTCTCTCGATAAATTTTCTTATGTTATGGTCTTAAATAAAGGGCATATATGCCCCTAAACCATGGGCCAAAACCCATTATTTTATCCCTAATTTTTTGATTTGAAAATATGATAAGGGAAAAACTTTTAAGAAAAAAAGTCATAAAGTAATTTGAATTCACTCCCCACTTTCAGTTGATCCAATTTTGAATCTCCTAAAACCTTGGCTAGGGTCTATAGAACTTACATATAAACCTTTTACTTTCAAGATCTATTATATCATACTCAATCATCACATCTTTAATGACCGATCAAATCAAATATGCGACGCATTTTCTCATATCCTCTCGTGAGAAACATGGCACTCCTAGAGAAAGCACATTCTCGAACAATGTGCTTATGAATAAAATAATGCAATTCATCTCCTGTCAGTGTATCCCATATTTTGGTACTAAAATCAGTTCATCTTGATGTTGCACGTAAAGCACGATTATCAAGGCAACTCCGCATAGCTTCCTTGTGCTCCTCAAACGTCCCAATCCAATCATCTGTTTCTCCATTTCTTAGCATTTTACTGGAATCTTTGCTGGCACTGATGGCAGTGATAAGGAATTATCCATCGGGTGTAACGGGGTTGTAAAACAAAAACTAATATACATAATGAGTATACCCTCCTCTTGCAAATAATGTAATCCGAGTTTCCTGTACTCCTCCCTTGTATAATTCTACGAGGCTTTCAAACAATTTTCCAAATTCAAAATGAAAAAGAAATGAAAAATAATTTAGGTCCCCAGCATTTTCGTGGGTGGAAAGCGAAGTGAAAAATACTTGTCACTCAAAATACAATTGTTTTCTTTAATAATACTAGTGCATTTTAACTCAAAACCCGATGTATATTTCTCAATCAAAACCATACGTCTTCAACAACAAAATTTTTTCCAAAGCCGTAGGCATTAAAGTTTTTTTTTTTTACACTTTTCATTTAAATATTTAAAAAAATAATAATAAATAAATTTAAAAAATAATTAAATTCGGACACTTTCGGCTCTTTGGGTGCACTCTACGCCATGCGCGGTGCATAATAATTTATAAAAATGAATTAATTAATTATTTAAAAATAAATAATTAATTAGCATGTGTCGAGAGAGTGTGACCCCGCGAGAGCCATTCAACCTAACCCATGTGTCTGTCAACGGGTGCGCTCCATGGTGCACCCAAAAAAACTTAAAAGGAAAAAAGAAAATTCAAAAAAAAATCTTTCCAATTTCAGCGTGCATTTTTGGTTCGCGCATTGACCCAAAAAAATTTAATAAAAAGAAAGCCCCCTCAAATTTGTTGTGCTTCCATGTATTATGGCGTAGTTAGTGTGGAAGGTTTTTCATATTTTTTTGTGATCGTCCACCCCATCAGGATACATATTCTTATTGCCAACTGTGGCTCCCGTTTACTCCATGTGGCCTCCCACATTTCCCACTTACATCATTGTCACCCTATAACCATCTCAGTCAAGGCTCAAAAACAATTACCTATCGAAACAAAAACAAAAAATTATGAGGGTTAAAATTTTTATTGATTTTTAGGTTAGCAAACATTTCCTATTCCATCTTTTTGAGCAAAGGGTAATCAAAATTTAATTTTTTATTTTAAAGTATTTTTGACCACTCAACATGTTGCACCACTTTAACACAACATTCATCAAGCACTTCTCTTGTTCCTACACCCTCCTTTTGTTGGTCCTATTGCTTCAACTCTAGTCCCAGATTTTTTTTGCACTGCTCAGCATCCTCCCTCCTCCACCTTGTAGGATTTTCAGCTTCTAGCAGTATATGCTCTCATTCTTCAACCGCTTCCATTTATGCTTCAACCTCCTATTTAACTTGAAGGTAGCTCCTGGTTCTACATGGGCACCCATTGTTCTAGAGATTAACCAAGGCCACCCGAGTTCTTTCTAGCTTATGAATTTAACATCATCTTCCTCCCATTTTATACGCATTGGAGTCCAATGATTTTATGGTTGGGAGGAATGATAGGGATTAATTAATTACTAAAAAACTTAGGTTTAATTAATATTTATTAATTAGTTTTTAATAGGTTTAGATTTGATTTCATGTAAATCTTATCCTCTAAGCCTTTTGTTAGAAACTTATCAGTTTACAACCTTTTGATTATCAAAGTTGTAGGTTTTTTGGGCAGCCTTTTGTATTTCTTATAGATGCAAATTGAACAACACAAAATAATATATTTAAATAAATAAATGAACAAAGAAGAATAAACACGGATGATTGCATAGAAATAAATTTATATTCTTATTACTAGGTGGATCTTTGATATTACAACCAAGTGCACCCCACATAGGGGTTTACAATGTTTTATTATCCAATACAAAAATTTCAATATGTTAGGGTTCTTTGAAATCCTAGCTAACAAATAAGGGTGGTGTCTTCACGCTCGAATCGATCTCAATAGTAGGGTGAGTGGGCTTTAGATATACATAGGTCGGACCACCCGAGTGCTTCAAATACTTCCAATAAATGTAGTTTCTTCCCAGATCTGCACACAAAAAATAACAAGGGATAAGTAGTAACTATGAGGTCTCCACTGTGTGAGACCCTAAGACATGAAATAACAAACCCTAATTGCAGAATGAAAATACTAAGAATAAATATGAGAATACTAAAAATAATTGCATAATTAAAAGATTTACCTTGTTAATGATTTATCGCTTTCTGATCTATGATTATTTTTGTAGAAACAACAGGTGTGCAGATGCCCTAGCGACACCTGAGAGCTCGCTAGTCTACAGAACTAGGGTCTGAGATACCCACAGGCACTCAATTGTAGCCAGAAGCATGCAAGGATGCTCAAGGATGACACCTATAGGTGCTCGAGAGCAGCAAAGGGGCATTTGGGGTTGAAGCAGAGTCTTTAGAAGTAGATCTCCTTCACATGAAGGATGTGGTGATGGATGCAAAGGTGAGGGCAAATATGCAAGGGGATTTTTGAAACTTGTTAGGGCTTCCAAAACTCAAAAAACTTGGAACTCCCAAATTCAAAAATCTTAGCGGTTGAGTTTTCAAAATAACTCCTCTTTATAATCTCTTCTATGACACGATTAGGGTTTCAATGATACAATTTGTGTGGTCAAGATTACAATACGATGGACAGTGATTAATTTTGGGTATGTGGCATGGATAAAGGTAGATGAATGGTTGGGATTATATCATGAATGATGTGAAGAACATGAGTTTATACTAAGGGGGGTGAACAACATAAGATAAAACATTTTACTTTTCAATCCATATGATAACATCAGCAATATTAAAGTAGGAATAATTCTACAAAACATCACACACATGAGAGACATGATTTAACGTGGTTCACCCAATATGGGGTACTCCACGAAGAAAATATTCCTTATAAATTTTGTCAATAAATTCCCTATTACAAAATTTATGGACCTCTGTCCAAAGGAGACACTAATCCCCTTGCTCTGATTCATGGATCTCTATCCATAGGAGAACTCTTTCTCCTCTACTTTGGTTGGTGTTCTTCTAGAAGTCTTCTACCTCCACTGCATTGGCTTGTGGATCTCTCTCCATAGAAGACCTTTGTCCTCACTCATAATACCTATGTCCTCACTACCTTAGCTAATGGATCTCTATCCACTGGAGATTGTTTTCCTTTGCTCTATCACCTCCAAAGCTTGTTCTCAACTTTGCTCAATATTTATCTCAAATATGTATTAAACATTGTCCTCAATCTTGTACAAATATGATCTAACTTTATCTCAGGTCTATCACAAATTTACTCTTAAATCTACACCAAACATTGTCCTCAAATCTATCCTCAAGTCTTAACACAAATCTTGGTCTAATCACAAATCAACTCTGCTTAGATCTATACCAAAACTTTATCCCAAGTGTAGTACAAATTTGTTTTCAAGTCTTCACCAAGACTTGCTTAAATTTACCTTCAAGCCTTTACCAAGACTTGCCCAACTATGCCTTCAAGTCTTTACCAAGACTTGCTCAATCATAAATATACTCAAACCAACATTCAAAAATCTCATTCAATTATTCAACCAATGAAACACAACTTGCTTACAAACCCTAACCAAGTTTTTCACCCTCCTTTTAATACAAAGCATAATGTGGGTCTTAAACCCTAACTCAAATAATTCTCAATCTCTATTTCAAATGAAATCAATCATCAACAAGATGCACTCAAACTTGCTCATACATTTCCAACAATACTCATCAATACTTTCCATTCCACCTTATATTTCATGTATCATTTCAAACACTCTAAACAAAAGATAGTGTGCCCATACCTTTTTTCTTTGATGGAGATATGTCTTCAAAACCTATTTTACTCACAATAAAACCTTTTTTCCAATTCCAAGTTAGATAGCAACAATCTATCTCAAAATATCCACACAAATATTCTCCTCAATAATTATCTCACCATTCAAGAAATACAATAAAATTTCAAGTCACAAATACACCTTATTATCTCCAATACTTTCAAAATAATATTCAACACATAAAAATAAAGTTCTTTTGTTAACACCTTATAATATCCAATCTTCTCAAAATAATATTCAATACATAAAAATGAAGTTCCTTTGTTAACACCTTATAATCTCCAATCTTCTCAAAATAATATTCAATACATAAAAATGAAGTACCTTTGTTAACACCTTATAATATTCAATATTTTATTTTCTAAGAATAAAATATTATTTCAACAACCCTTACGACCCCCTAAACATTTAACACATACCTTTCTAATTATCATGTGCCCTCAAAACTCTTTCTACATTCCAAACCTTTGGCAATAATTACATTAAAAATGCATACCTTAATGTTGGCCCACGTCACCAAAAATATTGCACATGTCTTCGACGACCAACGCCCAACGACCAGCGACCAAACTCAAACCCATGACCTATATCATTGCAACGCCTTAGCCCAAGGCTAAGCTATCACCTGGTCTACACACCCACACGTGAACCAAATGTCCATGCTCCCTTGCTAATGTTGTTGCACGAATTTTTATGAAAATAAAATGCTTCTCCTCCTTTGCCAAAACGAATTGCATGGGATTCGAAACCATGATCTTCCCTTT